>JAPKLY010000052.1:253113-539577 GCA_026898435.1 Prunella vulgaris
TGGGGGTAGTGAGAGTGATAGGTTAATTTGTGTTATGATGAATGTGTGATCTTGCGCTTTGTCTTTTTTTGGCTTGCCAGCAAAGGAGATGCTCCTAGTAAAATATTAAACACGGGTGGTCTTACTTTTATATAATAGTATCTGAGTTTTCACAAGTTGTTTGAAAATTGTTTATTACTGTTTCTTGGCTTTTAATGAATTTCTGACTATACTCCTACTATATTTTATCATGAATGATGTATATTTTTTTCTATAAGCCACCCTAGTAAAAATATTTTGGTCAGCAATAGTTATATATTTCCACTTGCAAATATGGGTGGTGTAGTGTGTGCGTGCCTAGTGGTTGCATTTAATATTTTTCTCATCTTTCTCCTGTTTTATTGATAAAATCTTGGTGGAATAGGTGAAATGATAGGTGCTTAATTTCTCTCTTCATATCTTTCTTCTGAACTTAAATGTGTTTGGTTGGAAACATTGCATGTGAATAGTCTTTCAACACTATTTCTTTATTTAACTACCAAATCCTATACTTGTTATTTTAAGTTAATAGTCAGTTCCTTCACTTGTGTTGTCTTTCAACACTTTTGTTGTCCTCCCACCAATATTATTTTGATTTTTTTTAAAACTTATTCTTCGTTTCATCTTGTTACCCCTCCTTCCTAATGGTAGAAAAAAGTTTGGTGAAAACAGAGGACGGTAACTCAATTCAGGCCATACCGGTTCTCTGTATGACTTCATTTTTATTTGAGTTTTACATTTTATACGAATCTGAATTCGTTCAAGGTAATATGTCCTGTGAACTGCCAATAACTTGAGAAACTGTGTCTTTTTTCTTGAGAAAATATTTGGTGTATGCTATGCACAAGTTTATGTTGCAGCAATAGGACTTAAAATTTTGGTAGTTGCTGGAGATTAGCAATTTCGAAGGTCCTTTCTATCTCTAATGATAAGGAAAAATATGATATCCTCTGCTCGTGATGTTGGTACTCTGGATTCCAAATAGATCTGTTCGCGTTCATCTTTAACTTTCAAAGTAGTTCATGTAATGTTGGAAGAATACAGTTAATGAGGCTTTGTATGAAATGGCTAGTACTTGAATTCAAACAAATTGAGGGTTCTTGCATTGTTATTATCTGACTTCTTATCAATTTTCTCTCTTGTGCAATATATTCCTGAGTCTTTTTTTGGTTGCATGCAGAGGTGCTGAGAAAGTTAAAAGACCCTTTTCTCCCCCACGTGAAGTTCATACTCAAATTACCCATCCATTGCCACCGGAAAAACGCGAGGTCTTTACCTCACTGAGCGGTTGGGCTGAAGAGACCATCCTCCCCCTCCTAAAACCCGTCGAGAAGTGTTGGCAGCCGAATGATTTTCTCCCTGATCCTGCTTCAGAAGGCTTTGAGGAGGAGGTTAGAGATCTTAGGAAACGAGCCAAAGAACTTCCCGATGACTACTTTGTTGTGTTGGTCGGAGACATGATTACAGAGGAAGCTCTTCCGACTTACCAGACGATGCTCAACACTCTAGATGGAGTAAGAGATGAGACGGGTGCTAGCCTCACTCCTTGGGCTATTTGGACCAGGGCTTGGACTGCTGAAGAGAATCGCCATGGTGACCTTCTCAACAAGTATCTTTACCTTTCAGGACGTGTTGACATGAGGCAAATCGAGAAAACGATACAATACCTAATCGGTTCAGGAATGGTAAGATTCAATCATCACTGTTAAGCCTACACTGAGTCGGATATAGAGTTAACTAATACTGTTCAATGAAATCAACGATTTCTGTTTAGTGAAAACAACTATTACTGATCAACTAATACCTCTTAGTATTTAAAAATGCACTTGAGTTGCACGGTGTATAAAAGTATTTGCCTAACTATTTTTACATGAAATGACAGGATCCCCGCACTGACAAAAACCCATACCTTGGATTCATCTACACCTCATTTCAGGAGAGGGCGACCTTCGTCTCTCATGGGAACACTGCTCGTCTTGCCAAGGAAAATGGGGACCTAAAACTGGCCCAGGTTTGTGGAATCATTGCTGCAGATGAGAAACGTCATGAGACGGCCTACACAAAAATTACTGAAAAGCTGTTCGAGATTGATCCCGATGGCACTGTTCTTGCTCTGGCCGACATGATGAGGAAGAAGATATCGATGCCAGCTCACCTGATGTACGACGGGATAGATGACAATCTGTTTGAGAACTTCTCGTCTGTAGCACAACGCCTCGGTGTTTACACTGCCAAGGACTACGCTGATATCTTGGAATTTTTAGTCGCGAGGTGGGAGGTGGAGAAACTGACGGGGCTTTCAGGCGAGGGACGTAAAGCCCAGGACTATGTGTGTAATTTGCCTCCGAGGATTAGGAGGTTGGAAGAGAGGGCTCAGGCACGGGCAAAGCAAAGGTCGGCAGTCTCCTTCAGCTGGGTTTATGGCAGAGAAGTGATGACTTGAGAGTTGTCTTGAAGCTAGATCAATCATAGGCATCATCATCATCATCACCATGTTTGGGGTTGAAAAAGAAAGCCAATATAATGTTTGTTTTGCTTTGTTTATGTACTAAATGTAGTGGGATACACTTGATTATGCTGTGTCTTTCTTTTTTGTTCTTCTGTTTATTGTACTCTTGTTTCTATGTTTCAACTGATTTTGGCACCTTGAAAGTTTTGTATGAGATCGCGACTGTTGATATATTTGCAGGTTTTCAGGTTCGACAGTTTGTGTTTAATACACATTTGTCTCAGATTTGATGTGGTCAGCAGAAGCTTGTTTCTATTCATCTTTTGGTAAGAAATAATCATGTTTTAGAAAAAAAGTTTATAAATAATTATGTGTATTCAAAAAGTACGGAGAATTAATTGGGCATAGTTAGAATATTGATAATCACTAACTACTGTTGTGTTTTAAAGCGATTATTAATTTGGCTTACTAATTATTAGCATACTCGCACAACGCAGAGGTTGTGTTTTAATAGTGATACTGTTTAATGATGGCGATCCCTTTTCTTGTTAACATCTCCTTCAATTAAAATGCCTCATCCCGTCTCATAGGAATTTGCACCCTATGAGGTGATACATTTTTTAAATATGTATGTAGATTTGTGAGTGTACACGTAAATCAATGTTTTCTTTTTTAACAGTGTGTAAATTCGTGTGAAAAGTTCAAATAAAAAAAATGTGCAAATTCCCATGGAACAGAGAGAATAATTAATAATGTGTCGATTGACTATTGGTGTGTGTAGCTTTCAATTCTTTTAGGTGCAAAAATAAAATTTTTTTGAGAATTTATGAATTTTAAATAGATTTTTGTTTCAAAGGCCCCTAAAATTATTTTTTGTTTTAAAAAGTCCTCAAATTATTTTTTGTTTTAAAAAATCTTTAAACTATCAATTTTTATTTTATTAGACCCCCAAAATATTCTAAAACACTTTAAAGTATAATTTTTATTTTTGTTTTATAAGATTCTTTTTAACAATTCAAAAGAGATATTTTGTTGAAATTTGATTTTAATGGTATTTGAATTTGGTTGATTCGCAATTTTTTAATGTAATAAAAATAATAATGTAATTCAACAACTTTAATGAATTTACGTTACTAGGGACCTCATGAAACAAAAATTAATAATTTAAGACTTTTTTTAAAATATTGAGGGCTTTTTGAAACAAAAATTATTTGGGCCTTTGGATATATTATGCCTTTCAGTTTTGCTAAAACTAAGATTAGTATTTAAAAATTATTAATTTAAAATTTTCACCTAAATTAATGGATTGAATTTAGATTATATGTTTAAAATTCACGACATTCTTTCCTTCAAATCACAACCTAAAGCTATATGTTTTTCATAAAGAAATAAATAGTAGAAATAAAAGTTTCTAGAATTGAATTTTAAAGCTGATCACAAAACATCGAAAACCCTAATCCCACTCTGATAAATGTCAAAGCCAAATGCAGCCTTAATTTAGTATTAAAATTTGAAAAACGAAAATTGAAATAAATGAAGGAAAGAAAATATAAAGCATAATATATAATAATCTCGTATTACAGCGATAATAACACGGGATCACAATTAAATCCTCACATAATGCAGAAATCAACACTCCCTGAATACAAATAATAAATCAAATTTGAATATTTATCAGCAAAAAGTAGATCTGAATTCTCAATTACACCTGAAACGGCCATGGCCAGCTCTTGAGATCCTCGTCATCTTGCACTTTCCCGCTCCTCATTGCGTAACCGTTACTTCCGTTCATCCCCTTCCTTTCCACGTACGCATAATAATTCAGGAAAAACGCCAGTGTGAGCACCACCCACTCCAGGCAGAACATCAGAATGCACAATCCGCCGGCGAGCTTCAGGATCACGACGGCGTCCTCTTCCCTCACGTAGGACTTCAGGTGGCCGAGGAAGTCCGCCGGCCGGGTGAAGATCAGGACGGAGACGGATCCCTGGAAGATGGCGGTGAGGACAGTGGCGACCATGTGAGCGCCGTAGAATTTGCCTGCGGAGGACGCGGCGCGTGAGGCGGCGGCGCAGCCGGAGACAGCGCCGGCGATGGTTATGATTTGGAGGAGGATGAAGAGGAAGCCGATGAGGGAGGGGAAGAGGCGGAGGGAGAGGGTGAGGAAGATGCAGCTAGAGGCGGCGCCGAGTAGGAGGTAGTTGCTGAGGAGGAAGACCTTGTGGGTATGGGGATGGGAGCATTCGCCGTCGGAGGAGGATGCGATTGATAATCCCATTTTGATTCCGGTGAATTGATTGATTTAGAGGCGATTCCGGAAATTAGGTTTTAGAATGCAGTTGGGGAGAGAGAGAGAGAGAGAGTTGCAGAGATGAAAGGTGGAAGAGAGAAGAGAGAGAGGTAGTGTGAGGAAGGAGAAGATGTGTAGGGAAATATATATACAGAGAGAATGGGGGTATTGCAACGGTCATGTTGAATAAGAAATATGACCGTTGATGGTAGAAGAAATTAAAAAAGGACTGAGAGACTGCAACGGATAGTTGGAGGGGGGTTGATGATTTTTACAACAATTCTTTATGAATTTTATAATTTTATTCCATATCTGCTCGATGACAAAAGCCAATTTATTTATTTCCCAGCACATTAAGCTAATGAGACTTTTTCTGACCCTGAAAAAAACCCCATATATTTTGATGGGTAAATTACAAATTTTTATTTTATTTCAATCGAATTTTAAATTATACTAATATTTTGAATTAAAATTTTAAAAAATGGTACAAGTATATAAGATGATGAGCAAAATTCAAAAGTCAGTAGAATCAAAATGTATTTGACATTCAAAATAATAAATAATAAAAAGTATATATAAGTTACACAATATTAGAAAGTAGGGTAACTTACATATTGATTAAAAAAAATAGCTATATTTACAAATTGGTTCAAAATTTCTGCACTGAAGTATAATTTTTCCTGCATATAAGCATATTTTTTTCTTCACAGAAATCTATTTGTAATTTGTGTCAATTTTGTGAATTATTTTGTAATTTTTTCTAGAAAAAAGTACTACATCCTACTTTTCTTGCTCACTTTTTTTTTTTTTTTTGTGAGTACACGGCCAGCTAGGTATGCAAGATAAAAATAATAATATGAACTCTTGTATTATTTTTATTTTACTTGGTAAGAGATACTCCCTCCGTCCCGTAGGAATTTGCACCCTACGTGATGACACATTTTTTAAGAAAAAATAGTTTTATATATAAAGTAGTGATATATGGGTAAATATGTGTAAAGATTTGTGAGTGTGCACGTAAATCAATGCTTTTTTTAGTAGTGTGCAAATTTGTGTGGGATGTCCAAATATGGAAAGTGTGCAAATTCCTGCGGGACAGAGAGACTATAAATTTATACTGCCCGGTATTTTATCTTATAACTCGGTAAAAAAAAAGATCATATTACACATTTTTCACTGTTTACAAGGTAATAAATTACCTCACCTCCACCTCCTACAATTTTGTATGGCTTGAACGATAATTTTTGCTCTTATATATCTACATATTACACATTATCAAATTCAAATAAGATTACTTTGTAGGACTATTACGTCTTTTATTACACCCTACCAAAAATATTATATGAATTTTATTTAAAAATATTTATAACCTCTAATATTTACTATAAATCATCACTTAAAAAAAGGAAGAATTTCATATTAGAATCCAAATTTTAATGTAAGTCTCAATTTAAGATTTTATTGAAATGTCTCAAATTAAGATCTACATTATGATTTTTTTCTCAATTTAAGATCTAATTTTAATATCTTTGTCCCAATTCAAGGCCTGATCCATTTATCTTTATTTTTTAAAAGCTTCACTAACATAATAATTTTTTTTGTATTTAATTGATTTTTAGGTATAATTTATCAAACTAAAAATAAATAAATAAAATTTTATGCAAGTATTAAACATACTTTAAAATTTATTTTTTCTGGATGAACGATGAATTGAAAAAAAATAATTATGCCAAATATGAATATTAACTAAAAATTACTATAATTTAATAAAATAATTACGTCAAATATGAATATTAAATAAAAATTATAATTTTTTAATTTTATATTTTAAATCATAATTTAAAATAAAATATTATTTTGTTTTAAGTTTCTTATAAAAAATTAAATTGAAATAAAGATAAATGGATAAAGCTTTGAATTGAGACAAATATATTAAAATTAGATCTTAAATTGAGAAAAAATTAAAATGTAGATCTTAATTTGAGACACTTCAAAATTAAAATCTTAAATTGAGACTTAACTTAAAATTTAAAATTCTTCCCTTAAAAAAATATATACATATTTATTTATATAATTTTAGGTCCAAATTACCTTGCATTATACCCAACATATTGGTAAAGTGGAGGCCCAGTTAAATCTTGACGTAGAAAAGCCAATTAAATGTACAGTCTCTATTGTGTAACAGGGCCGAATAAGCCAGCCCAAGAAATTTCCCTAATTGAACATGAGATGATTCATTGCAGTGTAAGACGAGGAAGAGAGAAAACGCCAACGACAGTATTTCGATGTGATCCTTTCCATATTGAAGTTTTGTTAATCAAAACCATTTTGCAGTTCCTGTCGTCTCTAATGAAGATGAATTTGGAAACTTGTTAGTTCCGATCGATTCGCGCGAGAAGAAGAAGGGAATCGCAGATTTGAGAGAGAAAAGAAGTAGTTTTATTTCACCAAAATCAGTTACACTATCTTGTGGTTCTGGGCTAATCTCAGGTATATATATATATACCTGGCCCAGCCAAAAAGGATAACTCATTTACAAAAACACGATTTACATAAAGAAAGAATTACACGCAACAACAATTAGTACATACACACCCACACACTGAGACATTCTAATATCAATCGTAACATTACCTCCCCCTCAAATTGATGCTTGTAATCAAGCAAAGAGAGTCGGGTACTTGCTGGAAAAATTTGCATAATCTTCCCAGGTAGCTTCAGCATCAGGAAGGTGTGCCCATCTTACAAGAACCTTAGCTGCTGCTGCGTTGCCTTTCTTTACCATTCGACGAGCCAGAATCTTCACCGGAACCAGCAATACACGGTCATCCGAGTCAAATTCAGGTAAACGTGAAAAAACCTTTTCTTTCGGTCCAATACGCTTTTTGAGTAGTGATACATGAAATGTGTTGTGAATCTTAGCTGATGGCGGTAGTGCGAGAGTGTAGGCAACTTGGCCAATCCGTTTTAGAACTTGAAATGGTCCAGCATATTTAGGACTGAGCTTCCAGACATAAGTCTTGTGAATGGAGAGTTGGCGATAGGGCTTTAGTTTGAGATAAACCCAATCCACAACCTCAAAGCTACGCTCAATTCTATTCTTGTTAGCGAAGGCAATCATCCTGTCCCTGGCACCTTGTAGGCTGTAGCAATGTCTTTAGATGTTGAGTAATAAACTGCTTCTCAGATAGGGATTCCTCAACACCCAACACAGAACTTAGTAGAAAAGGTCCCATGGTCAAAAGATGAGGTTTGTAACCATACAAGACCTCAAATGGAGACTAGTGTGGAAGTTGGTATTGTACCATAATTCAGCCAAGGGTAACCACTTAGCCCACATCCTAGGACTCGTACTACACATGCACCGTAAATAACCCTCCAAGCATTGATTCACCCTCTCTGTCTGGCCATCAGTTTGAGGGTGATAGGCTGTACTCAAAAGTTGTTGCACCCCAATTAACTTGAATAGCTGCTGCCAAAATTGACTAGTAAAGATTTTGTCCCTGTCTGAAACAATTGTAGAGGGGAGGAGTCCATGCAGTTTGTAGATAGATGAGAGGAAAAGATCAGCCAAATTTGAAGCTGTATATGGGTGACTGATAGGAATAAAGTGACTATACTTGGTGAACCTGTCCACTATCACCCAAATGGTATCATAACCATGTGACTTAGGAAGTTGCTCAATAAAATCCATAGATATATCCCTCCAGGCCTGTTCGGGGACTGGTAGGAGCTGTAGCAACCCTGGAGATTTAAGCAACTCGTGCTTACAAAGCTGACAAATATGGCATTGTGATACACATGAGTGCACATCCCCTTCATAGTAGCCCACCAAAAGCTAGTCTTTAGTTTCTGCAAGGTGACAACTTCTCCGGAGTATCCCCCAATAGAAGACTCATGTACCCATTGAACCAGAGTCTTTCTAAAAGCACCAGCCACACCAATATAGATTTTACCTTTGTACTTGACTAACCCTCCTGCATATGTATAGAGGGAAACATTATAAGGGGTAGATAGAGATTCTGTGATCACTTGTGGCACCAAGGGATCCCCCTCATAACTAGATTGAATATCCTCAATCCAAGCAGGTTTAACCAAGGTCAGAGCTGCTGAAAAAGAAGGATCAACATCCCTCCTAGATAGAGCATCAGTAACTATGTTTTCTTTGCCACTCCTATATTCAATAAGATAGTCAAATCCCAACAACTTAGTAAGATATTTGTGTTGAAGAGGAGTAGATATCTTCTGCTCCAAAAGATATTTCAATCAGTTCTTATCACAAATTGTGAGTACAGTAAATAGCTTCTCCACTTCTCTACAGCCAATATAATAGCCAAAAACTCCTTCTCATATATTGAGAGACCAAGATTCTTCACCCCCAAGGCCTTACTTATGAATGCCAGTAGTTGTTTGTCTTGTATCAACACAGCTCCCAAGCCGTAGTAACAGGCATCAGATTCCACGATAAATGGTTTAGAAAAATCTGGGAGTTGTAAGATAGGTGCTTGAATCATAGCTTCCTTGAGGTTATTGAAAGATAGGTTTGTAGACTCATCCCATTTAAACTGCCCTTTCTTGGTTAAGAAAGTCAAAGGCCTAGCCACCATGCCATAATGCCTTATGAACTTCCTGTAATACCCGGTTAACCCAAGGAAACCTCTCAAGGCTTTAACATTAGTGGGTTGAGGCCAATCCTTAATCACTTTAAGCTTCTCAGGATCAGCAGCCACACCTTTATCTGAAATGATATGGCCCAAGTACTCTACTTGAGCAGTGCCAAATACACACTTAGAAGCCTTAGCCTGCAACTCATTATTTAGCAAGGTCTGAAAAACTGCCCTCAAGTGCTTCATGTGATCTTCTAGACACGAACTGTAGATTAGGATATCATCAAAGAAGACCAATACAAAATCCCTTAGATATGGTGCAAACACAGCATTCATGATAGCTTGAAAGGTAGCTGGGGCATTGGTTAACCCAAAGGGCATGACTATAAATTCATACAGCCCTGTGGATGTAGCAAAAGCCATCTTTGGAATATCTTCTGGATGCACTCCAATCTGATGGTATCCAGCTCTAAGGTCTATCTTTGAAAAGATTTTAGCCTGCCCCAATTCATCCATTAATTCATCAATCAATGGAATGAGATAACTATTCTTGATAGTCATGGAGTTCAATTTCCTGTAATCAACACAGAATCTCCAGCTCCCATCTTTTTTCTTGACCAGCAACACTGGAGAAGAGTATGGACCATTGCTTGGTTTGATCACTCCAGATATCAACATCTCTTTGACCAATTTCTCTATCTCCTGCCTTTGTAGCATAGCATACCTATAGGGTTGTTGTTTGATAGGTTCAGTGCCCGCTTTGAGAGGTATCCTATGATCCATATTCCTTTGTGGTGGTAAAGAAGTAGGAACCAGAAATAAAGTGCTAAACTCCTTGACCAAGTCCTCCAGTTCAGGTCTGATGGAACATTTCACCAACTCAGGATTTCCAGAAATCATACATAGATACATCTGTCCATCACAATGCCCCTTTCTAATTAACTTCTTCAATTTTTTTCCAGTTATGCTATGAACTTGTATGTCATCTCCATAGCCTTGTAGGACTACTGATTATCCATTTAGTTTGAATTCAGCACTATGTTTCCTGAAATCAAGAGTGATTGGCCCTAGATGGTTGAGTAAATCCACTCCAATAACCATGTCACAACCTCCCAGATTGAGCAGTCTTACTGGAGCACTGAACTTACAGCCCCCCATTTCCCACTCCAGCTTAGGACACCTTGAATTACACTCCTCTTTATTGCCATTAGCCACAGTAACCAATAGTGAGGTAGTATACTCTATGGTACAACCCAACTTCCTAGCAACCTTAGGATCAAGGAAGCTGTGAGTGCTCCCTGAGTCTATTAATATGGATATGATTTGTCCCCCCACCTTTCCAGGGACTTTGATTGTATAAGGATTTTGTAACCCAGACAAGGCATGTACTGAAACTATGGGATCAAGATCCCCTTGTGGAACATCCTCCAGCATTAACTCATCCACCTCTCTTATTTCATCTTCCACTAAGATTACATAAGATTTTTTGCATTTGTGGCCAATGTGGTAAACCTCATCACAGTTAAAACAGAGGTTCTTTTTCCTCCTCTCCTCCATTTCTGCTGGAGTTAATCTCTTAGGAGGAGGTACTTTGTCCACAGCCTTCCCTTGCACTTTATTTGGGGTATAGAGATTTTCCTTAGACTTTCCTGGACACTTGTTCCTGTTGGACTTCCCCTCCTTGTCTCTTGTTTGCATCATATGTTCCTGTTTATAGGCTAGTTGTATGGCTGATGTCAGTTTTGTAGGAGCCATAATCTGCAGCATATCTCCAATTTCCTCTTTCAATCCACTGGTAAAACTTTTTATGAAATAATGCTCAGAGAGGTACGACTCATTCCTCATCATGAATGTCTTAAGTTCTTCAAATTCTTTGACATAATCCTTCACTGATCCCACTTGCCTGAGTTTATTAAATTTTCCAATCAAATTGTCATCTGCTGCATTAGTGAATCTCTCCAACACCATTTCAGCAAACTCATCCCAAGTTAAATCCTCTAGGCCACCCACATAATCCAAATACCAGTTGTGCTTCTTCTTCCATATTTAAGGCAGCCAACATAATCCTATCCCCATCCTCCATTGGATTGAACTTAAAGTACTTATAGCACTTCTTAAGCCAAGCCCTAGGATTATGCCCCTTAAACACTGGAAAATCCACTCTAGGCTTCCTATAATTGACTTTGGCAGCATTATATCTTCCATTATTAGGATAATTGTAAAGCCTAGGTGAATTATGGACATCCAAATCCTCATCACAATATTGATCAAAATATTGTTCAGGTTCAAATCTGCTAAATGAATTAAACTTTTGACCTTTAGGAGAGTAATCTCCTCGAGGATTATGAATTTGTGATGACTGTTGTCTCCTTGGTTTAGCTCGGGTAACAGGTTTGCTAAATTTAGTACCTCCTGCTCCGTTTTGAGCACCAACACAAACATACGACGCCATTCGAGGAGCACACATAGGTGTAGGTAAGATTCCAGCATCACCTCGTCCATAAGAGTAGCCCATAGCTTCTCTGTGTATGTTATCACCAACATCCAAGGACAATCTAGTATGTTCGGCACTACAGCCTTCAGCTGGTGCCTTACCTTTACCCATGGAAAGTGTTCCTAATTGCCTCAATACCTCTTGCAACTGCTGCTTAACTTCCTCTGCATCATGTGCTTGCTTATCTAAACGTTGAATGAATTCGTTGCTGTTGTTCGTTTGATTTTGTTGTAGATCATCGATCCGCTTCTCCAACGAACCAACATGAAATTCCAACGAACTGATCCGATCTGAGTTACTCACCATGTTTGTATCACTTGCGCAGCTTCAGGAAGAGAGAACCGTTGGCTCTGAGGCCACTGTTAGTTCCGATCGATTCGCGCAAGAAGAAGAAGGGAATCGCAGATTTGAGAGAGAAAAGAAGTAGTTTTATTTCACCAAAATCAGTTACACTATCTCGTGGTTTTGGGCTAATCTCAAGTATATATATACCTGGCCCAACCAAAAAGGATAAATCGCTATACGATTCATTTACAAAAACACGATTTACATAAAGAAAGAATTACACGCAACAACAATTAGTACATACACACCCACACACTGAGACATTCTAATATCAATCGTAACAAAACTCTGGTTCATAAAACTATCTACACCAAAGTAGTACTTCCCCCGTCCAATAGCAATATCGCATATTTTAAAAAATGAAATAAAATAAAATAAAAAAAGCAGTGTTTTGATAAATGATTTAATAAAATATTATATATAAAATAAAAAGACTAATTGGATTGAGTGTACGGGTGAAATTTATGAAAAAAAATTCTTTTTTAAGTTTGTAAATTTCTCGTGCAACGTCCTAAAAAAGAAAATTTGCAAATTTCAATGGTAAAAAAAGACGAGAGAGTATATCTTATATTTTATACTCTGTTAATAGTTGTGCTGGAGAAAATAACATCTCATAAACTCTTAATAAGTAATATTAAGATGTTAAAAGAAGATAAGATGTTGAGAAATTTTTGGCCAAAAACCCCGATCAAAAACTTACAAAACCACATGAAACCAGAAAGAAAGAGAGCTGCAAAACGATCATCACATAATCTAATTGATACCCCACATTCAACAAATATCCATCCAACAGAATATAACAATGCCCACTCACATTCAATCTAAAATAGTCTTTGGAACATCCAATCCAAAATTGTGAACAGTTAAACGGAACCCGTATGATAACCAACCCCGTAAACCTAGACACACTGGGTCAGGCTTTGATTGATTTCGGAACAACTCTATGAATCTGCAATTGTAACCTCAACCTCGACACCAGGTTCAATAGTGATTGAAGTAATCTGCTTCACAACTTCTGGGGAGCTGAAAAGGTCGATCACCCGTTTATGAACCCTAAGCTCAAACCTATCCCATGTATTTGTACCTAAAAACAAATCAAGATTGTACATTAATAATCATAATTTAAAGCAATGACCTAAACAAATAATAGTCTCTAATTCCATGTATTCAAATGAATGGAATTTAGAAGTTCATGCAATCTCAAGAGGTGAGTTTGTTAATGCAGGTTACGATAAGATATGATTCCGAACACTAATCCAGCTTGGCAGACATTGAATTAGTTCTGCTTACTTACACAGTAAACTTGTTGTTGAGAATGATAGAGTCAAACTAGCAAATCAATTACATCCCATAAATTATGCTGAAAGGTACTGAAAATCCAAGGACTAACTCATTACAAGATTAGATGCTCTGCGCATTGTACGAAGAATGACTTATAACTGAAAATTTTAATCTCTAAAATCAACATGGGGTATAAGTTTTAATAAGCAGAACAAGTTAATATCATCTTTTAAGTCAATAAACCAACTACAGAACTACTAATAGAAGACATGAAACAGAAAGCCACAAAAGTATCACTAGAATTTATACCTTCACCACAAGGAGACTTCCTGGTAGTAATGTGAAGAACCTTAGTTGGCATTCTCACGGGTCCCTTAACTCTGAGCCTCTTGTCCTTAGCACCGCGAACTAGATCGGCACAAACTGTAAACAACACTAGTTAGAGTTCATGATCCCAAAATCTTATCAATTAAATTCATGGAGGATAGAATACAGCTTCACTCACAAAGTACATTCGAAATTCAGAAAGCAACCCAAAACTTAACCTACATCTGGACTAAACCTTCAGTAAATAATAATTTCCATCCATATAAGTAATATAAAGCAAAACACGATGATAAAATTCTTTCGTAACCTAGATTGGCCGACGAACAGATTACTATTTCCACCGAATCTAAATCAAACTCAATTGGCAAGCATATATCCTTTCTCTGTGCCATTAAATATGAGCAATAAGAAAAAAGAAGCTCGGGCTAAATTCTTAGTTAAATGCAATAAATCAGCGGGAAAATACCACATTTAAACAAATACAATCACACTGCCAAGAAAAATAATGCCAAAAAAAAAAAAAAACGATAGTTGTAAATATCCAAACACAAAATTCACAACAAAACAACTAGCTAAGCAATACCTTTCTCCAGATTCTTGACGTTCTTCGAAGAGAGAGTAATGCGTATCTTGTGAATTTCTTCTTGGGTCTCCTCAAATCCCGGCTTCGTCGGTTTCATCGCTGCGTACGCCATTTCGATCAGATTTCTTTCTGGTCGAACAACAAAACAAACACAGATGGTTAAAGTCAAACTTCTTTCCGAAGTAAAATCACAACAGTTGCGATTCGAAGAGATTTGTACCGGAGAAGCGGAGCTCAAGACGGCGGGAATTGCAGAAGAAGTTTGGAAGAAGGCGGAGAAGCTTTAAGCTGTGCAAGAATTTTATGCCTAGGGTAAGGTTTACGCTTTGGGCTTTGGCTCGAAGCCTCAATTTAAATAGCTTAGGGCCTAATGAATTGGGCTTTTCACTTGAATATTCAACACACAAGTCATGTATCATCTGGATCTAATCAGGAAGAATTCCGATATTTGAAAAAAAAAAAAAAAAAATTTGGATCTAATCGAATCCATGTTTTAAAAATACTCAATTTGAAAAGTTTGTGAGATTAATCAAATTTACAAGATATTAACTATTTTAATCTTAATTTAATAAATTATTTACATTATACTCCTTGTCTATGATTTATGTCAAAAATTTGTATTAGATGTATCACACACATAATATATGAATTTTGAGTTTATGGCCCTACTCAAACTATATTTAAAAATTACTAAGTTCTAAAATATTAAAGTGAACTCTAAGCATAAAGAATATAAAAAATACTAATTGAGTTCGAATCTATTCTAATTGAGTTTGAATTTAAAAATACAATATTTGAAAAAGTAGTAAACTTTAATCAAATTTAATTTTAAAAGATATAAGACTTATAAAATGATAGGAATAATTAAATTTAAATTTTGGAGTAGAGATTTGAGTACCATATTTGAAATTTCTCGTCTAGACTTTAGGCATGCTCACACTTTATACTGAAAACATTTTTCGATTCTTTCTTTCTTTGGAAAATTTAATTTCACTTCTTCAGAAATTACTCCAAATTATCTTGAATATCAATTAAATTGTTATTGTGTCTATAAAATATAAAAATTGGTCGAAATTACTATTTAAGAATTAATTGATATCCAAAATATGAAAAAATGTGACAATAAATAGGTAGTTTATGTAAGTTATCATTATGTGACCCACTTATTAGGTTTATTACTATATGTCAAGTAGTATAAATGTGATACACCACATCAATGAATTCTAACAAAATTCCTTGTCTTTTTACTCAACTAATCAGCCCACTGATTCCCTATATTGGCGGCCCAGGTTATTCACACTAGCCATTTTGAGAAATACACTACTGTTTAAATGTCTGGTTTTTTTTTCCGAAAATTTAATTTTCGGCAAAAAAATTTGAACTTTATTCATTTTTGTACTGTATTCGGAAAAAAATGTCGAAAAAATAAAAAAAAATTAGGAAAAAAATGATAAATAAAGGATAGTGTATTTATTTGGGTAGTGTATTTCTCAAAAAGGGCTAGTACCTTGGCCTATATTGGCAATGTCGAGGCCCAGTTATATTTTGACCTAGAAAAGCCCAATCAAATGTACTCTCCATTGTGTAACCGGTCGAATAAGCCAGCCCAAGAAATTTCCCAAATTGAACATGATTCAGCGTTTATTTGCAGAGCAAGACGAGGAAGAAGAAGAAGGAAGAACCGAAGAAGAAACGCGATACGATGTCATCGGAACCGCAAGTTCCTGGTACGTGTCCAATTACCCGTTTGTTTCCCGTTGATATGGTTATATATGGAAGAAACCCGTCTTCAATTGATTTCTTTTTTTTTTATAAATATTTAATGAGAAATGAAGGAAAAAAACCCAACTGTTCTGTTCTAGTCGACTCAGTGTTTGTTACTATGTATGAGAAGTTAAGGAGAACCCCACTTTGATGGACTCATGTTCTGATTATAGTGCATGCATAGTGAAGTGTTCCTTACTATTTATACACTTATAATATGTAATTTTCAAATTCTTATTTAGCGGTTGAAGCTGACGATTTTTAATGAAATTCAGAGATGAGTAATGGAGTTGGCTGGTATATTCTTGGTCTGGACCAACAGCTTGTAGGACCATATACTGTCTCTGAGTTGCAAGGTGAGCTCTAATTCAATATCATATTGAGGATTCCATCTTGACTTGTTGGATGCTGTGCATGTAGTATGTTCGTTTTAGGTTTTTATATTCTGGCCTTTATTTTTTCATCTCCAATTTGCTTCGGGGTTCTTGGAGGCTTTTCTTTAACTTGTTATTTTCACGGGATTTTAATATTTTCAAGCAAGTGGTAGACTTGGTATTGGGTCAATGAGTTCATCTATGTGGTGTTTGAAGGGTTTGTTTGTCATATTGAAATCATTTGTTTAAGCTTGTTCAATTGGCTTGTACAGCACATTATTCAAGTGGATACTTGCATCAAGGGACACTTGTTTGGTCGGAAGGGTGCACTGAGTGGCAGCCATTGGCATCAGTTCCTGGGATCTTGACTGATGTTTTGCATAATCCTCCTAGTTCAGGTTGTGATACATTTCCTTCAGTATTTCTATTATGATTCCTTCCTTATTGAAGTTTTGTTAATCAAAACCATTTTGCAGTTCCTGTTGCCTTTAATGAAGAAGATGAATTTGAAAAGTGGCAGAGGGAGGTTAGGGAGGCAGAAGCAGTAGCTGAGGCTAACATAAATGATGATCAAGAGAGGCCCACAACACCACCTGATGGCGAGGAAGAATTCACTGATGATGATGGAACTACATATAATTGGGATCGGACCCTCAAGGCTTGGGTACCTCAGGTGGGTTTCTGACAAACATAATATGTGTGTGTGTGTGTGAATTTGATTTCTATATATGTGTTGGTTCACTTTATTGATAAGTTCTTTTTGTTTTCCATTTAATTTGTAAATCATGTAATCATAAAAAATCTTCGAACGAAATTTACCCTATTGGAAATTGGTATTTAGTGCCGTCTAGTTTATAGAACTATCTACTGTACTGAAGTAGTATTTACATGGCTTATTATTTATACCTGATGTTAGGAACATAATATGTTTCTTTTATATGCATATTTGCAGATAGGTGATTCATGTGTGCGTATGAACCTTGCCTTCTAATCACTGCTTATTACAGGAGACTGCAGCTGAAAAAAACAAGGATTACGGACTGGAAGATATGATTTTTGTGCAAGAAGAGGAAGTCTTTCCAACAGTGGATGCTCATGATCTGGCTCCGCCAGTGAACATAGAGGACAAGGATGTTACAAAAGCAGTTGAAGGTAAAGAGAAACAAAATGGCAAGCGAAAGCTGCCAGAGGAGCCAGATGATAAGAAAGATAAGGAAAAGAAGGTTGGTCCCCACCTTTCACATTCTTGTATATTTACAATGCTGTTCTATTAAGCTTTCCTTCAAGCCTCTACCTACCTTTTTATGTATTACCTGATAGTTCCAGATTGCTCCATGTTTTTATAATTTTATTCCAATATCTCTGATTTATTTATTCGTTGTACCTTTCGTAGGAACCCAACCAACCACCTGATTCTTGGTTTGAATTGAAAGTTAACACCCATGTATACATAAACGGCTTGCCTGAAGATGTTACTACTGAAGAGGTAAGTCTCAACATGATTTTTGTTTCCTATATGATTTTCTGGCTTGAATATGTAAAACTATGAAACTAATTGAAGTCTGCTTGGTGAATTTTCCCTAACTTCATTTGTTGAGATTGAGACTGACATGGAACTTGATGCAGCTGGTTGAAGTGTTCTCGAAGTGTGGGATTATAAAGGAGGTATGCAGTCTTGGTTATTTATTTCCTTTTTTATAGTAAAATTATGTTAAAGTTCTCTGACCATGTAATTTAACATATCATCCCTTCAAATGCATATCATTTTGTTGTCACCTTCATCATTTAAATTTATATTATTTTATAGGGGCCCCTAGTTTTTTTGTGATACTATGTTATTGCAGCGTATACCCTCTATAAGGAAGAATTTATTATGTCTTCTTTAGAGTAATTAATGATACTTATGGCTTTCTTTGCTGGACAATATAGGACCCTGAAACAAAAACACCTCGAATAAAGATATATGTTGACAAGGAAACTGGAAGAAAGAAGGGGGATGCTCTCATAACTTACCTGAAGGTAATGTTTAATCTTATCGTACAGGATAAGCCCTTGGATAAATTTGGTTAACTATGATTTTTGTTATGATTGTACGAGTATGCTTGCTTCGTGATTGAATTTCGTTATTTATATGTTGCTATAAACCTTATATCTATTTCTAATATAAAATTTGATCCTCACAGGAACCTTCTGTAGATCTGGCCACCCAAATTTTGGATGGCACCCCTCTGAGGCCTGATGGCAAGATTCCCATGTCAGTTACGAAAGCCAAGTTTGAGCAGAAAGGTAAGAATCATGGAGTTTCCTGCTCATTGTTGGTACAATGCTACATTAGTTGTCTATTGTTAGTAGGTATTTTCTTTTTCTCCCATTGAGTGCCCAAGAGCATTATAGGGATTGCAGTTGTGGTACCTTAGCGATTCTTGATACGGGTAAAAGGTTATATTGCAAATGTAATCTTTAATCTTAATATCATCACTTTTTCTCCCAGGTGATAAATTTATATCCAAGCAAGTGGACAAGAAAAAAAAGAGGAAGCTTCAGAGGGTTGAGCAGAAGATGTTGGGCTGGGGTAGGTCAATTTCTCCCTTTTTCACTTCAGAAAAGCACAACTATGATTTGTAGACTTTGAGCATTTGTAGACTTTGAGCACAACTATGTACAGCCTCTCATTAAGTACTTGAATGCTATTTATAATCATATGCTAGTGGTACCCTATCCTTGAACTCTTCTAATTGATATGAAATCTTTGACTTGGATGTAGCCTTAATAAACTTTCAACTATCGTCTGTCGCTATGACATTTGAACATTAAACAGGGTAGGATGGATCTTATAGTATATCTTCTTGATGCACTTTGATCTTGATGTGGTTTTTTCTGGATTTTATTCAGTTTTAACTTATAACCGAGTTTCATTTTTGTGATCAAACAGGTGGCCGTGATGATTCCAAGGTTTCTATTCCAGCTGCTGTTATTCTTCGTTTCATGTTCACTCCTGCAGAAATGAGGGTAATGCACTATCCCAATTCCTTTCTTACATTAGAGATGAGATTAGTTATGGTTATTTTTAGTTTTTGTAGAATTTTCGCTGCATATCTTGTGTCCTTAACGACTGAACTTAGCATTCTTTGTTATTTTTAGTCTGATGAGAATTTGCGGTCCGAATTGGAAGAGGATGTTCGTGATGAGTGTGGTAAGCTTGGCCCGTTGGATGCTGTTAAGGTAATGCTATTTTATTGTAGTCAGGAGATGGGTCCCTGTATTCCAAAGCTTCATGTACTTCAACCTTACACTTATCTGTAATTCTTTTCTGCGGTGACTTTCAGGTCTGTGAGAATCACCCTCAAGGAGTTGTATTGGTGAAGTTTAAAGATAGGAAGGATGCTCATAAATGCATAGAGTTGATGAATGGGCGATGGTAACATCCACATACCTTTTATGTTTGTTTGTATTGAAAATTTTACATGCATAATCTTTTACAGTAAACATCAAACATTGAATATAGACTGGATTTTCTAACTACCATAGAATATACTCATATTGCTTAGATTGATCATATCAAGCTAAAAATGTATGTTCAGGTTCGGTGGAAGGCAGATACATGCAAGCTTGGATGATGGTTCGATTAATCATGCTTTGGTACGGGATTTGGAAGAAGAGACTGATAGATTAGAGAAATTTGGAGCTGAACTTGAAGCTGATTGACATGACCTTGTAGGAGCTTGAACTGTGGCTCAGGTCTTTAGGTATAAAATGACAGACGAAGAGCCTATGCATATGCATTGACTTAAGTTGCATTTTGTAGATACACTGATATTGGGAGACTTGTATGTTTCTCTACTCTCTCTAGATTTTGGCATTGTTTGTATATTATATTTGCAGAATCTGTGCAAGGAGAATGATACTTGAGAATCACTATTTCTATCACCTCAAATTGATTTGAGAGATATACAGGCAGCCACATTGTGCTAATTGGATGACACATGTTGGAAGACTTTTGGGCATATTATAAAGTCCTTTTTGTTGAGTTAGCAATTGATCGATGAAGATTTTGAACTTGGGACATTGTTTAGGTTGAAATACGTCGTTTTTATTTCGTTGAAAATGCCGAATTACTGCTCCAGAAGTTCGTTACTTGATGTAGTATGTCACTAGTTTATAAAATGATTTGATCAGCTTCTCTCTCGAATACACACGCATATAAACATAAAAAATCATACAACTCCTTTTTCTTTTCTCTGCATCAATTTATAAACTCAGTTACTTGTTCCTTTTCGACTAGATGTGGGGTTGCAATTCTTCAGAAAAATTAGGGATGTCAAGACATGATACACTCTTCAAATAGTAATCTATTATTTAAAAGTAATGCAAAATATATTTTAGATATATAAAATTAATATCTTTATAGTTTACTTTTTTTTCCTAATTATACATATCCAATAGTTTGAATTTGATTTTTAAGCAGTCAGCATTTCAAATTAACATTGGTTTGACATCTAATTGAGGCCCAATTTCGAGGCGCTAGGTATAAAAATTCTTCAACGTTAATGCGAATGAGGATACGTATATAGTTATTTTAGTATGTGATGAGAACAAATAAGGTACACAACATTGATTTTCCACTTAAATAAGGTAATCATTACCCTTGTTTCATCTTATAATCATCCTCTCAATCAATTTTCCATACAATAATAATGTAATCACCATGAACACAAATTCTCATTCAACATACGTAGAGGCCTTGTGTAATGGTGTATGAGTAGTAACTTAAAAAAGAAAAAAACGAATAATCACAATTTTTTTTTTATTTTTAGAAAATATCCCTGATAAAAAAAAATAAAAAAACTTAAGAAAATGTCAAAATGTAGAATGCATCTGTCCCTTCATCCCGCTACGGTTTCGTTCTATGCTATTCCAAAACCCCTTAAAACCCTATTAAGCCAGTCGCACCACCGTCACACTGCCATTTCGGCCACGATGAGCAAATCAGCAGTTTTCAGTCGCCTCCTCCGCCGCCGCATTACGACGACATCTTCTAAATACCCCACCCATTCTTTCGTATGCACTCGTTCTCCGTCAAATACCATTTCCCCCTTTCAGGTCACTAGAAACTACGCCACCGACTTCAACAATCGATCCGAAAAAGCTCGCGTCGCTGCCGCAGATCGGGCATTGGAGGAGGTCTGCAGAGAAGCAGCGCGTGAGAGAAAGCAAGAGAGGGAGGAGAGGATAAAAGCGGGGCTCAGTGTTGCAGACCTCGACGCCATTGAGGATCCGAACTACAACGAGTTTGGCCTTGGTCCACGTATCAAAAAGTATGAGAAACTAAACGCGAAAGACACACCATCCATGTTGAATATGCGCGAGGAATCATCTGATTCGGACTCTGAACCTGAGGACGAAGAAGCATTGGAGAAGCAGTGTACAAGGTTTGAGAAGCAGTTCGAGAAGCACCAAGAACTGCTTGATAAATTTGCTAAGTCTGGTTTGTGAATCTGTCGAACACCTTGCTCCAAATTTTAGCTTTCTTGCATTTTTTTTTTCTTTTCTTAATATGGATTTTTTTACATGTTTCGATTTTTCTATTTTGTGGTGGAAGGGGTGGGGGAAGGGGTGGGGGAAGTGAGAATTAGATGGTATTGTTTGTGGATGGTGGTCAAAAATTGCACATGTTGATGTGCATAATATGATATATTCGAGCAGCTTGTGGCATGATGTAACGCATTTTAAGTTTTCTGGGATGATAGTATTCTGTTCCTCTTTGATATGAGTGTGTTTCAAAACTTCAATATCATTCTAAAACCATGTTCTTAGCTTGGGAAGTACTTCTTTCTCTTTTCGTTGACCTTTTTTCCCCTTTTGCAATTGGACACCTGTTTGACTTTCTATAGTTGAGCAGAGACTTTGGACGATGCGAGCAAATTGATGAAACAAATTGACAAGTTCGAGGAGAAACATTTTAAGTTGAGACTAGAGTATCGGGTGATCGGGGAGTTAATGAATAGGATGAAAGTAGCTGAAGGTAAGGAAAAATTTCTTCTTCAAATGAAATTAAACAGGGCACTGAGAATGGTGGAGTGTATGGAAGCCTTTGATCCTAATGATCCTGCCAATTATGGGATTATCAAGCTAGAGAATGGTCCCTCTAATGCTGATCGTGAGGATGACCCTGACAAGGAGGATAAAGAGAATGAGGAAGGTCGAGGGGATGATGATGGTTTGGTATTAGATGACTTGAAGGAAAAGGATAGTAAATACTTGGCAAAGATCAATGAAATAGATAAATTACTGGAGCAGAAACTGGCAGAATTAGATTATACTTTTGGAAAGAAGGGGAAACTTCTGGAGGAGGAAATTAGAGATCTTGCTGAGGAAAGGAACGAATTAACTGAAAAGAATAGACAGCCTCTCTACAGAAAAGTGAGTTCATTTATTTGCCAATCTGCTGCCTCTGCTGTCTTCATTATCTCATGATTCTTATTATGTTAAAGCTCTACTGCTTTTCGAAGGTTACATCATGTTAAAGCTTTGTCAGAATTCCATGTTCTTCATGTTCTGGTCATCTTTTGCTTTGTCATGCTCAAATGCTAACTTAAATGTAACAGAGTGATGCATATATGGTTTCTGCTATTATTGTTTCCATTTATCCATGTTGCACTTGATGAGACACGCTTGCACATATCACTCTTATTTACAGTTAAATGATGGAGGTAGCTTTCATTAGACCACCGAAACTCTCCAGGAGTCTCTATGTATTTTTCCAAATCATGATAAAAGTTTTTGTATTATGTTGTGATCTATATTATAATTCAGAACTTCTTACAGATGAGGATGCAGTTTTTTTTCTTATGAGCGAAGCTCTTTAGACCAATTATATTGAATTTGTCTTGTAATAAAATCATGCTAAGCACATTTAGTATTTTTAACCTCCACTGGAATCATTTGATAATATTCTTTTGCTTGATCTTTATTATTACCATTGTTTTCCCTATTGCATTAGTCATTAAAATTGTACTCTCTGTTTAGTACTCTCTCCGTCCCGGTATAAGTTTCCCGAAGCTTTTTGGACACACGGATTAAAGCATATGTTAAAATAATAGTTATAGTATAAGTGATGTGATGGAAAAAGTGAAAAAATAACGGGAGAAGTGTATAAGGTAATGAAAATAAGGATAAAAAAGTGAATAGTAGTTTCCCAGAAAGGTAAAAAAGCAAATGATAAGTTTATAGACGGACGGACCAAAATTGGAAAATGGGAAGTTTATAGATGGATGGAGTAATTTATTTGCCATAAATTGATTTCTTAACTTGGTTCTTTTTCCATGGTGGTAGGGTTTTGATGTTAGGCTTGTTGATGTCAACAGAACCACCAAGGTTACAAAGGTAATATATCCTCGAAGTTTACTCTTGCCTTTGATGAGTTTTTTGACAATTATGACTGACATATCACAAATGGGACAGGGTGGACAAATTATCAAGTACTCTGTAATTCTAGTATGTGGAAACTACAATGGTCTTATTGGCTTTGCTAAAACAAAGGCTCCTGCAGTTCCTGTTGCACTTCGAAAGGTATCAGGGTGATCCATTTCATATGGACTTACTGGATATTGGAATCTATTTGTTAAGTGCTATTCTTTTGATAAATAATTCCAAATCAGAGAATCTGAAATCTATTTTATTTCTGAAAGCTCATTTTGAAAAGGCAATCCAATTAGTGGATTTCATTTCCACTATAGCTATTTTTCTGCTTAATGAACTGGTGATTTCACTTCTTTGTGCTGGATGTTGTAAATATTTAGCTTTAAGTCTGGACAGTGGACATGCACTTCAAGTATTTTATTGTCCAAGGGTATGTTTGTTTATAGATTAGAGGGGATTGAAATCCTATAAGGTGGATTTGAGATAAAGTAAAATGTGTACTATAATTTTGTATATGTTAGGGAGTGTGGATTTGTAGGATTTGGTAGGGTAGGATTTTAAAAAATGGATGATAGATGATTATTATATTGTATGAAGTAGGATTGAAATGATTGAATAATTGTGTAAAGGAAAAAAGTAGAAGAGAGAGTATTGCATAGTATAGATAATAATAGAAGTGTGTGAAGATGATTGATTGTGGACTGGAAATTGTGTTTGAAAAAAGTAAAATAGGTGTATTATAGGATCTTAGTGTATCATTTCAGAGGATTTGAAAATCTTATACCAAAATACGAATAAGCAAACAGGAATTTGGATTTGAAATCCCAAAAGTCACTTGGGAAACTAGAAACAAAGATATCCTAAGAATATGTTAGAAGGTTTAGCTGACAATAATTTTTCTGGTCAAATAAACAAACGACTTTTTTTATTTATTAGGATTTCATTCTGGTATATGTAACTTATATTGTCTGTACCTGATTTATTGCCACAGGCATATGAGAAGTGCTTCCAGAATCTACACTATGTAGAGCGGCATGAGGATCATACAATTGCACATGCAGTTCAGACATCTTATAAAAAGACTAAGGTTTCAACAAATTTATAGTTATATATGTTAGTTGATGGAAGTCATGGAACTTATAATTAATTGTTCCTGTTTCTTTGGATTGGTCTGAACTTTAGTCTACTTGTAGCTTTATCTTTGGCCAGCTCCTACTACATCAGGGATGAAGGCAGGCAGAACAGTCGAATTAATTCTTAATTTAGCTGGTTTCAAGAATGTGAAATCGAAGGTACACCACTAATTAAAGTTTTTTTTTCCCCTTCTTTATCCTAAATGCAGTTAAACTTGTAGGTTATTGGTTCGAGGAATCCTCATAACACTGTCAAGGCTGTCTTCAAGGCTCTAAACGCGGTAAGTAAAGGAACAATATCCTATACACCATTTTCGTTGCTATCTTCTGTTCACCGTCATTGTTTTGAATTTCTCTTGTGTTCTCAGATTGAAACTCCCCAAGATGTGCAAGAGAAGTTTGGCCGAACTGTAGTTGAATCATATTTGTTATGATAGGTATGGTTTAGGTTCTGCCATTAATATTAGGAATTAAAGTTTTTATAGTCCTACAACTTTCACGAATTTGAATTTGGTCCATATGGATTATACATTTTGATACTGATCCTATTAGTTAGAAAATATTTTGACTTTGGTCTTTTTGCAAACTTACACGACCAATTTAAGTTTGTAAAAGGACCAAAATCAAAATATTTTCAAATTTAGAGGACCCATATATAAAAATGAAGATAAGTTATGAGAATTATAATCCCTTAATATTATTCAAAATCACAAAATTTGGCATGTAGTTTCCTTTTCCTTATGAACTTCCTTTGCTCAATGTCTCAGGTTTATGACATGATCGATAGACCTCTATTGCTGCTTTCTGGAGGCAGGCTATTGTCATTTAACCCGAGTATACATATCCTTAAGGAACTGGAAGCAATTGGTTGCTTTGTTTTTTGAATTGTTGTATCCGAGGATCATCAAATAGGGTTCGTTGTAATAAAATTGTTCTTAAAATTGCAAAGTGAAGTAGCATTGTAGTTTGTTGAATATATTTATTATTTTCTCTGTTCATGAAAAATGATGCTCGTAATATTCGTCTCTAGAAAATAGTCCATTTTAAGAAAATGATAATATTTTACAGTATACAATATATTTATTTTTTTCAATACCGAGATAAAAGCAATAAAATTACTTTTTTGCCGACCGGTACTATTTATTTATGGTGATTGCCGTTCCGTTTGTGTCCAGATGGTGAGGCAAAAAATAATAAAACCAAGTGCTAACTTCAAAATAAACGTTACAAAATGTTTTAATCCTAGTGGTAGGAGTTAATATCAACCCAATTAGATGAAATACGATATATAAATGAAGTATTTGTCTAATTTATCGAATTTTGAGGGACCACTTGCTTTGATTGTGTTTGATGAATGAAAATGGATTTGGGATATTGCCGTACCCTAATTTTGAAAAGAATATATTATTGATTGTAGTATATGAAAATGAAATAGGAATAATGATGCGTGTTTAATTTTCATTAACTATATTTTTATTTTTCGAATAATTTTTAGTCACATCACCTGGAGTATTTTACATATTAGTTCAAAAAAATCACTATATTTATACATTAGTTCATAATATTTGCGGAAGTATTTTTCTTTTTGCACGGGAGTGTTTTATTTTTTTTGTACGGAACTAATTTGTGTGAATTTGTTGAACCATTTTATACTTTTTCCCTCATATTAATGTTATACAAAGAAAATTAGTTTTAAATTTGTTGAGATGTAGTTTTATTTAATTTTTTAATATTTTTTAAATATCAATATAAATTTAAGAGCCTATTATTAGAAGTTAGAATAAAAGTTTTTTTGAACCCAAACATGTAGATATTTTTTCTAGGCCCTTTATTATTTTCAATAATAATCAGAAAACAGTTTCCACTGTGCTTCCGGTGACTGCGTGAGAGCCAAATTTGCCGGAGAGAAAGAGCAATGGCGAGAACTGGGGCAGTTGAGGGATTGGAGAAGAAGCGAAAGATGGAGGAAGAATGGAGCTCCATTTACGCCTCCAAACAGCCCCTTAACCGCCACCACTTCCCTCCTAACTTCATCTTCGGCGTCGCCACCTCCGCTTTTCAGGTTTACTTTTCTTTTCCCGTCAATCTTTTTGCGAGGTCTTTTCTGGTCAATTCAATATCAATTGCCCACATTTTGGTCGAGGTTTTTTAGCAAGAAAAATCCGAGTATGGCTTTTAAAACATTAGAAAGTATAATTATTTTTTGACAAAGTTAACTACTCTTGATATCGATGCTCTTTGCAAAATGACATTATTTGGTGTAGCTGGTAACTAAGTCAAAAGATGACATAGTACTATTATAGTATAAATGTTGTTAAATATTGGTAGACAAAGCAAAAAAAGTTGAGCTGAGTGTTTTATGCCACTTACCCCTCAAGAGGAATATAATGTAGGTTGAAGGGGCCTGGAATGAGGATGGCAGGGGCTCTAGTATTTGGGATGATTTCTCTCGTAGTCCTGGTAAGTGGTAACTACTATACTTTATAATCTTGTAATAAGAGAAGTATATTTCATTTGGAAAATAATTGAGTATCTTTGGTGGTTGTTATGAACTTAAATTTGGATTTGGTAGGCAATATTCATGATGGGAGCAGTGCAGATGTTTCCGTGGATCAATACCATCGGTACAAGGTGCCTTGCTATATTTTATTCTCTCCTATGCTTACGTAAAGCTAATTATTATACATTTTAAAGCATTTGAATTAGAGGTCACAAATCGAATCCTCTGTGCAGTTGCACTGGATTGGATAGTTTTTATTTTACTTTGAAAGCAATCTATTTGAGCTATTATCAATCATTATGATTCCAAATCCAAATCAATGAATCCAAGTACAACCTTTGAGAGTACCAACTCCACTCTGGTCATGGTTTCGAGTCGAGCAATCCTGATTCTAAAAAATTGCAAATCCTTTGTATTGTTCTGGATTGGTATTCTTGCTGCAGGAAGACATTGAGCTGATAGCCAAGTTGGGATTTAAAGCTTACCGATTTTCCATATCCTGGAGTCGTATTTTTCCTGGTAAATGTTTTGTTCCTTCTCTAATAAATTTCATCTATCCATTGAATAAAGTCTTCTTGTTTTAAGTTTAAGTTTAAGTTTAGGTTTAGGAATAGGAATTATATATTAGGAACAATGCACATAATATATCTTTGTTAATTAACCCAACTTTCTTGGTACCGTATGTATAGGCTTGAACTAAATCATTAAATATAAATCAACTGTGTGAAAATGGTGGCATATTGAAAACTAATATAATTCACACCGCTTCTTGAACTTTCGTCGTAGAAATTATGGGAATTAATACGACTAAGGAATTAGCTTATTGGCAAAAGGCATATATTGTTGTAGTTATATCTTCTAATCTAGTAGGCTTCCATTGATAAGTACCTCTGAAGTTATTATACATAATAATGAATGTCATGTGGAAATAGCTCACACCATGTTTGCAGATGGTTTGGGGAACAAAGTCAATATTGAGGGGATAAGGCACTACAATGACGTCATCAATGCACTTATTGACAAAGGTATGCTTAAATGTTCTTTTCTTTAAAATATCATTTTCTTGTGAAATTCAATTAACTGGTGTTAGTGTGACTTCAGATATTCAGCCATATGTAACATTGTACCATTGGGATCTTCCCCTAAATCTTCAAGAGTCAATGGGAGGTTGGTTAAATGAACAAATCGTGTAAGTTTAATTTTTTCATTCTTTCCTTGCTTCTTTTCTCCAACCCAGTTTAACAAATCTAAATGAACAGCTCTCTTAAAAAATTAAAAAAGTAAATGAAGTCCTCCTCGTGTCATGAAGGAGTCTACACAAATCTTAGTTACTCATTTGGTTTCCCTTGTGGCAAAACATCCAGAAAATACTTTGGCATCTATGCAGAAACTTGTTTTTCGAGTTTTGGAGATAGAGTGAAGAATTGGATAACAATCAATGAGCCTCTTCAAACTGCTGTGAATGGTTACTGTACTGGATTTTATGCCCCCGGAAGACGTGAACATCCTTCAAAGGAACCATATTTAGTTGCTCATCACCAACTCCTAGCTCACGCTGAAGCTGTTTCTATCTATTATACAAAATACAAGGTATGCTCTATCTTGTTGTGCCCAAATACATTGTTCATATGATTTCGACATTATTTTGTTGATGATACTTGACAGGAAAAGCAAGGAGGACAAATAGGCTTAGTTGTGGACTGTGAATGGTCCGAGGCTTATTCAGATAGTGTAGAAGATCTAAATGCAGCATCAAGGAGACTTGATTTTCAGCTTGGATGGTAACTTCCTTCTTGACTATCGTTATCAATTAAATTATTGTAGATTTCTTTGTACATAAATCTTTCATCTTGTTGATGGACACTTAATTTCTATAATGCCCCAGCTTTCCAGCTTTCTCCAATTTTGAAACCAATATTGCTTCATCCTAGTGTAATGCCGAAAAATTTTATTTTTTGATGCAAAGTCTGAACGTCATCTTCTCATAGATGGCATATATTTCAGCATATAATCATGTTTTGTCTAACTAGATTAAATAAGCCTAACCTTTTCACCTATATAGGGTATACCATTGTATTCAGAATTAGTTTCCTGGTTAATCTTGTTTCATATTTTTTCATGGTGTTAATTATTTATAGATATAACTCGTTTGCTTATTCCAGCTTATGCTGAAGTTTCCTGGCTGGTGGACCCCTTTCAAACTTAACCCTCAGCTCTATAGATGGTTTACTCAAATAAAAATGAATTTTTTGTTTGTTGCTCTGCTCTCCATTTAATCACTCTTTAATTTAGGTTCCTGGATCCAATCTATTTTGGAGATTATCCTCAAACAATGCGCGAAAAACTTGGTGATTGCCTGCCAAAATTGTCTGAGAGAGAAAAAGAGTTGCTCAAGTACTCAGTAGACTTTGTTGGTTTGAACCATTACACAACTAGGTTTGTTCGTAAAACTACAAATGATCTTGAAGACAATGATTTCTATAGGGTCCAGGAGGCAGAAAGAATTGGTATAGACACCAGTCCTTTTATTATTGATATATAGTTTTTTAATTCAAAAACTTGTATATGGATGGCTGCAGCAGTTTATATATTTGGCTATAGGATATTCTGAATTGTCTCATCATTTATCTTACTGCTGTGTTCTGTTTCATCTATAGCTGAATGGGAAGGTGGAGAGACGATTGGCGAAAAGGTGGGATCATTTCTCTCCGTTTAATCCTTACTCATAACTTTTATCTTCTGTATCTCCAGGTGAACTAATAATATCTTGAGTCGTGTTTTTGCAAACAGGCAGCTTCATCTTGGCTTTACATGGTTCCTTGGGGTTTGTGGAAAGTTCTCAATTACATTTCTATGAGATACAACAATCCCCCAGTGTATATAACTGAAAATGGTATATGTATCTCTCATTTCCTCTGTTCTGTTACTTTGTTATGATGAAGGGTCTTTAAATTGATCATAAGATTGAAGAACTTCCTATTGGTTTATTCTTTTCTTCATACATTTCTGCTAATTTTTGCCTGACATTGATGTTCTCTTCTTTTGCATCATTTAACTTCTAATCACATGCTCAACTCTTGATGGTACAGTGAATTAGAACCTCTACAGTTCACTCTTAAAACCATTTTACTTTGTCGTCCACAGGTATGGATGATGAAGAAAATTCATCATCTCCAATCCATGAGATGCTAGATGATAAACTACGAATTTCTTATTACAAGGGGTACCTTGCTGCAGTTCATCAAGCAATTAAGTGCGTGATATATTCCCAATCTTCCCATTTTCTAATTTCTTATTTTATAACTTTGTATATGCGTGTTGTTCTACATTAGATGTTACTTTTGATGCATTTTAGTTGTCTATCCTCACGCCAGTGGAAAAATCAAAATGAGTCTAAGTTTGTCTGTAACTAATGGACAGGGATGGAGTCGATGTTCGGGGATATTTTGCATGGTCATTGTTGGACAACTTTGAGTGGCATCTCGGTTATACCAAGCGGTTTGGTCTTATTTATGTTGACTATAAAAATGGGCTGACCCGGCATTTGAAATCTTCTGCTTATTGGTTTTTGCGTTATTTGAAAGGCGAAAGTGGTAAGAATGGTAAACTGGATTAATATACTTCTGCAGTTGATCATTGTGTTCAGTGGCTCAACCAAATATGTACTGTATCTGTATCAGTTAAGAAAAACTCTGCTACACTTTATAGGTTTGTATTTGTCGAGGGACTGATAAAGATTAGTACGAGTTACATCCCTGACTCGTATTTCTAAAACTGCAGCCTTTCTCTATTGGAGTTTAGATAGCAAAACACACTAGCTTATACAGTCTCAAGTAGTTGATGAGGAAAAGGCCTTAAGGGTTCTCCTCAGCTTATTTTCATTAATAGCCTTTTGTGTAGATGAAAAGAAGCCTCGTTTGAGGTTTCAATGTAATGTCGTCAAATATAAATATTTGTAGCCAAAGGAAGTGCATTCATGCTATTTAACAATCTTGCTTCTTTTATGTTAGGTGTTTTAGTCAATCAAAGTCCCACTGGTTATCAGCAAGTTCGTGGGTTATGAAATAAAAAGGTATTGATTAGTACTGTCCATACCAAGAATGTGTGCCTTCATCTATTGAGAAGTTAGGCCCCAACATTTTTTATGAGACATATGCAAGCAATTACATATCGAGGAGAAAGAACACACTAGAATCTGAGATATTCTCGTCACTTTGAAACATGGTTTACATCTGAGATGAGCATTCTCTTAGGAGGTAATGAAAGAAAAAAAGAAGAGAGAAACAAATCTTCAGCCGAGGAATGTTGTGTCTATACGAAGTTTGAGGGCATCATTCCCCCAGTCTTGCTGTTCCTCTTGTATCCTTTTGGCCGACTCCTCCAGAGACTTCTCCACATGACCCTTAATATCAATCAGTTCAAGCGTTGGAATTTCTCCAATGCCATCTGGAATGTTTCTTAGATACCGGCAATGATGAAGAACGAGGCATTTGAGGCTGGGGAAATGACTACTTTCAGTTATCCAGTCCTCGAGACACGAGTCTTGAATCAGCAAGAATTCCAGCTGAGGAAATCCGCCTTCGCTTGTTTCTCATGTCCTGTCTCTGCATGCGAAGTCTATTAGTTTAAGCACTTGAAGATTGGGTAATGAACCAACAACAGTCATCTCATCCCAAGGAAGTAGCATTCGTCTTAAGGTCAGCTTTTTCAACATCTTAGGATAAGAAATGACACCCAGTGGCCAAGCTTCATCATAACGCACTGAACGTAGAATCAACATCTCAAGTTGATGCAGATACACCAACTCCTTGAGGTACTTCCCTTTTCGAAGAAACGAGCAATCAATTTCTAAATTTTTTAGGTTTGGAATCCTTTTCAGGATCCCTTCAGTACACATCTGATGTTGCAGTGAGAAAAGAGTTTGTATGTTTTCCAGAGACCGAGCAGAAGATATTCCAATTGGTTCGGGCAGCCAACTATGACAGACAATATGTCTTAATCGTGGCATCCACCAAATTCTTTGGGGCAACTTCCAAGGACCCTCTCCCCTTTTAATGATCAAGGATTGAAGATTCTGAAGCTTAGATATAGAATCAGTAATCCACATAACAGAGGACAGACTAAGGTATCTTAAATGAAACAAATCAAATAGTGCAGCTGGAAGGTATTTTGTAAAAGCCCCTTTCAGATCCAATACCCTGAGCAAAATAAAGCTGAGACTTTCTGTAAAAGAAGTCAAATAGTTGAAGTATATGATAGTGTGGACGGCTGAGCCATAAAATGTCGAGAGTTCTGATAGGCCTATGTAAGGAATGATCCGCCGCTTACCTCCCCCACTCTCTCTGGAAAGATGAGACCGAACACTGAAGAACTTCTCTTCATGTGCTTTTCTTATGCACAGGTCCCGCATCAGGTCATGGAGGCTGCAACTTTTGATCTTGCCGTCAGCCTTTGTCTTGTCAACCAGAACCAGGCTTCTCTTGACAAGATCCTCCAGATACTCCTCTGCCACCTCTTCTGAGCTTTTTGATCCATCTTCACGCTTCAGAAAGCCCTCAGCTACCCACAATTTGATGAGTTTTGAGACACGAACCTCATAGAAGGCTCCCATATACAAGAAACAAGGCCTCAAATGATGAGGCAAGTGGGTGTAACTCAAAGATAGTATCTCTTCAAACTGCCCATCTTTTGCTGCAACAACGGAACTTACATTAATTGCAATTCTCCACCATGAATCTTGATTCTTGCTGGTCGTACGTAGGAGACCAGCAATCACCACTATCGCGAGTGGTAGTCCTCTACAGCTTCTTGCAATCCTCTTCCCAATGTCTTCCAATTCAGGAGGACAATCTTGGTGTGTAAACACTCTCTGCTTAAGCAGATCCCAACTTCCATCTGCATCCATCAAATGCATTTCATAAGGTGGCATGGCAGAATCAGCATAAGCAGCAACATTTGACAGCCTGGTGGTTAGCATGATTCGGCTTCCATTACCAACATCAGGATATATATTCCTTATATCATCCCAAACTTCTGTACTCCAAATATCATCCATTACAATCAAATACCTTCTGCCTCTTAAGCTTTTGTGCACTTTTTCTTCATTGCTACGCCCATATGTTTCTATACCGACTGCTATTACTGAATCTAGGAGGTCCTGAAGAATTTTTTGTGCAGTATAACCTTGTGATACAGTCACCCAAGCACGAATGTCAAAATACTCCATAGTTAATGGATCATCATAAGCATTTCTGGCAAGAGTAGTCTTGCCAATTCCACCCATGCCTACGATTGGGATGACTCGGAGATGAGGCGATCCTCCACAAAGACGACTCTTCATTTCCATCAAGTGGTGATCAAAACCAACCATGACATCTTTGTGTTTGCCATTGGTTGCTAGTCTTGACGATGATGATGAGAGTTGTAGGTCGTCGATCTTGAAGCTATTCTTGATTTCAATCACCTTTCGGACAATGGACTCCATCTCCTCTGTTACTTTTTCCAGCTGTTTATCAAACTTAACTTCGCATCCTTCATATATCCAGTACAGATCTGGATAAATTATTTTTGGCATAGCATATTCAATAATATCTTCTGCTTCATTTGCTATAGCCCTGATCCGTCCTTCCAAACTAGCAGCTTTCTCAGGAAATTTTTCAAGAAACTCTTGCATGGAAACGATGTATTCATGGATAGCTACAATTTGCTGTTTGTCATGAACAGAAATGGAATATTGATCATCACCACGAATATGGATAGCTACAAACTTCTTTAATGAGTTTTGCAAATCAAGTTAAGAAAGAATAACAAGAGGGCGAGATACAAAAGAAGATGAAAGATTTTGGATAGCGGATCAAATGAAGAAAGTATAGCAAGCTAGCTCTTCCTTAAAGAGACAAGAGAAGAGAAACAGTTTTGGAGAGAGAGAGAGAGAGAGAGATGTATATAATGGACGTTGCGCATTGAAACTATAACACCATCTGTTATTTATTGGCTGAAGTAGTTAAATTGATAGTCGCACGCATTATTACAAGCTTAGTCAACTACAAGTTGACAATTTTAGATAATATATATATTTTAACTCACTGGGATAGATTAATAGAAGTCAATACGTTAAGAATAGACAAAACAGCAACAAATGAAACTAATACTGTAGGAGAAGTTTGGTTGCTCAAGTACCTAGGTATATCTCAGATTTAATTATTCTGTGGAAGACTTGTAATATTACTGAGCTTATATGAATTTATCTTTAAATAATATCAATCTTCTTCATTGTACAATTACAGTAATAAGTAAAAAACGATTGATACTGTTTAAGATACACTTGAGTTGCATGGTGCTCGCACACAAATACATTAGACAAGATTACTTATCTTGATTGAAGTGCATTTTTAAGACGAGACATACATTGTAGGAGAAGTGTAGTTGCTTAATTGTATAATTCAAATCATATTATTTATTTGGTTTGGAAGAAATTAGGAAACAGCCCAGTTGAGCTCTTCCCCTCCATAAAAGGTCAGTACGACCCCATTAGTTTGTGATGCTAATTTTTTGTTCAAAGTCAACTAGCAACGGGACAGCAACACACAATAATATCCTCTGATTTTAATAATTTGCTTAGTCAACTAAATTAGAGGTGATGGGGAATTCTAATAAGTATTTGTATATTCTCTCTAATCATCTTCATCATTTGAGGTCACCCACTCCAACAATTTTTTAATTTTTTTCATTTATTATATGATAAATGTGGCAACTACTTTTGAAATGGTACAATTCATACAAATCATCTCTAAGGAGGTAATGAAAACGAAGAAGAGAGTTACTAATCATTCAATTGGAAAGGACTTCTTTCTGTGTTATTTGATTTATGTCACTTATTTCACAAAAGTGCAAATGACAAAATTATTAATTGCCAATCACTACGAACATCTACAAGAACATTCAATAACAGAAGAAAAAATGAAAAAAATTACTTCCCCCTCATAAGAATAATATTACAGGTTATATATACACATAAATACGATGCCTTTACTACAAAGGATTGTAATTTATACGATTGCACTAAACAATCTGCCAATTCCAACAGTAACATTTAACGATAAACCTAGTTAGCCAGCTGCTACCATCTTTGAGAGCATTACTTGAAAAATTGAAGCTATTTTCCCCAAAAAAAAGAGAGCACGAGTTCACCCTCGGACTGCCTGCATTCCGTCTTTCCTATCTTCTTCTAAGGATGTGTGTCTGCCCATTTCTGTATGGACGGTTTAGAAGTCTGATTTCATCAACCTCATTCGAGGTTTTATGGTGATACCATCAAAAGGCTTCTGCTGTTCTACATGAATATAATCTTTTGTTTTAAGGACCTGAAACAATTTTTATGTCAACATACTATGGTTGGTAACCATGCACGGATAAGAAGGAAATCGGGGAGTTCAAAGACAAGGGCATCATTTTCAACGAAATAACACTACTTTGAGTCTTCTGGACATGATGTAAAATTGAAATGATACAATTTTATATGAATCATAATCTCTAAGGAGGTAATTAAAACCAGAATAAAACCATGCTGTCAGTTTCAATCCAATTGCCAAAACCAAAAGGACAAACGGGATCATAGATTTCACATAATGAAGCTTTACCATCGACTAATGAGAAAGAGCTTACCAATGTTTCAAAAAACATCCTCGATGCTTCCTTGCGAGACTTGCCAATTAAGAGGTTGTCCAAGGAAAGAGACTTCCTTCCACACTCTGCCTCTTTAACGAATGCAGCTTGTAGATACTTGGAAACAGCTCTATAAGTTCAGACGTAACACAAATTAATCATTATGCCAATTTATGTAGAGTGGAAATATTTTTACACAAGCAAGTCATAAAATGTATGCATGCAACAAAATATAACAAAATATAAGAAAAACTTGTGTTTTTAATCCTTTTCCTGCTCCAATTTTCAACCAACTCACTACAAACCAGAATCATCATGTCCGACTACATTCTCAGTCTAAACTGATGGTTAGGACTTGCAGTTCACAGGCATAGTCTTCTAGTGGTAGGACCTTTTGGAGAGAAGGAAAACCAATGAGATTTAAAAAAAAGCATAATGTGGAACACTACCTTGTACGTGAAGACCACCCACTGTTGTCAGTATATTGTGCCTCTTCAGCACCAGGCTCATTGTCATCCACCATCTCAGTTAGATCATCATCATCAATGTTCAGAAACTCTGAGAGCAGCACAAACACATACGTCTTAAGCTTATGTAGTTCCATAAATAAACAACCATCCACAAGATATGACTCACCAAAATGTACACTAATTTCCAGATGATTCAAGACAGGAATAGTGAAAAAAACCTTAAAAACTGAATAAACATAAAAATTGTTGCATACTCCAAAATTATCTTGGGAATAAGATTTAAATCAATGCATTTTGTTATTAGTTACCAATGCTTTAGAAGTATGTATTGCCTCAAATCTCATTCTTATATAAAACCTAGAACAATTCTGGTTTTGTTTCACTTTTTTTTTTCTTTATTAAATATGTGTATTTCCAATATCTGATACAGCAAAATACAAAACCTAATAAAACCCAAGTATAATAATAAAAATGAACTACCATTTTTCCAGGGGCTAATAGTTAAAGCTTACATGGCCTTTGGAATGATTGTTGCAATTAAATTTTTTTTTTTTCATTGTCAACAGATGGAGAAAGAGAAATCTAGTTAGAAAGATAGAAGCAAACCTGTATCATTTCCAGCAGCTGAATAATTTAGGTCCTGCACCATAGAGAGAAGGTTGTCAAAAACTTCGCCTAAGCTCATAAACAAAAAGAAGCTATCTAGATCCAACCGAGATGCAAAAGAGCTGGTTGATTGTCAAAGTCTGACAACCTTTTCTTAGGAGAATCTGTTTATATGCAATAAAATTAAATTTCCTTCTTTGGAACTAAATATTCTGGATTGTGCTGTGCTCCCAGAGTCAACATTAGCGGAATGAAGACCAATTTGGACAAGGTTTTGTAAATCAAACTGAAGTAATCAGAACGATAAAGTATCCAGAAGTTGTAAGCACGAAGAAAACTTACATCTCGATCATGCAGTTCAAAACCAGAAAATTCTGCATCCACCATATTGGGTCCATAAGCTTCAGAAATGTCTGGATTTTCAGAATTATTCATGAACCCATCCTGCACGTTTTCGAGTCCCGGGCATGGACATTCCACTTCTTGCTGTTCTTTAAACATAGTACTACAATATTCCAGCTCTTCGTGGTTGGCGTTGGAGACCAGCTCAACAGCAGAAGGATCTTGCCTCACATCTCCAAGTACATTTTCACCCTCTACCTCATCGCCATTCTTATCAACAGCAGGGTCTTGTCTCACATCTTCAGGTATAGTTTCACCCTCCCCCAAAGTGTAGTCATCCTTTCCAACTTCATTCTTAGAAATTGCTTCTCCATTGTCAAAATTAGTGTAATCCAACTCAATTGAGGGGGAAACTTTTTTTAGATCAGAAGAAACTGATTCACCGGCATTCACATGAGCATTGATCTCACCAAATTCATTTAAAGAAGCCATCTGAACCCTACCAGCTAAAGCATCACCCATATCACCAGTAGCAAGTCCAGTGGAGTCAAATGGCTCAACAACAGGACTTGCTATATTTGCATAATCAACTTCCTCTGCCTTTTTTCCACTCAAAAGAGGCTGCATGCTGGGCTCAGCTGTCTCATTGTCTACCACAGTATAAAAATCTTCGTTTAACCCCTGCTCACTTATTTCTGTAACACTGGTCTTACCAGGCTCCATACCAACTTCTATATGATGGTCTTGATTATTTGGAGAATGTAAATGCAATTCGGCCACAATTACAGGTGAAGCAACAGATTTTTCATAGCAAGAAGCTAAGTTCAGATCAACCATAGTTTCCGTTGAAACACCATTTCTGTCATTTTGGGAAGGCAACTTCGATTCGGAGTCTTCGGACAAAATATCAAGAGAAGCATTATTTACTTTATCTTGAGTGACCCTGATCCGACTCAAATCATACACCCAAGCATGCAAGGATGCCAAATCAGCTGACATGCCTACAAAATCAAACAAAAGGTCTACCCATAAGGCAGGAAAAATTGAACTAACCATAAAAAAGTATATCCTTAACTTGATCAGTAATATCAATCAACAGAAAATAGCAAAATAAAATAGGTAGAAGTCTTAAAAGATTAAGCTAAAGAAGTTGTTTATATGAAGGTAACTTAGATGACAATTGTATCATGTAAATAGATGCCAACTTATAAGTAATATCTAGAAACACTGGTCTGCGTAATTCCAACCATTTATCAGGTCCAGATTCAAGCAGGCTATCAGAAATGAGACTTTTCTGCAGCCCAACAATTTGGTCATTGGAGATCTTAATAAGTTAAGTTTAGAAATCAAATTATCCCCATCTCCCAAAGAGAGAAATCCACAGGGCATGCTACAGTATAGAACCAGAACTGATATTAATTGTAAAGGCTGACATTATACATGTACAAGGTAATAATATTATTTGAGATAATATATAAATAATTTGAGATCACTTGGTCTTAGAAACTCACCGGAAAATATAGGTTGGAGAAAATTTTCCTCTCCCATGTGCTGTTTCTGAATCATTAAGATTTCAGGGAGTGTGCATGGGGCTTTCTTTCTAACACGGCGTATGTCTTCTGTGTTAGTCAGCTGTTGCCGTATTGTACTATCAAGGCATAGAGATAACATAAGTTTTAACAGAAAAGAATAACCGGACAAGCAAGCAAAAAAATTTCAAGCCAAAACTGTGGGGGTGAAGTGCTCCAGTTCCCTAGCATCCAATGCAAGTCAAATTAATAAAACAAGAAAAAGGGCACTAAATTTATCTATCGAGAGAGAAAAGTAAGTAGGAAATAATGGAAGAAAGGATAAGAATCCATCAGTTAAATGATTATTTCTAAGACCTAAGAACAAACATGCAATGGACAAACTATATCATAGTAAAGTCATTAATACTATTCAGCCTGCAAAATGTTGAAATATAAATATGTGCGAAGGATTCAATGTTATTTGGGGTTTGAGGAAGAACATACTCGCCATGCAGAACCATGGTATCATCCATTAGAAATTTTCTTTTGGGAGCACCAGACCGATGAGCAGAACGAGTGCGCTTCATCGATGTTACCTCAAAAGGAGGAGGTGTAGGCTTTACTTTCAAAATTGAAGATCTTCTTCCATCTGAGAGAACAAATTCTCATCAATTCACAATTTAGTAAAAGGGAAAGACAAGCAAAGAGCATACCAACTCTATGCCTACTCAGGATAGCAAGTTCTGTGATTTACAAAGGAAGAGGTCTGATGTACCTAAAATGGAAGACAGCAAATCATCATCATTTGGAACTGACCCTGTTTGTTTAAAACAGACTTGTCGGGAAGATTCAACTGAATTCGGACTCTGTTCTGTCAGTGTACTTTCAGTAAAAGTACGCTTTCTGGCGGCAACAGTTTTGCTACCATCATCACCTTCATCAAGCCCCTGAACATCCACAGGGCTAGTCCCTATCATCATGCCTTCATGACAATCCATATGGCCTTCTGGTACTGAAAGCAGTTTTTCAGGAACAGGCAGCTCAGATGGTGCAGCATCTTTTAGATCCTCCACCAATCTGTCCTGTGTGTCTGTATTATGTACTGGAACATTAGCCTCACTAATAGCCAACTGAATATCATCACCTGACGCACGTCTTTGAACTTGGTTAATAATCAGATTTTGTTCTGAATCACCATTTACATAGTACACTTCACCTGATAAAATAAAATGCACCCATGAAATATATGCCTTCAATATAAATCAACAATCATCACAACTAAGTCCATTAATAGTAATTTGTCAAAAGGTTTAGTGTCGTTGGAACACTAAAATTACGAAACAAATATATGAATTCTACATAGAAACTAAAAACATAATCAATTGTGGTCCTCAATAAAATGATCTCACTCTTGAAAAAAAAAAAAATTTGACAACACTGATGATATATATATCCAAAGAGATAAATTTCAGACAAACCTAGATTTCCTGCCTCTTCTCTTCCATCAACCGCTCTGGCATTACTATCAGATATCAGATTACAATCAATTGATCTACTAAATCCATGAGTAATCACATCTGGGTTATCTTGGGTGGAACTACATGGCTTCAGAACAGGAGTTGCATAAGCTGCCTCTTTGTCAAGAGCATCAAGATTCAATGTGCTGCAACATGTGGCTCCCTTAAAAGCTTGAGTTTCAGGAATCTCTACAAACCTAACATGGTTTTCTGAAACTAGTTCTGACTCCCCATGACAAGATTTCTGCAGATCACTTGTGTCTCCCACATCACTGGGAACTTCAATCCCAAGAGGTGCTAGATCTTTTGCTGATAGGTCTTCAGTAACATGCTGATCAGTGGTAGCCAAATCAAAAACTCCGGAAGCACTTTCTTCCAAACCAGTTTCAATGGGACCTTGAGTATTAATGCAAATTTCATCAACTGGGAGAAAACATGTTTGGTCATGGTTTACAGCCTCAGTTGGCGCATCATCAGGTTTTGATACATCAGATGGCTTGACGATCTCATTAGCGAATTCTGAAGCTGGTACAGTGGATTCAATTTTACCTAAAAAAAAGTAATTGGCTCAAATACTGATTAAGATTCCTTCAACAAACCAAAGTATTAGCTTCAACAGGAAATTCACCTTGTGGCATTGATTCATTGATCTCAACACCAACCAAGAGGTGTTCGTTCTCCTCTGATGGCCCCCGAGGTACTGCATCTGAAATTATATCATCTTGAGCACACCAGTCCACCTCTTGTTTATTCTCAGAAGGGCCATTATTTGCATTCTGGTTTGACGCCATTGATTGATACTCTGATTCGAGATGGTCATCACATGCAGAAGCCTCTTGAACATTGGGCAAATTTGGTTCTTCTATCAGTCCAGGAGTGCGAGGAGCCTGTGCATAGTCCATGACATCATCAAATACATCGACACCATCAACCTGCACGGGAGGAGATCAACTCAGATAAATTTCCAAGGATTACCACATATGTACTCTTTCATGATAGTATAATCCAACAAAAAAATAAAAACAAAATATTCGTGGAGGGATTAAAAGAATTAGAAAAAGAAAAGTTCTGTGTGAATCAAAATGTCTAAGGTGGTAAATGATTAAGCACTGTTGCCTCACCAATCCATTCACAAAGTTATAAACTCTAATCACTTACCATGGCTTCTGAATTAGCAGCTCTATCTTCAGGCTGTTGATCTTGCTTGAGAGCCAATACTGATCCAACTGAGGTCTGGGGATCAGCCCTGAAATCAGAGAGAAAATAGCCTGAGAAATTTGTCTATTTATGAAATTATGAGGAACTGTTGGCTAAATCATTCAGCAGGGCATGGACTGTGAGTATGAGGCAAAATACTCCCTGTGTCCCCCAAATTTATTCCCACTTTCCATTTTCGTCCGTCCCCCAAATTTATTCTCATTCCTCTTTTAGAAAATATCATTTTATTATCACACTCACAAAAAATCATTTTATTCTCTAGTGGACCCCACAATTATTCCACAATATCCTTACTTTAGCTCATTTTCTTTAAAACATGTGCCCACAAAAATGGGAATAAATTTGGGGGACGGAGGGAGTACTTCAATAAGATAGAACAACAGTATAGCAAAAAAATCAAATTTCAAATTGCGTAAAATTAGCATCAGAATTGGTGCAGATAAGGATGCATATAATGTAGCTTTACAAAAGAAAGTTACACCCATAATTTCTCTTTTCCTTTTCCGTTCTTTGATAAGCAGTGCATTAATTTTCTTGCTTATCCACAGGGATTTGTATTAGCCAGTCATCATCAGCCAGGAGGGAGATTTAATGAAGTGTTCTACTCCCTCTGTCCATCAAAAGTAGTTTAATGCAATATGTCGGAGGATATTTTGGGGTATTGTGAGATTTGTTTACGAATAAAGTGAATATTTTGGAAAGTACATATGATATACTTTCAAAAAATATTCACTTTATTCATTAGCGGACCTCACAATACCCCAATATATCCTCCGACATATTGCATTAAACCATGTGTAAAGAAAGGTGCACACTTTTAGTGGACGGAGGGAGTATGTAAACTAAATCTTTGTCTTAAAAAGATAATTGTAATGAGGGTCAAGAACTGAGACAAGAGATTGCAATTGGATAGTGATTTAAATAATTGGGTACAGAATTATTAATATTGAAATGATAATCACACTAATCCTGAATAAGAAACAAATCTAGAAAGAGTCCGGATAAGGCCCAAACCAAAGAAAGTGGATTTAACATATAAATTTCTGAATCCCCCAAGATTGCCTCGTGGTGAGAGCTTGTGACTTAAGAGGATGCTCCTCTCTAGGTCACAGGTTCGGAACCCACAAGGTGCAATCAATTTCTGAGGTGTGTCAGTCAATATAGAGCTTTGCTTTGGCTTCAATTAGGGTCCCCGGTAGTGGATGGTGAGAATTGTCCCCCATATTAGTTGGTTTTTGGTCCAGTTACCAAGCATTAAAAAAAAAATCTACATTTCAGAAAATATTTCCACCACACTGGGTCCATCAACTCTAGCTCATTTATGTATTTCCAAATTCCAGACAGATCCAAAGAGCAAATTGGAGCCAGTAAATAAGCTTGTATATGTTGACATTCTGGTGGCTCTTTGGCGCCCCTTGTCCATTAGTTCCTTTTTCTTGTTTAATAGGAAAGGGAAATAATAAAGTGTTGGAGGATGAAGGCGCTAGTGGAGAGTTTTTTCCACAAATGGAGAAGAATGGAATAAGGTGTATCCAGTAGTGATGGGGCAATTGGCTTTTCAAAAATAAATACATCTGTGAATTACATCAGAATAATTTCTAATTGAGTCATATTAAAATATTATCGGTTAGGTGATTTTTAAGTTAAAAATAATGTGCATATGGGTCCAAAATTTAGTCCATGTGGGACAGAGTTAAACCCCCAGTTCCAAACTGAATATATCCCAAGGAGATATATGATCTAGAAAAGAAAATCTAATCTACTGCTCTCCCTAGTAGATCCTGTTAATTGTTCAATACTTCAGCATGCACCAGCACAACTATAAGATATGGCTAATAATGCGGTCATCACTTCTATTCAACTCCAGACCATGTGAAGTACTCAAAGTTGAAACTTGTACCAGCACTTATATGGTAGTTTAGGAACTACATGCAATAAAATAACTACAGTTAAACATAACCTACATAGCATTTATTTAAAATGATAATCCCAAAATCCACATTATGGAAAATATAAGGAAATAATCAGCTAAGCAGACAAAGTCTAAAGTGAAACCAACCTCTCTTCAGTGTGACCTTCCATACCGTTTTTCCCTAAAAATAGATCCTGCATGCAATTTCCAATGAGAGACAACTAGTAAAAAGAAAATATTTTGAATTTAATAATATGCCAGCAATGCTACTCCATATCTGAGGGTTCCAATATTCCAAAATTTAAAGAACAGCGTGTAAGAGGAATAGAACATAAAAACATCATCAATCATGTACCTCGTCCAGGTCCAATCCAGACGCATCGCCATCACCAAACCTCTCTGAAAACAACAGGAGAAAAAATTTAATGGAAGAAGCATTAATTCATAACTACGTAAATTTCTATTAATCATCTTTACATAGTTACTTGCTTCCACTTATCAGAGTATGCTTATGAAACAGGACATATACAAAAATAACTAACCGTCCAGCCCAAACTTTGATGTGGAGTAACTGACACCCTCCATGGTATCTTGAAGTGTGATTTGCTCCCTCGAACTAATATGATGATCTACATAGTTACTGCAAATGCCACACTTGGCATGTTAGACTGGATAAGATGAAAAACCCATCCATAAAAGATAGAGGAAGTAAAACAGAATTTAATACAAACATATTAGCAAAATCTCAGGAAGAACGCATGAGCCAATTGATTCTATTATGTCCAAGAGTCCTGCTATCATTAATATGCCAATCTATTTTCCTTACCTACCAGTCAATTTATCCATTTTAAAGAAAACTAGTAGACCTCAGTACTAATTAGCTGACAAACCTTAACCAGTGCACAACTTATGAAGAAATATTTGAACACATTAATATAGATAAAATAGCTTATGACAAAACAAAAAAAAAATTCAAACCAACCCCTGGAAAATGTCACTATCTGGAAGCTCAAAGTCGTCAAGGTCAAACTTTTCTGGCAACGTGATGGAATGATATGGTGCCTTTGACTCTTCTGGAGGTAGATCTACAGCAGTAGAGCGAAAAGCTTGCTTGACTTTGAGCAAAGCTTCACTGCAATCATCAAAGAGGTAATTCACCTTTTTATTGTAGATTCTCACCACACCAAGTAGAAGATGGCTAGACAAACGAAGTGCTATTGGCACGTCAGGAAAAAGAATCGAGTCTGTAAAACATAACAGTGTTAATATTGAATAAGCAGACGAGCATTTATCATAATAAAAAAATGAAGAACTACCAAAAGGAGTATGGTTACAGAGACTCTGTTTGCAAAAATAGAAGTAGAATCAATTCAGGAAGGTAAGTAAAGTAACTGCAGAAGAATTAGGAAGTATTGTAACATCACGTGATTATTTCTAAATGTGAATCGTGCCTTGTCAGGGCATCTGAGGTAAATAAATAGGGATACATAATACTTTGGGAAGTGGTGGCGCACTCCATTAATGAAAAACACCCGCTCACATTACCATATTTATTGTTGTGTGTGAAACAAAGAAACTATGATCTAGCATTTTCTACACATTTATTGAGATGCAAAATTAGAAATTTGTTGTCCCTTTGTTATTTACAGATCATATTGTTACTTCCTTTGATCATCTACTGCAATAAACTTCTGAATATAACCCCTTTCCTTCTGTCAGTTAATCCTGTATGCCAAATGGGATTTGAGCATTTTCTTGTACTACTCCATACATCAACAGATTGATAGACTCAATATTTTCACAATATGAGTTCCGCAAACCCAAAGTAATAGTTTCTTGAGAAATTGCATAGTAAACGGTACATAATCCAGCAAAGCAATTATTGCATATTAGGAAAAGGTATCTAACTTGTTGATATTTCTGAGAGCATTCAACTAAACATGAAAGTCACAGACTAATGGTTTCATCAAATTGCTTGGCATTCAAAGAAATATGGTAAAACCTAAGCACCAGGTTTAATCTTTTTTTCCAAATGAGTGTTTGTCTCTCTCAATTCTGAAAGCAAACACACACAAGTTTATCATTGCATGCAAACCAGTACATTTTTTTTTTTTTGGGCTTCTGGAGAACTACCGACTATAACAATCAAACAATTATTTTCACTTCTCGAACATATTTAAAAAGACAATGAATATATATTCATGAAATCTAAATGAACAGAATATGGATTCATGGAAAGGCAATTTAATGTATGCAATCAAGGGAAGATTGAAAAACTAGGATGTGGGAGAGAACACGCGGAAGATTTCCCCAGCTTCGCTATCCATTAACATAGCACAAATACATCAAAAGCCATATAGCATCTGAACTTCTGAAGGGATGGTAACAAGTCACTTGACTCATCATCACCCGCACAGAAAACTAAAAATGTGCAAACCATGTCACCTATCTTGTTTATTGATATCGGACTAAATTTAGCAAGCGGCCAATGCAGCCTCATGGAGAAAAGTGAATGACTAACTAATGCAAATCAATACATGTCTCATTTATGAATAGAGCTGCATCACAAATTTAATTTCCCTTTTCTCCTCATCAATGTTAGCATCAATCTAATCATATTTCACATCCATAACAAGTCAGATTGCATGTGCATGAGCGACTTATTCAACCATGAGGATATACCTTTTGACATATTAAGAAATGTTAAAGTAAAAAGGAAGTAACCTTTGTAAGAACGACATAGGGTATCATCATGCTGGTAAATTAAACCTTACCTACGGAAACTCCAATATCAGTATCGGCAACCTGGTTCTTCCGAAGCTTACGCTCCAAGTGTGCAGCTATCCAAATGGTCCCCAGAGGGCCCTTCTTCGCTAATATGAATTGTGAATAAAACATTTCTTCTTTCTCCCTCTCTCAATCCTAATCAAATAATTATTTCACTCTTACAACAAAAACCAGCAATACATCTATACAACTACTTCAACTCGTAATTTGTCTTCTAAATTTTCAACCTACTATGTGCATGCACAACATACAAAGCCCTAAAATTAGAGCACCCAAAAAGGAAGGTTGGGAGAATGCAACTTTAAGTTAGAAACATTAATGAAGAACACAGCTTTTCACTTCAATCGGGACCCCTATGTAAAATCAAACAAAACTTGCATTCCATTCCCATTCCCAACTCGAACATCCAAACCCTAGAATCCACATAAACACTTAATTACCCCACGCCAGAGCCGTAAAAACTCCCAAAGCCAAAAACTTTCCAAGAAAACCACCAAATTATCAGCTAACGAACTCAAGCAACCCCAATTATCCACCAGAAGCTTCAAAACCAGCTAAGATCGAAGCGGGAGAGTCAGTGCACAACGGCAGTTGCTCGAACAGAGACGCATGCACACAAGTGATCTATATGCACAGGTAGAGAGAGAAAGTAACTAGAGCGAGAGGGAACTGTGTAATTACTAATCTGAATGAAATTCCCTTCCTTGTTGATCGTGAAATTTATTTTCGAGAGTTCAAACGCAAGAGCAAAGCGCCTTTTTGGCCCGAAAATAATTCGGGTTGTTCGATGTGGGGATTGTCTACATGTGCAGGTGGACGGTCCAGATTCTTCTTATACATCCGGTGGCAAACAGGACGGTGGAGATTAGATGACTATTGACTATATTTGGACTCATAAAGTCAAAAGGTTATTTAATACCAAATCAGATCTTATTAATTTTTGGGTGACTTACGCATAGGTTCAAACAAGTCACTATATTTATAAATAGGTGTTGTGCAGAAAGAAATGTGTTTCTATACAATTATTTTGAACATATTTATAAATATAGTAATTTTCTTGAAACTATATGTAAATCATTCTAATCTTTTTACTTCGGTTCAATATCTTGAATTCTTTTTACTTGATTGATAGTGAAGATTTTGATAAAGATTAATATAACTTAAATATGAAGAATACTAATTAAAATATATGTTAATAAATGAGAAATAACGCATTTATAGATTTATAGGGTGTGTTTTCAAACACTTTTAAAAATGTAGAATCATTTTTATTTTGAGTAAGTTATGTTTTATCAATCTCAAAAAAAAGTGATTCTACATTTTTTAAAAGAGTTTGAAAACACACTTATACACTACTTAAATAGATATTAAATTTCTTTTAACTGTAAGGATTGATTTTACTTATAAATCAAAATTATTTATACTGAATTATTATATGACAAACTATAATTATTGAGTAAACAATTTTAATTATTTAGTAAAAATAATTATAATTATTTAAAAATATATTTAAATAAAACAATACATCTAAGTGCATTTACTCTTTAAAAATAATAATATTAATATATACATTAAGGCTCTGTTTTGTAGTGTGTAGAAAATTAGTACGTAGTGATGAGATTTCAATTATTATGTGAGAGATTTGTATTTATCCTTAGTATTTGGTAGTAAATACTTAAAAGTAAATTATTTGTGTATTTTTGTTTGGTAGGATGTAGTTGGTGTAATTTAATAGTATTTATTTTTAATGATCTAATTTTTTTTATTGGTGTTTGGTAGGAAATATATTTGTTAATATTTGAGTAAAAATATTCCTCTCAATTTCTTATCTCAACTACTGTTAACAATTTATTTCTAATATCACCTCCATGGTGAGATACCTACTACAATGATAAAAGTAAAAATGAAAATAAAAATGTGTATTAGAACTTTCGACCCGTGAACAGTAACGGGTTGAAGAGTTCATCTACTATTTACCAAATAACTTATTTAAAGTGTAAAAATTCTCTCATCTCACCTTATTTCCACCTACCAAACACAGCCAATGGAATGAGAATAGGGATTGTAATAATAATAGTAAGGAATGGTAAGCAAATTTCTTATATTTGCATTGTTCATTTGGTAATAGGAAATGACTATCATTACCATTTGATTTGCCCAATTTTTTAAAAGATGAACATTTATTTTTATATATCATATATGGGATAAATACTAATTTGAATATTTTTTTAAACAAAAAAACTCAATTTTAAATTAAACTTAATTAATACATTCAAATTTTAAATTTCATATATTTTTAAATAAATGATAGTCATTTCTCCCCAAATTTGGGGGAATGGGTCATTAATTATTTTGAAGGAATCAAGCCAATTGTTGAGTAATTATTCTTTTGAACCAAAACTTCTCTTTTCAAATATATTTTCAGTCCTTAGTCTCAATTTTTTTAACCAAGCACATTCTAAATATCGTTTATTGGTAATATATTTCAATAATGTAATGAGTCAATAGACCGTAAATTATTTCATGACTACATATTAAGCACGTAAAAATGAATCATGTGTGGAAATTCAGTCGTAATTTTTGTTTATATTATAATTCGAACAATTTATTGACTAATTTTACCAACTTTTGCTCGCGGTATGGTATGAGATTATATGTATTCTTAATTTTCTCTCATCTTAAATTTTACACTTCCATCTCCAATTATTTGTGTTGCTCTACCGCAAAGTTTGCGCTACTCAATACTCTATTACAAAATTCGCAATACACTTAAATTTATTTTCAACAGTTCGCGTTACATATATTTTTCTTAATTTTTCAACTTAAAAATATTACAATTTAATTATTTAATCTATAAATATTATAATTTAACTATTCAACCTAAAAATAATACAACCCTAAATATATAATGTAAACACAAAAAAAAATGCGGGCGACACTTAGCGCAACACTATTCACTTATGTGAAGTGGCGCTAAAGTTGAGCGCTGGGTTGGAGGAGATTTTTCGTGTTGGAGTAGAGATCCGCGCTAGAGTGAAGCAGAGTTGGAGATGCTCTAAGGTCATCTCCAACCGTTCGCGTCACTCTATCGCAGAGTTTGCGCTACATTCTGTGTTATACTCAAATTCATCTCCAACAGTTCGTGCTTCATTTTACACTACCTATATTTTGTTGATTTTATTAAGTTTAATTCAGGGTACTTTACATAATACAAAAAATAACTCCTATATTGCATTATGCACCACACAAAACCTCATGTTACAAAACACACCAAAATGTAGACCACACCCCATTCCATATCTGACACACATTGAATTATTTAGTCTCTTTCTTCCATCATTTTAGTCATTTCTCTCTCTCTCTGCGATTTATCTCACCTCACACCATCCCCCCACCATCTCGCCGTCCTCTCTGCCATGCACACCACCGACAATGAGGGTGTCGATGAGATCACGTTTGACGTTATTAACCCTTCACATTTCTCTCCTCCATTTGCACTGTCACCGCCTCTCTTATCTGTTTGCACCGCCACCGTCGCGTTGTAAGAGCGCCGTTGAGAGTGCTGTTGAAGCCATCACCACAGATCGTCGATTTGAAGCCGGCAAAAACTAGATCCCCAATTTGTTCCAAATTTATTCCATAGGTCGCCGATTTATTCAATAATTTTTTATTTTTTTAGTTCAGTGATCTTTATTTCTTTTATTTAGGGATTTGGGATTTTTTTTTTTGTTCAAAATTTGGATTTGTTCGGATTTGGAATTTTGATTTGTTCAGATTTATTCAGAGATAAAACTTTGAATTTTTTTGGGTGATATATGCATTATTTTTTATTTTAAAATTAGTGATATTCATTCCATAATATTTGTGTTAAAATTCCAAATTTTTTGTTTTTTTTTTATGCATTTTCAATTGAATTAGCTTTTGGAGTACAAGTGTTATAACTCACTTTGTTATCACTGATTCAAATTCGAATTATATTTTTAAAATTTTGTGCCTTGTATTCATTCTTTTTTTAGTATGCAAAATTAATTAGTAGTATTCAAAACTAAATATCTGAATATATGCATGAAAAAATTAGAACTATTTGGAACTAGAAATCTGAATATATGCAGAAATCCGAATATATGCAAATAAATTTTAAGTTGAAAAACGAAAATATAAAATCTATAAAATGAAAAGGTTTATAAAAATATAAGATTCGGTATATATGTAAATTGTATATATGCATATGAATTCAAATTCAAAAGAAATAAAACACTACATTCAAATTTAAAAGATAGAATGGAATAATTAATGTAATATTTAAATTAAAAAAGAGGTGCATCAAAAGTTGTAGCCCTGCAGACAGCAGTCATAAAAAATATTTTTTTTAATTGAAAATGTATGACTAATGATTGGAAAGTGTGGTTCTTTGTGCACTTAGAAACATGAGATTTCTTGTGGTGTGTTTGACAATACGAGCATTTATTGTGTGGGGTGTTGCAATATTTTTTATATAATTTTAAACTTAATAATTATATAATTATTTTATTATTTTATACTATTAATTTTTAAATAATCTAAATTATTTTTTAATTTAAAAAATAATGTATTAATTTATAGAATGAAAATTATAGAATCAAATTAAATTTAAAAACGTGATACAATCATACATTTAATCTCGGAGACTATTAGTTATTAGAGTATTTTCAATTCAAGTATTTAAATTACTATGATGCTTAATTAAGTTTCAATTATTATATTTAATGTAATTTATGCATTGTAATATATGTTGTAGTATTTTAATTATAATTTAAAATATTGTGATATATTATTTATGATTTAAACAAAATCATGAAAAAAGAAATTACATTTAATTATTCAACTACGAAATATCACAAATTAATTGTTCAATCTAAAAAATATTACAATTAATAATTCATCCTAAAAATATTATAATTTAATTTATTAAACCTAAAAGTATCACAATTTAATTATTAAACCTAAAAAATAATTTCGAGGGGGAAAAGGAAATAATCAAGTTAATTTTCAACAATTGAAGAAGAAAACGACATTTAGCTAGTAAACAAGGAAATGATATAATTAATTATGTAATAATCATGAATCACTAGGCTAATCACTTTGAAGTATCAACTTATTCCAAAGTTAGTTAAATTTTTTGTCTCATTAATGATGGCAAGGAGTTGAGCTTGCGGAGTTCATTTCATCTTCCTTAACAACATGAGGTGATTTGTTCCCCACTGAAGAGTTGATATGTGAAGAGGCTTCAAACTCTGATCTTTTCTATATACTTCTTGTGACCACGTCGGCTTCGACTGTCTTGGATGTAGCAACTCTGACAACGATCTTGCGAGCTGAAGACATGTTGAAGATGGTTGATGTAGACTTTGAAGATAGCTTGGAAGTCTTAAAGAGGAGAAATGAGAGGTAGAGTAGTGTCCAACCGGGTGTGCCAAATTTGTAACAACAATTCTTGTGAAAAATAATATTATTAACACAATATTGATTTACAACTGATTTTCTTGAATTAAAAAGGGGTTCTCTCTTTAAGCTTGATCCTCTGATTCTCCTCTTGAAGTTGAATTTGACTTGACTTTGTCTTGCCTTTGACTTGACTGAGCTTGACTTGAAACGATTGATCCAAGGACGGATTGTCTTATTTTGAATCGAGCGAGGTATTCAAAGATTTTGGTGAAGAACCGTCTTCAAATTTTCGAGCTAGATTTGAGCTTGAACACTGGATCGAAGGGGTCTAGGACCTTGATCTCGGATCGGATTGTCTTTGTGGATGTATTTGATGAAGAATGCTTGAAGACAACGAAAAACACTTGGAGTCTTCAAGTTGATCTTCGAATGAAAACATCTGATCAGAGGGATGAAGTTCCTTATTTCTGATCGAAGAGTGTTTCTGAATGAATTAGGTGAAGAACTATTGAAGATGGCGAAGAACGCTTGTTAATATTCAAAGTGTTCTTGGGTTGGAAACGTCTGATTTGAGGGATTTAGGCCCTTGATCTTCGATCAAACACCGTTTCTGCTTGTTTTTTACGAAGAACGCTTCGAAGATGACATTTGAATCTTCAAGTCTGATTGTCGAGATTGTTGGATTTGTCTTAGCTCCAAGCTTGCTCGTGCCTTGAATGCTTCTGAATCACTTTTCAATGTGTCTCTGAATGTGTTTGAATGAATGAATGAAAGCTCATTTTTATAGGGTGAGGAAATGAAGATTTTTCTTCATTGGACTGACACGTGACAGACTTTGGTTGACTGATGTTGATTTGCTTGCATATTTAGTCAACCATTCCGATTTGTCCCGATTCTATTTGACTTTTTCCATTATTAACGAGATATTATATGATCTCGATAAATTAGATAGTTTTCAACTGTATTTGTCAGCATGTATAAGTATCGGGAAACTCATGTAATTTGATGGGCTTATACCGTGTGTATTAAATACCAATTTCAACTATTTAATTAGAAAATTAATTTAATTAAATTCTCAAAGTTAAAATAGCAAAATTTATTTGATATTTAATTATTTATACCTGCATCACCATTTAATTGAGCGCAAATTTAATTTGTTTACAAGTCCCATAATTATATTCTACATTATTAGTTGCACGAAATTTAAGAAAAATATTTATTAGCATTTAAAGTAATATAACTCTATTAATAAAAGTGAGTGTTGTATAGTAAATATGGAGAATAATTAAAAAGTACAATTGTTTTTTTACCAAAGTGAATGTGGCAAAAGAGTATGTGATAGATCTTTCTGAAAATGTAGAAATTAAGTACGAGACAAAGTAAGTATATAGGAGTCGACCTAGCCTGAGATACTTGCACGAGCTTCAAGAGAATATCATCACTATACTAGTGAAATGGCCAAGAGATGGCATGTTCTGTTTAGATACAAATGTGATGCGTAAGAGTACAAGTTCTCTCATTTATTGGATGTAAATGTAAATGAGAAAATATAGTAATAAATACCTCACACATTAATTGTTGAGAGCAACACATGAAAGGGCACTATGCACCCCTTAATGCTCATGATGTGTGGTAAGCGTATATGTTGTACAAGCAACTCGACAGTCCTCGTTAGAACCAGAGAGAGAGAGAGAGAGAGAGAGAGAGAGAGAGAGAGAGGAAAACAATGGGTTCTAACCAATACATCAATCAAGCCTGTAAAAAGCTTGCATATTTGGCACCCAGGAATAGCCTTTGGATGCAGAGCAAGGCATTTTTAGTAACTTCTGCATTTTCATGGTTCATCATTTTCATAACCCGGTCCTTTGCCTTAAGGTCGTTCACGATGATTCTACCAGCAGGATGACACTGTATAAACTGCGACAGATCATAGCAAGCAACAGCAAGTGTCCTAGGATCACTCGATGTGTCCAAAATAGTGATCAGGACCCTTAGAATCTGCAGCAACACATCAAAGCATTAGTTCATCCGAACAAAGGGAAACAGCATGTTCAAATTTATTAATCGATAACGTTATGTCCATTCTTGGTGATGATGGAAAGAAGGATACATAAATGGGAATTATATTGTGATGAGGTATGTATAAACATACAACTCCAAACTGCATTTAATAACACAGAGGCAGACCTGGAAATCATGCTCTTCAAAACTAGTGATGTTCTCCCTCCAAAATATAGGATCTTTATGCATGGGAGACCAATCAAGATGTCCAAGGAGGACTTCTTGCTTATACTTATCAAAAGAACTTAGCTTCTTGATATTATCTTTCAACCCTTCGTCTAGTTGGTTCAGAGCGTCCAGCAGATCCTACAGATTATCAAGATCCAGAAAGATATTAAGGAAGAACATCCTAGAACAGAGGAATAAGATTAATAGTGTTGAAACTCTTTTCACCTCAGTATACACACATTATAAAAAACAACCAATAGGTTTAATAATACGGCAAAGTTACTTAAAACTTTGCAATTTAGCCATCGCAAGAAAGATTTCTTATTTTAAGTCATACACAAACAATAACCATCTTACTGTTTCAAGCATATCTAAAAATTGCTTTATCACAAAATGAAATAATTAATAGGCACTTTTTTCAGTAAAGAAAAAGATGGCATGTGCCTTTGACAGCATCTCCCAACATAATTTCTCCTTAATCTATAATTAAGAGGCAGAAATAACGATAACCACTGTGATTGGTTTGTATTCGACAGAAGTACTTTCTCACCTCATCACTCCATGCTTGAGATTTCAAGTTCTGAACAAGCTGTGGTAATCCCAGGTCTACCATCTGAGCACCAAACGTCCCTTTGTGCAACAAATTTCGGAGAGTCAAGACAACTACCCTGACAACCTACAATATGTTGATAGAGTTATTCATCGAGGGACATTGAGTTGAAAAGGTTTTCAAAAGTGAGAGGCTTAGTACTCCCTTGGACCCATTGTACTTGTCTTTATAGAAAATAATTTTGACCCAAAATAATTTTCATTTTGCATTAATCTAGAATACTCAAGTATCACATTACAATTTTATCCTTCTAATTTTTCTCTGTGATAATATGTATTAATGACAATGTAAGTAAATAAAATGGTAAATTATTAACATTGGACATATATTTATTGTTAGTTAATGACTTTCTTAATTCGTGTAATTAAACGACAAATTAAATGGGTCGGAAGGAGTATTATTATTTATGGTGAGGTGAAGAATATTCCAATCAGATGTGCAGATTGAGGACAGTCATTAGGTATCTGACATACATAAACATATAAAGAGATCTGACAAGTCTGTATATGTTTATTGTAAGTGTATTACAGAAAAAGAAATGGCTTACCTTTTCCTTTGTGGATCCCTTTACAACTTCAATCAACCTTGGCAAGGATCTAGAGGTAGCCAAGTATTCAATTGCAGGCTCATAGTAAGACAGAAGCCACACACAAAGGCATGTTTCATAGAGGAGCTGTTTCAAATATACAGATTTAAGAAACCATATGTTACTTACAAGATAAGATTCAAACTCGACCTACCAACTGCCACAACAAAATTGAAAAAAATCGCACAATAAGAGTAGATGCTACATGCTTATTTTCACACCTACTCATGAATAAATTTTACCTGGATAGATTGCTGAGTGGAAGCTGGAGAGATTAGAGGAACGAGCAACTTTACTCCATCTGCTTGAACAAATAAGGATCGCACTGCAGATTCTTTCAGTAGAGTCGAAAGGCAAGTTATAGCTGTGGGAACTCCACGACTAGGATGGGAAGGATTCTTCATCTGTACAAGAGGATAAAGATGAATAGAAGGACTGGTTGCTCTATAGAATGAAATTGTAAAAGGTCCTTTGAAAGTAACTGAACAATCACATTAGTGTGCTCTCAAAGCCAATTGGACAATAAATATTTATATTCAGATCCATGGAGTTGTCATCGAAAGAATAACTACAGTAGTTTAACTCTGTGACTATTGAACACACTAGATTTTCAGGGTGATTACATGTTTACTCATGTTAAGCAAAGAATCCACAACAGCAGATATCAGAAATATTCTCTCAAGTTGGATTATGATATAGCCTAAACTGTGCAAGAGTATAAATTTATGAATTCATTGTACAGATTATACAGCCCCATTCTTGTTTTGTTGGGTAGGCAATACAGAGTATCGTTAGACATATTAAAAATCTCCGCCACATGTATCAGAAAAATGATGGAATCAAGAATTGAAGCAGCACAAACCTGAGTGCACAACCACTCAACCAGTCCCTTAAAAACATCACTTGTGGTAGTGATCTCTTTCTTAGAATTTGATGCTCCATTAGCAACGGCAGTCTCATAAGACTTTGGCCTTGCACTGGAATTAATGAAATAAAGTAAGTTATGCAGGAAGATGATTAATATAGATTCCATGCCAAGAGACGTTCATCTGTCTGAAAATACCTTACTACCAAAGAAAGTATCTTAGAACTCTTCTCTTGCATAAACCAGGTACCTTTCACGAGCAATCTGCAAAAGAAGTTGGAGCTTATCATCCATTACAAGGAAATGAATGATTTTCTTCACAAACTTCAATGTTTGATTCAACATTAGGTTAAGAACATTTTTCACTAAGAAAGTGAGCGGAGGACTTGATAGTTTACATACAAATAACAGCTTGAGTTACAATTTTGAACCATCTATGCAGCATTTATGCAGCCTAAACTATTTGGGGTAGGAGGTGCCTTTTCTAGAAGGATGGTGAAGGATAAAATGGTACCAGACACTTATTACAGAATATAAGAAGTGGATAAAAATATAAGATGAAAGATTAACAAGTGTTGAATCCTTGCCTCAGGAAAGGATCATATATATCCTCCTCAGAGAGAGACTTATCGTGAAACATTATAGCTCTTTTGGGGTTTGCTGCAGAGGAAAAGAAAGAGAACAGGTTAGCCAAATGATATAGCGAAATCCAATCGAAGAGCACATACAATGTGCCTCTCACCTGAGAGCATTTCATCAATAAGAGCTAAAACATATTCCACTGTGTCTTCCTTGAATATGTCACGTAAAATGCTCACAAAAACGCGAACGTAAGATGGACCATCCTGCAACCAAATTTCCCGAAAAGTCATCCTATTCTTAGTCACCATTCTATATCAAAGTGTCAGTTATGTTATTTTGAGCATCCATCAAACCTTTTATTAACCACTAGCGCATAAGATATAAAAAGTGAAGCCAGATTCCAAAATTGAATGCTACAACACCCAGTAAGCATGTTTCTTCCTCCACTATATCACAGATTCCACCTAATTCATAATATTATCTTAAGAAAATCTGAAATTGAGCGAATGATTAAGAACCTAATAGTTATGACACTGAAAAGAGAAACAAGGGGGAAGTGTGCATAGCTTCTTTATGCTTCAATTTTTTCATTCATTATTTTTACTTAAATAGAAATTCTATTCTGCAACCAAATAAAGAAATTCTCTCCAATTTTCTGAACTATATAAGACAAAACTTCTATATCAGAAAACTTGTACATATATTAAGAAAGACAAACTCTACTATCTATTCCCAGACATCTACGCTCTTTGAAACTGGTCGAACTTATAAGCAAACAGTTAATTTATCCGAGAAAGCGTACTAAACACAGAATAAGTATAAACAACACATACATTCTTGTTATCTCACAGAAAAAAACACCAACATCTGGAAAAACATAAATACATCAGAGAGACACTTACATCATCCAGCAACTGTGCCTTGAAATTCCCAGGCTTCTTATCATATCTTCTCAAGAGCTGAAGCCCAGTTCCCGAAATCAGTTTAGTCGTCATATAAGTCTCCCATGGAATATCCCTCCTCAAAACCTTCAGAAAAATATCAATAGCATCAGGAACACATCAAACCCTTAACTCCACTAAAACCCTAGCTTCATATAACCAGATCAGCATCATAGCACAAAAAAAGTCAATAACGAAATTATTCATCATTATTGAGTCATAATGCCAACGATGCAGAAAGAAGATCAATCGCCCAATTTGGGGCCCTCGAGTGCGAGTATTGAGCGCACATGCGAATTGTATGCATGGGCAGCCTCATACCTGATCGGAGGAGAGCTCCGCTTGGTCTGCGGGCATTGGGTAATTTGTCTGGAACAGATCGGAATCCAGAGGGTGAACGTTCGGAAGCAGAGAGAGAGAGAGCAGAAATCAATCACACAAATCGGTAGTTACGTATGATTTTCTATATTAACGATCTTTCTTTTCCTTTACGGGTCGGGTCAACGCACACGAATCAAAAATGTAATCATACGGTGAATATGGGCCAAAAACGTTGAGCTTAGGCCCGTTATATCCCAATTAGATTTGAGTCCATTTTTTCGATATTGTTGGATCCAAAACCGACTACAGTAAGGGGCACACCCAAATTAGGTAGTAATTTTTTTTTTTTACTTACTACTCCCTCCGTCCCATAATTATTTTCACACTTTCTTTTTTCGTCCGTCCTACAATTGTTTTCACACCCTATAAATGGAAACTATTACTTTAACTTTATCCTCACAATTCAACTAATCTCATTATTTTAATAATATAATTTTACACAACACTCTACTTTTCTTAAAAGTTGTGTCATCCCAAAGGTGAAAACACCTCTAAGACGGAGGGAGTAATAAATAGTAATACACGTCTTATTTTACGGTAACATATATTTAAGGATTAGTCTTGTATGCACTAGTTACACGGTGCAATACAAATTTATTTTTTAAAAGTTATACAAAATACTATTGAAAAGTTACACATGTTATTACTGAAAAATGTATCTTTTATAGTGTAACTTTTCAGTAATAATTTGTGCAACTTTTCAGTAATAAATTGTGTAACTTTTTAAAAATGAATTTGAGTTGCACCGTGTAACTGGTGCACATGAGACTTACTCATTTATTAATATAATAATATAATATGTGAGCGAAAATTATGAAATAAGCATTGCAATTATCTTTTTTTAAATTAGTTTGACCAACAAATTTTGCTCTGGAGTTACTCATGATCCACGAATTTTTAATATATATTTATTTTATTTATATTTTATATTTAAAATATTTTATAAGAGAGTGTCTCTTTAAAGAATATCAAAGTATTATACTCCCTCCGTCCCATAATTATTTTCACACTTTCCTTTTTCGTCCGTCCCACAATTGTTTTCATACCCTATAAATGAAAACTATTACTTTAACTTTATCCTCACAATCCAACTAATCTCATTATTTTAATAATATAACTTTACACAACACTCTACTTTTCTTAAAAGTTATGCCACCTCTGGGACGAAGGGAGTATATAATATTTTTAAATAATCTATTTTAGTAAGTATTCCGTGTAATAACTCATTCTCCATGTTAGAGGAAGACTTGTGCCTTTTAACCAATGGGTAATAACTCATTCTCTTCAATCATTAGGTAATATCCAAAAAATTTCTCTATGATGAATAGCGCATCCCAAGCTTGTTCTTGCACCAAAACAACCAACAAATTACACCTCTCCTCACTTCTCTCACTTCACTCCAAGAAATAATGTTGAGTTCAGCTTGAGTTTAAACAATATCTACCTCTTTTTCTTTCTTAGTTTTTGTGACCACTTGCTAACAAATATTTATTCCTATTTTCACATTTTCTATTTCGGTCCGTCTCAACTCTATATTCAATTATTCACACTCTTAAAAAGAAAATAAAATAAACTATAATATTCATATTATATTCACTTTATATACTAAAAAGTACAATAACTCATTTTGATTGGTTGAAAAATCAATAAAGCAATTTATCTTAATATGTGTGCCAAACACGAGTATTAAGATTGATTTGAGATGGAGGGAGTAGTGATGTGATTATTTTTTATATAATAACTTTATAATAAGGATGAATATGTATTTGAATAGAGAATTAAATTTGCAAATTCAATAAATAGATGGATGGAGAAACCAAATCTCAAGTTTCAATTTTACAAGTAGAAAGAGAACATGATCTTACAGATATTTAAAAAAGAAAATGAGAGACTTAAACAATGGCTGCATGTTTATGCATTTATTTAAAGAGTAGATATTGTGTGAAAATAATTCATGATAAATTTAACATGAAATTATTTTAAGGTATCATATTTGGTCAAGTGTATCAAAATATGCATCAGATGTATCAAAAGTTAAAGTCAATATAGATTTTAACTGACCTCAACAATTTGATACACCTGATGAGATTTTTGATACACCTGATTAAATGTTTGATACTTTAAAATTGTTTTATGTTAAGCTTATCATGAACGATTTTCATACAATACTTTGTCTTATTTAAAAAGTAATGATATGTTTCAACTTACGCAAATTCTAGCATGCACTTGGGTGTATGGTATGCTCCTTAATTTTAGTTCAATTTTAAATTTAATTTGATTTTTCCAGAAATACACACTACACACCGCACTGTGTGTTTTTTGGTATATCAAGTTGTTCTTGGGTATTGCAAAGATTTGTTCTTTGGGTATTAAGGAATTATTTTTGGGGTATAACTAAATTATTTTTTGGGTATTAATAATTGTTCTTGGGGTATTCCATATCTTTTACAAAACAAGCTTTCCCAGTTTCTGTAGGCCTCTCAATTCAGTGGATGCAAAATAATAAATTTGTACTTTGATGACAGACAATTATAGAAACAAGTTATTAAAATTTAAATTAATTTCATAATAAATAAATCAATTGAAACGTGTCTCATGTGTATATTAAACTTACATTGCAGAAGGTTTTTTCCCATGTCAAAATGCATCCAAATTCGTCCCTCATCCACCATGCCTGAAAGTTAAAGCTCGAAACAGAGGCTGTCACTGTTGCTATGGAATTGAAGCACTCCCACATGTAACTAAAATAGATTCAATGTAGAAAATATCTCGCTACCACCAATTGAAGTCGACACACTTCCACATTTCTGAAAATCCACCGAAATTGAGATTGAAAATCAATCTAATAATTTTTGAACCTGTATGTATATATATACATATTTCAAACAGTAAATATGATTGAATTGGTGTTTGGGGTATTATTGAATGTCTTTGGTTATTAATGAATTAGTCTTTGAGTAGTGATTTATTTTTTGGCATTAGTGATTTGGTCTTTGAGTATTAGTGATATTTCATTGGGATATTAGTGATTTTTTTAGGGTATTAATGATTTGTTCTTGAGGTATCAGTGAATTATTCTTTGGGTATCAGAAATTTGCTCTTGGGGTATTAATGATTTGTGTTTGAATATTCGTGAGGCGATGTGTGTAGAAGCTGTAAGAAAAGGATTGCTTGGAGATTTCTGCTGGGTTATTGGAGGATGACAATGAGAAACTAAGGCGTATTGTCAGACTATGAAGTAGGTACTGAATGGGAAGAGAAAAAAAAATGTGTGATCTTCATTGTTGGTTGAAGATGAAGAAGTTAATGAAAAAGTGCATCTTGAAGGTGAGTAGGTTGTTTTTGTTATTTTTTTCGATTCTTGAGATATTGTCTTGTATAAAAAATCTGGTTTTTTTATTGTACATTTTCAAAATAATTGGCATCCCGTGTCGCCTATTTTTATGCTATACCTAATAGTAGAGACTAAAGAACCATATTCCACTGAATTGTGTTCTTCAGTCAGTGCTTTGAGACAGGAGAATTTAATCTTGAGCTTCTCACTTGATACATATTTTTCTCATATAATTTAGATGTGTAAAGTTCAAGCTACTTGAGTCTGTGATTGAAGGAGAAGAATTGTCATGTAATATAGATTAATGAGTTACGATATGACACATGGGATGAGACTAATTGTTTTGGCATATGGCTTATGTAGAATGTGTTTTGTGGTTTAATCAGCAACATATGCACTCAAATGGCAAATTCTAAAAACATATTTAAGTGATAACTTAAATAACTCACTAATACCTCATAAATAAGTTATTAATACTAAAAAACTAATTTATTAATATCTCAAGAACAAGTGTATTAATTATTATACCTCAAGAACAATTTATTAATACATGCAGAACAATTTAGCAATACCTGAAAAACAACTTTGATATATTCCAAGAAAAACTCACAAATACCCAAGAACAAGTGGATCTATATCAATGGGTTTATTCACACACACACACACACACACACATATATATATATGAATTGTTTATTGTGTATTATTTATTATTAATTATTCATTTATAAATTATAATTGTGGGTATTATAAATTATTCTTTGGGTATTATAAATTATTTTTCGGGTATTATAAGTTGTTATTTTAGGTATTATAAATTATTCTTTAGGTTTACTCATTTATAAATTATTTCTTGTGTATTATAAATTATTCTTTGGGTATTATAAGATGTTCTTTGGGTATGATAAATTGTTTATTGAGTATTACTTGTTAATTATTTATTTATTTATTAATTATTCATTTATAAATAATTCTTTGGATATTATAAATCATTCTTTGTGTATTATATATTGTTCTTTGAGTATTATAAATTATTTTTTTATGTATTATAAATTATTCTTTTGGTTTACTCATTTATTAATTATTCATTTATAAATTATTGATTGGGTATTATAAGATATTCTTTGGGTATTATAAATTATTCCTTGAGTTTATTCATTTATTATTTATTTATTTATTTATAAATTATTTTTCAGGGATTATAAATTATTCTTTGGGTATTAATAAATTTTCTTCGGGTATTATAAATTGTTCTTTTGGTATTATAAGTTTTTTTTTGAATATTATAAATAGGTCTTTGGGTATAATTATTCATTTATTACTCAATTATTTTTTCGGGTATTATAATTTATTCTTTGGATATTATTTATTTATTTATTATTCATTTATAAATTGTTAATGTGAGTATTATAAATTGTTCTTGGGGTATTATAAATTATGCTTCGAGTATTAAAAATAGGACTTTAAGTATATTTATTTATTAATTTATATTATTTTATAAATCAATTTATATATTAAAGTTTCTCCTCAACAGATTATAAATTAAAGAAATAATTACAGGTTGATACAAAAATAATGCACTATTTTTAAATAGATACACATTTTTTGCATAATAGTGTAAATATAAGTTGAATAATAGAGTTATTTTTTTGCATATTGTACCAATCTAAAAATAATGCTTATTTTTGTACCATCTCGTAATTGACCCTAAATTAAACAATAGTTTAGTTGTCCTATTGTTTTTCAATTTCATGAAACTTGCTACCACTGAAACCAATCAACCACCAATTCACGACGTCAGCAAGCAACCACTCCTCTCAAGTCCAACTTCTACGCCATCCACCACTCACAATCGTCGGAATTTGAAGCTTCTTCATAGCCACCATTCAAGCCACGCCAGAGAGATCGAAGTTTCCCCTGCCCACACGGGAGAAATGAAAGTTGCCGTAAAATCGAAGCACAACACCACTGTCCGGAATTCATTCGCCGCTCAAAGTTTTCAACCGTTCGCGCCACCCTTAAAATTAAATTGGAAATATTCAAAATTAAAGCCAAATTAATGGTACATATTATGCACCCCTATGCACAGCAGAATCACTCTTTCACTTATATTTATACTAATATGATATAATTTGTATAAGCAGTAATGATATGTTTCACTTATATTTATACTAATATGATATACTTTGTATAAGCGATTTGGATAAAAACTACTTTTACTTCTCAATCATATAGTCATAATATTTATTTGTATACTTTTGCATTTCAATCCCATGCAAAGACTATACCCTTGAAAGATTTTGTTTTTCCATTTATCCAAATACGATAAATTTTAACATATTCCCATAGAACATAAAAAGAACAAACCGAAGAGACCAGTAAAGTCAGCTACAACAAAGGAATCTAGTCTAGCTATAAACTAACGAGACAGAAATTATTATAAAAATTAAATCAATAAATTAATTAATTATGTGCAGGCCTTCCTTTGACTTCTTATCTCTGTCTTTCTCGTGTTATCGTGCATGCCGGCTAATTAGCTAAGGACGATTTTTGTAACGCATGTCCAAATGAAAAAGGTTGAATTTGAAACATGAATTTGAAGATTTCAACAAAATTAGAGTGCCAGTGTTGGGTGGGACCTACAGTCTCCAAATTACTATGATCGCGACGAACATGCACGAATTTATTTTTGGACTTTATAGAAAGAAATCATAAAGAAAATACGTATCCATTATAATATAATGTGCGATGCTCTCATATTTAATCGATGTGGGACATTGTTAGTAGCTACCATTGTGTTAGAACAAGACAGGAAGAATGTCTAGTTTACATAAAGGGCCTGCACAAAAGATGCCTCACTTGCACAAAATTTCAAACATGCAGAGGTGCTGTGGATCACATTAACAAGGGTGCATAAACATAATTGCTGTAATTCTTGTTTACTGGCGGATTACACGAGTAGAAACAGCGTCGTTTCATTGAACAAATGCATATCCAGTTTGCTAAACAAATAATGGTGGATCAAGGTTTCCTTATTTCCAGCCTTAGTTCCATCCATCTTTTCTTGATGATGAGTTCATAGCCAACTAGGATGAACATGTCAATCTGTGATAAGGTCTTCTGTCCTTAATCACTAATCCTACTTCTATCTGTGCTTATTGTCAGCCATGGCTGCTACAAGATGGCTGCCCTTCTGCTATTCTCTCATCTTCTTCTTATGGATTCAAGTCGTCTTCGCAGTGACAAACTCACAAGACGGTAAGAAAAGTTTGTTTTAGCGTAATTCATGATCACATTATCTTCTGTCCAAACATGGTGTTACCGTGGTTTCTTGATTGAAAACCCGTGCAGCTGCTGCGCTTCGATCTTTGAAAGACGAGTGGGGAAACACCCCACCGAGCTGGGACCAGCCTGACGATCCTTGTACATCCTGGGATGGAGTTGTCTGTAACAACACAAGGGTCACCTCACTGTACATCATCATTCCAAAAACTCAACCTACAATTTTAGACAAATAACTTCTGTCTCTCTCTTATATGGGTTATGGATTCTGCAGAGGATTAACATCATTGGGAATAACTGGAAAACTTAATGGTGACATTGCAGGTCTCACAGAATTAGAGTCCTTGTGAGTTATTTCTTGCATCAATGCATATGCTGCAACTTTTTCTGATTTTCTAGCCTAAATTCTTACCCTGTTGATTGCAGAGATTTGTCGTTCAACCTTGGCCTTGGCGGCCCAATCTCTCCACGGCTAGGAGATCTGCAGAAGTTGACAACATTGTAAGAATTGATAACTCAAGAAACCAAGAAATCTCTTTCTTCTCCATGATTTAGTCTCTCATGTATGTTTGTTCCTCAGGATTCTAGCTGGCTGTAGCTTTACAGGAGGCATACCTAGTGAACTAGGAAATCTGTCAGAGCTAACTTTCCTGTAAGAAATTCTGATTCTGTTTATAAAATGGTACAATGTTTTATTCCTTTCCCAATTGACATAAACATTGACAGAGCCCTGAATTCAAACAACCTGAACGGTGAAATACCGCCTTCTCTGGGTAGACTCTCCAAGCTATATTGGCTCGACCTTGCTGATAACCAGTTGACAGGAAAAATACCCGTTTCATCTAATATTAATCCGGAAGATTCATCAGGACTCGACAAACTTAAATTAGCGAAGCACTTGTAAGAGCATTTGAAAGTTGAAACCTAGATTCTTTCATTCTTCCATTTTGGAGCTTAGTACTAATGTTGTTATGGCTATGCAGCCATTTCAACCGAAACCAGCTATCGGGTAAAATTCCAAGCAAGCTTTTTGGTCCAGACATGTCGTTGATACACATGTAAGTGATCAAGAACCAACTTAGCTACCTTGTATTCCATTGTTAGATCCTTGCTTTAATTCTTTCTTCTGGTGAAACGTCGTAGATTGCTCGACGGGAATCAATTCGTAGGAAACGTTCCACCTACAGTAACATCTGTTCAGACACTTGAGGTTCTGTGAGTACAGCCACCATCCAACTTCATCTCTCTAGATTCTTGCATAAATAATTTATGTGTTCATGATGTTCTTTTACATGTTCAGTCGACTGGATCGCAATAATCTGAATGGAACAGTCCCTCCAGACCTCAACACCCTCCCTAACATCATTGAACTGTGAGTATTTCTCTCTTATACAACACGTCTTTTGAGAGTGACTATCGATGATTAAATAGCAATCGACTCATGATTCGTTTATGTGTTCCATAATAGGAACTTAGCTCATAATAGGTTGACAGGCCTATTACCAGATTTAACAGGATTGAAGACCCTCAGCTACGTGTAAGACAACGAACCCACTTCGCTAGTCCCTGTAACTAAATACTCTGTGATTACTGATATTTCTCATGTCCTCTCTTTTCACAGGGATTTGAGTAACAACTCCTTCAAACAATCTGGAGCTCCAGCATGGTTTTCAACTCTACAGTCACTAGATACATTGTACGTTTACGCAAAATGTTTAAAGAAACATAGTCTAACTTACCTTCCAAACTGACTGAAAATCAAGAACCTACGAAAAACTTATGTGTTATGAAACTGTTTATGCAAAATGTTTAAAGAAACATAGTCTAACTTACCTTCCAAACTGTCTGAAAATCAAGAACCTACCAAAAACTTACGTGTTATGAAACTGGTTTGGTTCTCAGGGTGATCGAATATGGACCATTAACGGGAGCAGTGCCATCACAAGTTTTCAGTTTACCTCAGATCAAGAATGTGTAAGTCTAAATCAGCACAAAACCAACACATTGCTAGAAAATATCTAATCAATCATCCTGTATTATAAATCTTTCGACAGGAATTTGAGGAAGAATGCCTTCAATGGAAACTTAACACTACGTGAAGACATTGGCCAGCAGCTTCAAGAAGTCATTTTGGAGAACAACACCATATCATTTGTAACATTTGGAGCTGGAAACCAATTTACTCTAATGTAAGAACAGTTCATGATCTATGTTTCATCTGTTCCATTAAATGTGTACCTGGTTGTCTGAGTTGACTCGCAACCCTTTCTTACAGGTTGTTTGGAAATCCAGTATGCTCCGCCTCCCTACAGAACACTGTTTACTGTAAACCTCAGCAACTGCGAAAACCTTACTCTACGAGCCTAGCAAATTGTGGGAACAAAAAATGTGATTCTGACCAGAAACTCAGCCCTCAAAGTTGTGAATGTGCTTATCCATATGAGGGAACACTGACCTTCAGAGCACCCTCTTTTAGTGACTTATCGGATGCTGATCTATTCCGGTCCCTAGAAACAAGCCTTTGGACGACTCTTGGCCTTTCCCAGGGATCAGTTTCAGTACAGGATCCTTTCTTCACTGACAGTGACTATCTCCAAATGCAACTTGGGCTTTTTCCGGCGAATTCAGAGTACTTCAATAGATCAGATATTCAGAGGATGGGACACGCACTAAGTAGACAAACTTATAAGCCTCCACCAGATTTCGGGCCCTACTTTTTCATAGCATCTCCATACAATTTTGGAGGTAAGCTTAAGTGTTCAATGCATTATGAGTTGATAATCAACTTTGTCTAGAGTTTCTAAGGTTGTAATGATATTTTCAGGTGGTCGTCGGAAAACTATTAGTGTAGGTGTGATAGCTGGAATAGCAACAGGGTGCGTAGTTTTTATCTTGATCCTAGCTGCCTTAGGGACATATGCTTTTCGACAGAAACGGAGAGCAGAACAAGCTATATCCTTAAGCAAACCATTTGGTAATTATGGTTTTTGTCTCTGTCTAGACATTGTATATGTTCCATTCTACGACTTTTTTATTTTTAATTTCTTACATCCAGCATCTTGGAAAGCGAGTGGGAAAGAAGCGGGAGGGGCACCGCAGCTGAAAGGAGCAAGGTGGTTCTCGTACGACGAGCTCAAGAAATGCACTAATAACTTCTCTGAGGACAATCTGATTGGCTCTGGAGGCTACGGCAAGGTTGATACTTGATAGTGAATCCCATGTCTGAGGTTTTCTTAAATCTTCTACATTCATTTACTTTATTTGTGTGTGTGTTTGTTTTTCCCAGGTCTACAAAGGAGTTCTATCTGACAGACAAGTAGTTGCAGTTAAAAGGGCAGAACAGGGATCCATGCAAGGTGGGCTAGAATTCAAGACTGAGATCGAGTTGCTTTCGAGAGTACATCACAAGAACCTTGTTGGCCTTGTCGGGTTTTGTTTCGAGCAAGGGGAACATATGCTGATTTATGAGTTCATGTCTAAAGGAACACTAAGAGAGAGTTTATCAGGTTAAATTTCTTTCACTTACCAGAAAACAGAGGAAGAACCTCAGATTTTTGAGTCTGATAAGAGCAATATTTTGGATGTAATATACAGGAAAAAGTGGAATTCAACTAGATTGGAAGAGGAGAGTAAGGATCGCCTTGGGTTCAGCTAGAGGACTAGCTTACTTACATGAACTTGCTCATCCTCCAATAATTCATCGCGATGTCAAGTCCACGAACATCTTGTTGGACGATAATCTTACCGCTAAGGTTGCTGATTTTGGCTTGTCTAAACTGGTTTCCGACGTTTCAAAGGGACATGTTTCTACTCAAGTCAAAGGCACACTGGTGAGTAAATTGTTCTTACATTCACACAAAACATTGGACATAATGTTTTCATATTAGTAGAAAGTAATATTCTTGTGTGATTGGACTTGCTTGCAGGGTTACCTAGATCCAGAATACTACATGACACAACAGTTGACTGAAAAGAGCGATGTGTATAGCTTTGGAGTCGTGATGCTTGAACTGATTACGGGTAGACAGCCTATCGAGAAGGGAAAGTACATTGTAAGAGAAGTGAGAATAGTCATGGACAAGAATGACAATACACACTATGGCTTGAAAGACAGAATGGATCCTGTAATAAGGAATGCCCAAGACCTCATAGGGTTTCCTAGGTTTTTTGAGTTAGCTATGCAATGCGTGGAAGAATCTGCTTCAGATCGTCCAACAATGAGTGAGACAGTTAAGACCCTTGAAGCTATCTTACAGGACGGAGGGCTAAACACGAATTCATCGTCATTGGGCGTGGAATTCGGACCAGGTACAGGTATAGCAAAACATCCTTACAATGACTCTCTGCCTAGGAAGGATGCCAATGAGAGTGATGCTTTTGACTATAGTAATGGATATGCACTTCCAATAAAAGTTGAACCCAAGTAGTGAAAATGGTACATGTATTTTTTTTTTTTTTTTTAAATTTCATTTTTCAATTCTTGAAGGAACAAAAGACAGACAAGAAATTATCATAAGATAATTCATTTGGATTGTATAAAATATTTCCTCCCATTCTGCAAACACATATCTTCATATGCAGCCATATTTGTATGATCAATAAAACGTTTTTCCCCTTTCTGAGTATGGTAACAAGCAAAGACATGTGTACCTTTGAATGAGCAGAAAGCTGAGATATCAGAACAATGTAGGTTTTTCGACCATTCTTTCGCAGCGGTGAGACAGATAAAAAATGAGAGATCTATCATCATAAATTTAGTGATGCTCCACAAGCTATGAGGTATAGAATGAATAACGAGATAGATAGTCAGAGGGACGGAAGGCATTCATAAATTCTGGAGAATATGTATCGCACTCTTTATCAACTGCTAAAGTACACCTCAGAACCATATCATATACAAAAAAGTGCAGCATGGATAGACAGGAATACCTTGACCATATCGCATATGTAGACATCAATTGCTCCTATTAAGTTCTGTAATCATCCTTTCTAAGAGGATGAAATCGAAAATGTTTATCTGGCAATCTAGAACATAATAGTTTGCTTTATGCAGGCGGCAAAGATATAAAAAATTCCGCCTTAAAAGTTGTGAGTTTCTCATCATGGGAAATTATTTTTGCGCTTTTCCATCTTCAGCATCTTCAGATTGGTTAGCTAACTTCACAATATCTTCGACAAGAATTTTCCCCTCTGTAACAAGAACACAAAGCAGTAAGTGAGGGCTTAAATGACACTGGAAAAGTTATGGCCTAGATGCACCAAAACCTAAAAAAACAGCTGTTCACTTTTCACTTTCAATAGTTGCCCGATAAACATTTTGGGCATTCAACAGGAGATATCCAGTAGGGGGTCATCTCCATATAACAAACAAACTCACTACTATGCTCATCGAGCAGCGAATGCTCACATCTACAAATATAATTAAGCATGTTGCCACTAGTTTAAAACATTCACGCCAAAGGGAAATACAATGCTGGGGCCAGACTGGGGAAAATAAGTTGAGTGACTAACCTCTATCCTTGGACAAGTTGCTAATAAGCTCTTGAATTCCCTCTTTATCTAAGGTATCTTTCAGGTATATAGCAGCAGATGCAACTTCCTCTGGAGTCACTTTGCCATCATGATCCCTAGTCATAAATGACACTCAGATTACTTATAAAAACAATTCACTTCAAAAAATATTTAGAAAAACAGATATAGTAGCTTTGCAGGTAATCAAGAATAGACAGTATAACATTTCACTAATAGACCGATTTGAAATCAACAGATCCCAAATATCAACAAATGCTTTATAAAGCATTTGGTGCTCATCACAATTACTATCAGTTTAGTCCTATAGCTACTGGAAAAAATCACTACGAAACAACTTCAGTCCTGAAAATAGAAGATCAGGTGAATATGATGAACATGACAAGTTTTCTAATATTGGTAATAGGTACAAAGTAAAGATGACGCACTCAAAAAGGTAGAAGTATATGTGCTGCTATAACTCAAAGGGGAACGTGAATGAACAACACTGATGCTTTTGCATACTTTCAAATGTGTTCTGGGAACACAGACACAAAGCTGTTTCTAGCTCAACTAAATAGTAAATACAAACAGGGCCACTAAGAATACTAGATGCTCTCCAAACTCATTATGGAACAGGATTTGTAACATATTTTTGAATTCTTTGCACGGCGGACTCAGCACACACAACAAGGAAGCACTGAAGTACCCAAACATTTCTTTGAGGTACAAATAGTGGATAGTGAATTAATAAGCTTACAAACATGATTGACAAGTAACTAAAAGTCTAAATCATTTTATATAGATTTCAATAACTTGTCTAATTTGCTTAAGGAAGATGTTAGTGGTACCTATCAAGCAACCGCCAGTGGTCACCAATTTTGGCATCTACATCATCAATCTCCTTTTCAAGCTTTTGAAGCATAGCATCAACCTACATGCAAAAGTACCAACAAATATGTGACATACATAGAATAATCCTGAATGCAGGAACCCAATGATCAAAAGAAAGTAATACAAAGTACACTACTGTAGCAAACTAGAATCCAAGAAATTATCCTTACCCTGTTTATTAGAGCAGAAGACACTTTGTTGCCAGCAGCCATTTCAGAAACATTATCACTTTCCTCTCTGGCTGCTTTATATGCCATTTTAGCGGCTTCCTCTCCCTCAGTACTCTCTTCTACCATGTTATTGTAAAGCTCTATCTGCAGATCAGACATCAATGAGAGATGAAATGAGAATTAAAAATGGGATTAAATTGATGTGAAATGAAAACCTAAAAACAAAGAAGAGATAAAAGATAAAACTAAAGAGGAGAAAATGGAAAAAATGAAGACAAAGATCACAGCAGGGAAGACCGATAGACTTGAAGTGAAGGCTACTTGCATCATAAAGCATTTATATTTAAAATGAACATTGGTAAAGACCCGCCCCTTATTCAGTCGGAATGAGTCCCCACTCCCCAGGACCCCAGGAACGGTTATATTCGGAAATCTGCCACAGCTCAAGCTTGAATAAAAAAATGAGCTGCTGCAGAGAAATTATTGGCAAATACATATAGTTACCTCTTTCTGGACAAGCCTTAAGAACTCTTCACGCTCCCTGCTCACAGACTGAAAGTAGCAAAAAAGTAAGTAATGCAATTATGGTATGTACTGTAAGCAATCTCCGAAACATCACAAACAGATCATACTATACCGATGCTGATGCTAATACAGCCAATGCACGACTAAGCTCACAAAGTTGTTCTTGCTTATCCAAAGATTTTGCCTTCTCACGTTCTTCTGCTTCTTTTGCAGTTGCTGATACCATCTCTTCCAAGGCCACATCCTTCTGCTCTTTGACAGATTCCTTCAACCTAGCCTGTTCCTCCTCCTCTTTTTCTTCCTCCTCCTGTGATCATTAACTTCATATTAATAACAGAAACTCAAGAGAGAAAGCAAGTACAACAAGGAAAATCACAGTATCGGCTCTTCACCAACATCAAATATAAAAAGCAATCGCGTACACTATAATCCATATACTTGTCAAATAGCTAGCGTGGGTGGAGTTCAAGCATGAATATTTAAGAAACCACAGTTTAGAAGCATTCATGAGGTGTAGAGAATATGACAGACAAACAAACTATCAATAGTGGTTTTAGATTAGATGTGAATGGCCACTATGCGTAAGCTCCAAAGTAAGGCATGAGATTTATAGATTAGATCTACCACATGATAGATCACTTGAAATGAACGTAAAATTGTTCCTGTTTTTCATTGTAAATTATGGCAACCCAGTTAACAATAATTTGAAAGATAGAATGCTCATCATATATATGATAATAAAGATGGAGCAGGGTATGATGCCACAATTCAGTTTCTTTTTCCATGCATATGACAGCCATTAACCATGAACTAAAATTAGACCTTGATTAATTCTTCTTGCATTTCCAGGTACTCTAACTTCCTCCTCCTTTCTGCTACGGAATCTTCAGATGGCAAAGCTGTTACTCCAACAGTGTCAACCACCTCATCGGGCAAAGATGAGAGTGTAGCTTGAACAGCTTCTTCGGGCTTAACTTTGCCAGAGACGCTAAATGCTCTGTATGAAGGTATCAATAGAAGAACATTCAGTAATAAGGGAATTCCAGGGTCTTATAGGTGGTAAAAACTTAGGTTACCTTGAGAGAATTAGTAATGATGAAGGTACTGAATGGTTGAGAGATAAGTCTAGCCAATCTTCCAGCTGCAGAGATATGCATACCAAAATTATAAACATAAAGTTCCTTGTTAACCTAAAATAAGTGCAACGGCAAATTGAGAGAAAATAAGTAAATCTATCATAGAAGTTCAGAAAGCCATAAGATTGTTCCATACAAACTAAACTACAGGCAGAGTGCATAAACGTGTTCATTATCATGACTATTTAGAAGAAAAGTGGAGAATGAAAGACCTCATGCTAGCAAATCTAAAGCAACGAATTAAAGATTTACTTCAAAGATCCATGAGAAGAAAACCACTTAGTTGAAGAAAAATACAGTTAGAATCCCCGTAGAGGAGACTGGACATCACTATCTTTTTAGCTTGTTTCTAAGAACCAATAGATATTTCTGTAGGAGTATGTTTGGACCTTTTGCAAATTCATGCAGCAATAGGTGAGGCATATCAAAGTTGGTCAAATGTGAGAAGTAGACCAACAATACAAAATGAACATAAACATAATTCTAATTCCTAATTCAACATGAATATTTACGTGAGAGCAGAGCATTAAAACATAAATTTCTTGGTAAGTTTAGCTCTCTAAGTGGTAGAATCTCATTCTTACTGTGTCAGGTTGGTAACTTGTGCAATTAGCTTCTCACAAAGTATCATATGTCCCAAGTGGGTCATTGCCACCATACAGTCTCCAGTACATTCAATACAATGTCCATTATATAGGATGTTCCAATAAGTGTTTGTACTAGAGAAGTGGAGAGCTAACATATTCTTGTATCATGCAAGACATTAAAAGACCTTTACAGATGTAGCAGACCTGTTTTCTCATTTCATCAACTGAGAGAAGTCCAAGCAATCCACGATCTCGACATGCTTGGCGAAGCTCCTCCTCTGAAAGGGACTCAATGCCCTCGGCTTGAATCATCTTATCATCATTCTTTATCCTGCAACAAGAAAACAGCTTGTTTTAATGTGAATAAATCAAACAAATCTTTAATGCCTCTTATCATGTATTCCATAAACTAGCACTTGCTTCATAAACAAACGTCAATGAAATTTTCCTTCAGGAGCAAGACTAAATTGTATATCAAATTCACAGCTGATCTTGAGAAGCAAAGATATATAAGATACAAAGCCAGAAGAAATAATGACATGTATTCAAAAACATTAATGGAATTGTAAATACAAGAGAAACTTATGCTTTCAAGGTGAATGTATGTATATTTCATGCATAATAGATAATGAGCGATATGTGAGTCTCTTTAAACATTAAAAATTAAAATTTTAGAATAGCTACTTAAGGGAGGAATATGTCCATACAACAAAAGAAACTTTGTTGATTAAGGAAACACCAATTTAAATGTTATAGGAATATCCTTTTCTTTACCCACTTACCACTCTCTTTCCTACTGGCATACAGTTTGCCAACAATTTTAGCCTCATTTTTTCATGATAATGGTTCCTTCAACTTTCATACTCTCCCTAATACATGTTGCATTATCCATTTTCCTTAAACAGTCAGCAGAAGCAGCATATACATTTCCTCATTTTGGAGGAAGCAACCCTTAGCAGCTACATAAACCTTTCAGTTCCAGAATTATTCTACTATTCTGTTAAGTTTCCAAACTGGCAACTGCTAAAGGATTAAAAGTGGATCACAGTCCCCCCACAGCTTCTCCTATTATCAGAAAATAAGTTAAATTCTGGCACTCCACATGAATAAATTGAAGAAAATAAATCCAGAATGAAAAATGTTGGAAGTCCACAGAACTGAACAATGATAATAGAAGTTTTTAGACAAACAATCTGATGTCAGAGAAGTTGCATTTTTGTACTTGATCTAATATAGTGATAAAAGTTATTATCCCAGCATCAAGCAGAACAAACCCATGACTTGTCAAAAACTGAAAACATGCTGCCCTGGTGAAACTTAATATTGAAGCTCGAGCAAAATAACTTACTTCTGAAGTCTCTTCCGAAGATTATACCGTAAATACGCATCCGTACCATAATAAGTACCAATCCCCATATATTTGCACATAGTCATTAGTCGGGGTCTGCATCCAATAAGATAAGAGATCTTTCACATCAAAGCAACTTCAACAATATTAACTGAGATAGAAAAGAAGAGAGAAGCAATCAGAACTATTTAAGTACATCAAGAAGTACCTGCTGATATTATCCAGAGTGAGCTCATCATTAAACAACTTGGCAAAGCCCAAGATTTCTTCATTAGAGACAGGAGCTCCTTTTCTGGCCTGAGAAGACATCGAGAAGATATTACAAGGAGCCAACAAACTATGAAACGAGTCAAAACAATAGTAGAACTGTCAGTGCTTTCTTGTTTGAAAAAGAAAAAGTAATAGGCCAGTTAAAAACAACTCGCCTATACTGGTTTCTTACTTTGTTCATAAACTCATCAAGATCTTCAGCTGTTTTCTTTATTTCTCCACTTCTTGAGTTCTGAACTTCCTTTGCCATTTCTTTTACGGTATCTTGAAGAAACTTTGCGTATTCTATCCTTGCGTTGAGCCTCTTTTTCAGTGCCTCCTATAACATGAATCTCTAGATGGATAAACTAGTAATGTGAAAAATAAAGCGGAGATAGAGTTCACAAATATCAACATATTGGGAAGCAAGATGATCATCTCAAGCACTAAATGGAATGTTATGAAACTAAAGGCTTTTCATATTAAGATCCTAAAACTTTACCTGTTCTTTCATCTTGTCCTGGAAGGTTGATGGTAACATATTGGGAAACACTTTCAGGAACACAGGCAGCAAGAACTCCATGAATGGAACAATAATGAAGACAGCAACAGGAACTAGCCTGAAAATGTCAGCTGTTGTTCGCGTGAGCTGTTGCCTCTCCCTCCTGGACAGAGTCTTCCCACTAGCAAGTTTTAGCAATAGCCTTAAGCTTATTCTAACATCAGCCCATAGTAGCTTTGTACCCAACCAATAGTGCTGCAGTGTAGATTTAAACTCAGCCTTCCAGTGCTGCAATTTTATTGCCCAATCCTCCCTATACTACGAGTGGAGTGTAAGAGATAGTTGAGACAATATTTTACTTGGACAACAGAAACAAGAAATTCAACTTTACCTGCTCATAGAGGCAATAGCTCTGAAAGCAGGACCAATTCCTAAAAGAAAAGCCCATGCCTTTTTAAGTATAAAGTTGACACCCTTCGGGGAATCTTGCAACTGCTTGGCTTTTGCTTTGGCTTTAACAGAGCTTAAACCTTCAACCGCCTGATCACATTCTTCTGGTGAAGCTTCTTTCTTATGCTTAATAGCTGGTTCTTCATTTTTATCATCATCACCTCCTAATTCAGGCTTACCTGCTGCAGCTGTTTTAAGATACCGTGCATATGCTGTATGCCACCTAAATCCCAAAGGGGTAAATTCCCCAGGTACTCCAATGTGCAAATTCTGAACACCCAAAATGTTATGCCCAGCATATATTTTTGACAAGGTAAGTTTCACTGTGTTGTCCGTAAGAGAATGAGAATCTTCTTTCTTGCTACTATGCACACCTGAAGGTGAAGTACTCACGGGCCAGCTACTAAGCTGAGAACCAGAATTCTCTAATAATTTTCCATGTTCAGAACATAAGAGCCTTTGAACCAAGTTGTGTGGCCGCTTAACAGAATCAAGCAAATATTTCTTTCGCAATATTGCTCTTGAAGCCATAATGAGGGAATACGATTGTATCTAAGAGAGCATACTCCAGCACATTCTGACAAATTTAATAAATGGCAGTAATGAAGTCACACTGCACGGTGGGGCTAAAATCAGTAAAAAGAAAAAAATCAAATCAAAGTAATAGGCAAGTGTTTCTAGCATGAGTCACATTTAATAGCGTCCTTCTATCAACTTCTCATATTGCTAATTATTGTCTCCGCACAAGTTTCAATCTTCTTAATGTTCCACATGTATTAGAGAAGATGACTTACAAGGCATCCTAAATGTAATTACTACACGTATTCCTGTTTAATTCAGAGAACAAAATAAGAATTGTGAATTGTCTTCTTCCACCCTACTACATTTATCTGCATTTTTTTTTTGAGGTGCAGGCATGAATGCATTTTCATGAAATTAATAGACAATCACATGTTTCCTCATTCAATGATTCTATCTCAAATAAGCTTACGCGTCAGAATAACATTAAAACACAGCAAGTAAAATGATATGAATAGTGATAATAGTAATAACTCAAATTTTATAGCATTATCTCTTCATATTAAATGTGAATTAAAAATCTTACTTATTTCTAATTTTTCATACTGGAAAGGTACTTTCATCCTCCAATAGGTCAGACAGAATTAAAATGAATTTCACTTATCGAAAAAACTCAATTTTTAGGTTCGTCTTGAGCTCAATTTTTACTCTCTGACCACGAGAGACTTGATCACATTTTTCTCTTCCACATTCTCACAAATATAGATAATTGCAGCTAATGAAACTTAGAAACCCTGTCCTGTGACTTTGTATTATCTTCGCAGCTGATTCATAATAATCAGTACGCAAATTAACAGCAATTAATACAACAAAATTGCATTAAGAAAATGCAAACACAAGCAGCGGCAGCCCTTCAATTACAGAAATTTTGTGTAAATAACATCAAATAATTTAGACGAACAGAAACATATGAGTAATCCATGTATGCCCATAAAATGGCGATAAAACAAACCACACAATCTAAAAACAATAGATTAATTTTGAGAAAACTGTGAATCACAACCTGGGCGCAATGCAACAACGATCAATCAAGAAGAAATCCCAACAGAACTCCTACTTTTCTCCCCTTTGTTCTTTCCAAAATTAGGAATTTAGTCAGAAGAATTTGGAGCCGTATGGAAGCGCGATTGTTTGTTCTTTCTAAGCAGGACTATGGGGGTGGAGTAATCATGTGCGGCGTGTACAACTCTAAACTAATTATTACGTGCTTCTGTGTTGTACCTTTGAAAAGTATTGGCAAACGTAGGTACAGTTGCCTGAACTTAAATTATTATTTTCAAACTATGGCGTGGATTTATTTTTAAATATTTCCAAAAAATAAATTATCGGGGAATTATTTGTATTTATAAAAATCAAAGTGATCATATGTACATCGAATATCAACATATATATTTAAATAATAGTAGTCTCTCACTCTTTTTATGTGACATCACACCATAAGTGATGACTAATTAAATAGGGTGTGTTTGCAAATGATTAAAAAAGTGAAGAATCAATTTTTTTGGGAAGTTGGTGAGACTCAACTTATCCCAAAAAAAGTGATTCTATATTTTTTTAATCTCTTGCAAACACACTCATAATGTCCACTATTTATCATTTCTGGAAGAAGTACACTTTTGATAATTATTTTCGATAAGTCCAGTCCAGCTAAATAAATTCACTAGACCCAAAAATATAAATTATATATGTTTGAATTTATGAATAAGATTCATTTGAAATTAACATATTCATCTCTATAAGAATGTAAAAATTTTACTTGGGTAGTAAATGGAAATAGCAATATTTTGCTTCAGAGGAAATGATAATTAACTCATTGGTCTTACTTACTCATTGGACCACCTTTCATTGTTATAAGGACTAGAATATTCTCCCTCATAATTGAGTAGTTCACTTCACCATCCTGTTGGGTCACTCTCTCTTCTCTCACGACTCACTGTTGGGTTTACAGGCTTGGGTTCAGGCCACCCATTTGGTGAACACAAAATCGATGAGATTGGTTAGGCACTAAAGTCCCTCGTGCAGGGCTGCACACCAGACTATAGCCTCTCAACTCTCAATCTCGATTTCGGTCGATCACCCATGAAAGGAGAAGCACCGTAGTCTTTTATATGGTGGATGTCAGCTAAAATTAGGGTTAGAGAATAGGGCTTAAGGTTTAACCAAATGACCCAAAACCAAGTGGGCTCAAGCCCAATATTCTCCACCTTTTTGGCCATTCCCTTCTCAACATCGGAATCCTCGGGTTTTCATCATCACCCCACAGACATGCACACACAAGCATACACATGCAAACACAAGCACACACACAAAGGCATACCAAAAAACCTGCAAAAAACACAAAGTTAACCCATGTGATAACATAAAGGACACAAAGTCGCACACATTCATGCAATTGACACAAATCAATAAAACATGAAGCCACAAAGATAAGAATCACAAAAATCCAAATCACACAAACCTAGTCACAAAGACCTATGCTCCACCTCAAGAGGAACAACCTAGACACAAAGTCAAATAAAATAGAGTACACAAAGACTCAAAATACCACAAAGGCCGTTGCTCCACCTCACTAAGAGCAACGAAGACACAAAGTCAAATACCACTAAGCAACAGAGGCACACATACTCTAAGCCACAATGATAAAACAAACCACAAATGCATGCAATCCACAAAGGACAAAACCACAAAGGTGTAAATCCACAAAGGACAAAACCACAAAGGCATACAAGCCACAAAGGTATACAAGATCACAAAGGCACACAATCCACAAAGGCATGCAATCCACAAAGAACAAAATCACAAAGGCATACAATCCACAAATGATAAAACCACAAAGGCATACAAGCCACAAAGGAACACAATCCATGCCTTCTCTCACGACTCACTGTTGGGTTTACGGGCTTGGGTTCAGGCCACCCATTTGGTGAACACAAAACCGATAAGATTGGTTAGGCACTAAAGTCACTCGTGCAAGGCTGCACACCAGACTATAGCCTCTCAACTCTCAATCTAGATTTCGGTCGATCACCCATGAGAGGAGAAGCATCGTAGTCCTTTATATGGTGGCTGCCAACTAAAACTAGGGTTAGAGAATAGGGCTTAAGGTTTAACCAAATGGCCCAAAACTAAGTGGGCTCAAGCCCAACACACCCTATATTTTCTTTTTATTGTAAAATTCTTACCATTATATGACTTAACTGATTTGCAAATTCACCCCACCACATTTCAAAACAAAAATCCCGCGCCTCAATGAACCCGCGTGTCGGAGAAGGGACGAACCTGTACGCCGGAGAAGAAATGAACCCGCGCGTCGCCGAAAAAAGGGAGGAACGAGCGCGCCGGCGGAAAAGGGAGGTTTTGAACTCGTGTGCGTGCCCCCGTGAACGTCCGCGATAAGTTACAATGGACAAATGTACAAATTTCGATTTTTGAATGATTTGAATGTGAATTTTTTTATAGGGCGGTGAAGTGAATCGGGTGAACTACTTAATTATGGGGGTGTGGGAAGAATATCCTGGTCGTTGTTATAAAGCTTTATGATGGCCAAATTTGGGCTGAGCCCATCATTCACAAATTTCTGCTCTTGATAACTTTTGTAGTAGAAATTTGTATACTAGTCAATTGTCATTGAATTTTTTATTTGATCTAATTTCCACTTATATAAAATTTCCTTCAATTTAATTTTGTCATCATTTATGTTGTGTACTGACTATGCGTTCACTCCACAAAAATCTTAATACTATTAATTATTAAAAGAATTTATTTAATTTAAAATAAATTAAAACAGACACCATAATACATTTTCTTTAAAAGTGTAACACAAATAAATATCACTTTTACACATAAAAGTAAACAACACAGTCTTGAATACAACGAAATCAAGCACTATAAATGTACTATAAAGCCAACAAAATTATAAATATTGCAACAAAAGTAACAACATTTGAGCTCGAGTCAAGCTTTAAGCTTGCAGAGTCTTGAGCTGAGTTTCTTGATCGGGAATCGGGTGTACCCGTAACACACCCTAACGGGTTAATATGTTGACCGCATCGACCCGGCAATGTCTGTGCATCGGTGACATTGATGCCAGCTTGCTCAGCTTGATTGGCACCTTGAATGGTCATTAAGCTGCATAAACACTCCGGCAATGATTTTATCACACGAACGAGAGGTCCACAGCAACTTTCCGGTGGACGGTTTTTCCCGTTGAGGTAACTCAGGCACGGTTGGAGTTGGTTCATGCAATCTTGTCGTTGCACTTGTGCAAGATTTTGGGAGAAGAAGAGAGAGATGAAGACCAAGGTTGCAATTCCATGTTGCATGGCCCTGAAGTGGAGCTCCATGTTTGTTTTTTATTTTTTTTTTCTTTTGGAAAATTAATGTTGATTTGTGTGGTTATTTAGGGGGTGTGTTTTTGTGTGTATAAATATATAGTAAGTTTGATGAAGAGGGATATGGGGGTGGAATTGATAGGTCGGAGTTGGTGATCAAACAGGGGAAGTTGTAGGTGACTTATATTGAGTTGAGTATTTTAGTTTTAGGAAATGGATGCAAGTATTGTTAAATGTGTTGAACTACTTATTTTTACTTTGAAATAAATGATAAATGGCATTTTAATATTAGTCTAATGAAGAGTCATGCATGGTGGTATATGTGATGTATCTTGTTTTTTATTGTTTTTGTCTAAATTATAAAAAGAATATAATTAGTATTATTATTGGTCAACGTTATATTCCGATCTGACACTTGTACATAATGAGATATAAATAAATTGTCTCATTGAAGTTATGATGGAAGGGACCTCCAATCTCCTGTTGGGTTGGCGAAATTTTTATCATTCAACTTCGGATGCGAAAGAATATTACGAGTACTAATACTAAATTAAGTTTTTGGTAAATTATTGTGCAGACAATATTATTTTTGACAAATTCTTGTGTGAGGCAATATAATATGTACAACAAAGCTAAAATAAGTGTTTTTTTTTTTTTTTTTCATTTAAGAACACCCCTCAATCTTCAGTTACATCAGCCATTTTATCGAACGTGAGTCCATAGATATCGTTGATTGAAATCAGCTTATATGTCATAAATGAAACTCTGAACAATGAATGGACAATTACAACTTGAATTAGTTACCATACATCTTTATATAAGGGTAGTAGATAGAGGCATAGAGCGACATGCTTGCAATGCAGGAACAGTCGATGTTCAAATGTCCAAAAAAGCAAACAAAAAATTGAAAGAAAATACGTCTAAACTTGATTTGCTACAAAATCGCCTCCCGTAACGCATCATAGGAAAAATCTCCTGCGGCTCGTGTCCATTTCAGGCTGCCATGGGAACAAAATGTAAGCGAAGTCGATTTTTCCCCCAAAGAGAGAGAGAGAGAGAGAGAGGGTGAACCGAAAGATTACCTTGTGTACCCATTCATATTCACCTCCTTTAGTATCGAATGTTCCATGCTGAAGACTGATTAGCTTCAGTGTGAAGCGAGGACCACATTCCTGCAATATTGAGATTGAGAAATTGGGATAACTCAGATTTCATGACCAACTCTGGCTTTAAGCAGAATCAAGGGTACACAAGCCGATCTAACGAAGCACAATAAGGGGTAATATTTTCGATCCCCTCCCAAAATAAGCACACATACACGCTCATTGCTATTATTTGACCATTGAAAGAAAGGAAGGGTAAAACACGTTTTTAGGGTGATGCTGAAAAGGTCAGAATCACAAACCTGGAGCCTTGCAATAACTTTCTCCTTAGGTGCAGGCACATCTTTTTTCCCTTTGCCTTTAGATTCTGGCTGTTTGCTTTCTTTTGTTTCAAAAATGTAACTTTTACATGCAATAAGGAAAAAAGAAGATATTTAGGTCATTATACAGTATATATATAACAGTATGCAGAGACAATAGTACATACCGGTGATGACGGAAAAATATAAAATCACGTTGATTGTGAAAGGTGACCACTCTCCGACCACGGAAATTGGGGTTTTGTGGAAATAGTGACTGTATTAACCTGATTAAAAATGATAACTTCTGTCAATACAATCCCTAAACAAGGCATTTAGTAACAACAAATTCGTACTCCACACACAGAAAAATGAAAATAAACAAGATATTAGAAGAAGCTACTCGAAAGATTAAAAAGAGAATTTGATCTGCCCTACAGTCTTTCATCTTTTGGTAACTAAATTATTCACCGTAAATTTTACCTTCCCATACGATGTCCCAAACGTGTGGTGAAGTTATTTAAAACTAACTCAGGCTGGTGACTGGTGGGATTTCCATGATTCTGTGAAATTATGAGAAAGGCAATGACATGTCATACATTTGGGTATGAAACTAATTCAGATAATACAGGAAGCAGGATAATGGAAAAACAATTAAATGTAGTACTCGTGTGCATTAAGGTTGCAAAGTTGGAAAAGGAGGCAATACTAACAAATAATTATACTAAACAAACAGATAATACAAAAAAGATTGGAAATCATACTGTTCCTTGAAAGAATGTATTCAAACCAGAAAATGATGACCATCCTACCTTAAGATCCTTGTGCAAAACAAGACTTGAAAGTTTGAAGTGAGCTGTTGGGCCGCTGGGTAATCCAATAATTAACAGAGCATCTGCGGTGAATTATAATAGTTAAACCAAATTGCCTTTACACATATATACATTGTTTTGGCAGTCTGCAGTTCTAAAGATAATAAATACTATGAAGCTTCAGATTTTCAGGTTAAGAAGAAAGATTATTCTATCTTACTTGAATCAGGGTCACATCCAACAATTAAATCGATTAACTATTATTTAGCAAGCAGATCAGCACGGATATTGACCTGGTTCCCGACGGTTGGTATGGACAACTATGATAGACGTGAAGTCTTTATTATTTGCATATTCAACGATCTGAAAGAGTACAAGGGGTCAAATACTCACTGAAGCTGATAAACTGTATACAAGATCAAGTTTTATACAACTTGGGAGGACATGTGAAGAAGGATGTCAACTCAAATACCTTTTTGAGGTCATAGGTTCCTCTCTTATAGTAATGAGAATTGGGAATGACGGAGATAAGATCTGAAATAAAAGCAGGTCCTCTCTGTAATGCATTGTACAAAACACCATCAACAAAGAATAAAAATAAGTGACGGCATAATATATGGAAAGTGTCCAAAACAGGCAACTGTGGAAAGCATACCGTGGAGTGAAATCGAGAGGTCGTGATCAAGATCTTAGGAAGACGCTCTTCTTTTAAGATGCAACTGAATTCATCAGCATCGTTCCCAACAAATAGCTCCTCGTCATCAGGCTTGCAAACAGTTTCATCAAGTTCACGGGTGTTCTCTATGGTGCGAGGGGTTTTCTTTGGTGGAGGTTCTTCTCCCAGCTCCAGGGCTCTCTTCTCAGCGGCATCACGGGCCTTAGCCTTCTTTTTCTTCTCAGCTTTCTTTTGGTGCTTCAGCTTTGCATGAAGCTCTGACCTCTTCTCCTTATTTTTAATTGTAGAAGGAAGCACAGACTCCTTTCCCTTCATTTTCTCTTTTTCGGCTCTTGAGTCTCTTGCACCACCTGAGACAGAATACAAATCTAATGAATATTAACAATAAGACTTTATATTCCAATTACAAAGACATGCAGGTGCACAGGTTTTATACATGCTTAACCATATGGATCACTGAGAATGTCAGGAAGTAGCCTCAATATGCATAAACAAATAGACCAAAAAAGGAGACTCATCCACATTCTATGATTAAATCGATCACTATATCCGACTCTAACAATCAATTAGCCAAGAGCCCTTTAAATAACACATAACAAATCAAACAAAGTACCAATAAATTCAGCCTAACAAATACCAGATCCTTGGCAGCAGAAGAGGTCATGGTGGAAGTGAGTTATTAGTTTATAGAACTATAATGTAGCATTTCAAAAGAAAAAAAAAATCCTTTAAGTCATTCGAAAGCTTGGGGAACAGAGCAAGGTATGCAAAAAAAAAAAAAGCATAGAACCTCTCTCGGAAAAAAATTTCCACGGTTTAGAAATTTAAGAAGAAATATTTTCAGAACAACATGGCTGATTCTATACCCAATGAACCGCCTACAACAGAAACATCGGAATATTTAACCCAATCTAAACACAGTAGAAAATAAGTAAACAAAGTGTAGTAATATGTAATTTCTCCAGAAAAAATAGTAGACTTACACGCAGCCAATTGCTTGTCGCCTTGTGTTGGAAGCAGCTAGGGCCAGAGGCGGTGGCGCAGCCGCGCGGAGAAGAAAGCAAGGCGGAGAAGAATTGAAGAAAATAATAATCATAACGTTAGGAATACATGTTATATATAGGTGGGCTTTGGCATAAGATTTGGGCTACAGCGCTAAGTGGGCTGGTGAGAGTGCTTTTATTGGGCTTTCTATAGTTTGATTTGGGCTTTCTAAGTGATCATCTTGAATTCAGGATATTAAAATAAAGGCCCAGGTTAAATGCAACCACAAAAGAGAGCACCCACTTAAAATTATAATTATGATTAATAATATATTTTGGTAACTACTATATCCCTAATTACTTGATAAACCTAATTATACATTCATCACTTTTATTTATTAAATTTTTCGGTAGGTTTTGCCGGTATAACACCACATCACAAACTCCAAAATAGCTGAAAAGTAGATAACTCCGTATCACGATTATGGTCGTCCATCATCGTCACCCCCTCACTCTGGTAAATTTTTCTCTATATTTTTTTAAAACTATGATTTGTTTTGAAACACTGTTTTTAATGTTTTGTTGGTTATTTTTATGAATATTTGAATATGGTTCTATTTTACATAATAAGTATTATTATATACTGATAATATGATGAGAAAAATGGTGTATATTTACTTTTTGCGTAAATTGAAAAAAATTCGTATGTAATAATTTCGACTCTAGTTTGCTGGAAAAATGATAAAATTTCGGAAAATAAAGCTGAAATTTGGTAAATATTTCAAAAACTTTTGCCAAAATTTATACAAATTTTCGATTTTTTTTTCCAAAAATTTATACTGAATTTTGACATATTTTTACGATTGTGGCGCGGCGGAGATTCTGTTCGAAGAAACACTTTCGATGCGGCTCTCATTTCTGGTGGGTGCAAAATGAAGGAGCCGTGATGGCGGTTGCAGCGGCGACGACATAAATGAACCTAATTTCGGAAAAAAATTGTTGGTGTGGGTGCCGTTTCCCAATTTCATAATGAAACTTTGCAAATAAAATAAGAACAATATGTGGAAAATTTTTGTGGGTGTACTCAACTTTTCGTGGGTGTACTCAACAAGTGGGTCTGTTTGAAATTTAATAATGAATAAAAATTTAGAAAAACATGTTACCTTTTTTACTTAAAAAAAGCAACATATACCCATATAATTTTTATGATTACGTCACACACATGTCAGAAAATCACCAAATACACTCTCATCTCAAATAAATTTGTTTTTTATTTATTGGACAAATATTGATAATTATTCTAGAAGCCTTGAATCCAAAATATTCAATTTATTTATTAGAGGGAAAATAAAGAAGTTCTTTTTAACAATTTATAATTGCAGAAACTAATTGAGTTACAAGCATTACAATAATTAGTAAACTATACAGGGTGAGAGGATGAAGAGTGAATTAGGTGGCCTTTGTTGTTGAAAATTTGAAGTAGACATGCATATAATAGGGACTAGGACTAGAATGGGCCGTTCCTATTGGTTGTTCTTAGCCATAAGAAATGTCCATCCCATGATTTTTCAGTATTTATTCATGATTGAAAAGCATGGAAAATCAATTTTTCTTTTTAAGGAGCCTAAGTTAGATAATCATATCTTCATTATTGTACTACTCTCCTTAAGATTTTATCAATTTTACATAAAATTACATTAGAGTTCTGTGATAAATTGTATCGTGCAATTAGCTTTTACTCTAAATATACATTTAGTAAAATAAGTAATGTCATTCAACTATAATGTGTATTATACATTTAGCTTTTAAGTAAAATAGTTCAATAAAATGAATAATACTATTCAAAAGAAGTGAACGATACAAATACTGTACAATAGAATTTGTCTACACGATAAATTAGGCCATATAAAATTTTATATTTAGTGATACTGAAGTTATATAATATAATATATATATATATATACTCCCTCTGTCCCTAAACACTTTGCACACTTTTCTTTTTTGTCTGTCCCACAACACTTTGCACACCCTATAAATGGAAATAACTACTTTAACTTTATCCTTATAATATTCACATATTTACACAAATGTCATTACTTTTACACTAAATCCAACTAATTTCATTATTTTAATAATATAACTTTACACATCACCCTCAATATTCTACTTTTTACACACTTTTCTTAAAAAGCGTGTAAAAAGAGGTGTGCAATCTTTTCAGGGATAGAGGGAGTATATATTATTCTGTGGGTTCAAACATCCCTCTCTAATATAAACTATGAATAAATAAAATTACTAGTTTGATTTTGGACTAAGATGAAATTCTTTGAAATTATTGATATTTTAAATTTCTCGTCTTTAACGAGAGCTTGCTATAAAAAGTCTTGGTAAACTTAGCTATTTTATAAGCCTTGAGGTTACATATACTTTGGACAATTTATTTCTAAATCAGTCTAAGTATGTTTGAGATATTATTAAATAGGTAAATCTTAAAAATGCTAATCTTGTTTCTACCTTATTGGCAAATGAATTTTAGTTATCCTCGGATGGTGCTCTGTTCATTGATCTAATTTTATATAGCTCTTTGATTGGAGCTCTTCAGTATTTAACTACTACTCACCCAAATCTTTTCATTTATTGTGATTGATCACTTTCAAGTAGGGTTGCAAACGAATCGAATCGAATCGAATATCATAGTTTTGTATTTGTATTTGAATAATAATCGAATCGAATCGAATTCGAATCATAAAAATTCGAATCGAATTCGAATCATAAAAATTCGAATACGAATATCAAAATTCGAATACGAATACCTAATCGAATCAAAAGTATTTGATTCATTTACAACCATCGGGTAAGAGTTTGAAATATAGGTGCATATAATATTTAGATTATTATCTAATGAGCTTACATCCTTAAAATAATAGTAATTATAGCAGCCATAAGTTTCTAATGGTCTATAATCTTAAAATAATAATAATAACAATAATAATAATAGCAATAATTATACTAACTATTAAGTCTATTATCATTATAATATTTATAAAAAAATATTTAATCGAATATTTACGAATATCGAATCGAATATCATTATTTTGTATTCGTATTTGAATAATAATCGAATCGAATCGAATATTTGTAATCGAATTCGAATCATAAAATTTCGAATACGAATATCGAAATTCGAATATGAATACCGAATCGAATCAAAATTATTTGATTCGTTTGCAACCCTACTTTCAAGTAGTGAAACACATTTTTCGATATGTAAAAGTCACTCCTTATGGTCTCTTATTTCCATGAAGCTCATCATCTTTTTTGGTTGTTTAATTTGACGCAGTTTGGGCTCATTGCATGAGACACGTCTATTATTGAGTGATTATTCTAAATGAATCGATTATGTGGCTAATTACTCGTGTAAAATCACTCAAACAATAATCTAAGTCTATGAACTAATTTGACTGCATGAAATATAGAGAAAATAGTAGTGAGACAAATTGTGTAATGTTCTTGTATTAGAGAAAGATTGTAATCCCCACAAATGAATACAATTTCCTTATTTATACTCTTGCATGAGTGATGTGGCATCTAACTAAGTCACTTTAGTCTAATATAGTGTCAAGTGTCCTCCACTTGTCACTATTTTACATCTTAAGTCCACTAACTCCTTTCTAAAAGACTAATATGCCCTTTTTCATTGATCTTCTTCCCTAGGTAGACCAATTACTTCTTGGGCGAGCAACCTCTGGTGGGGCAGATGTCTTTCAAGTGGATGAGGTGGTGACCTGCTCGCCTCTTTATGGGGTGCCAGATGTGCATCCCTGTTGTTGATAGAATTTAGTAATGATGTTCTTATGTGGCTATTTATAACATATAATCATATCAAACAATAATCCAAGAATTTGTGTTCTTAGATGGATAATATAGAGAGAGAAAGTAAATGTTGTATTATGAATGTAATTGGGGAGAGAATAGTACAATTTTATAGGTGTACATGTGTGAGGTGACACCTTGTGGGCCTATTTGGCTCTTAGGTCGTCTCAGTTCATCACTCATGCTACCTTTACAACGTTTGTCCTACTACACACCTATTGGTGTCTCATATATACGCTAACAATGTCCCGGTCTTAGGCGAGCTCCTCAGGCGAGCTTCTAGGCCTTGTGCCGTTTCAGATCGATGTGTAGAGGTGGGCTCTTGTTCGGCCTCTCAGAGTATGGACGAGCTTCCCTTCAAGTGGGGAACCTCGCCCCCGAGCTTCTCTCCCATGGCATAGTTGGTTATTGGGCCTGGTTTCTCGGGTGCTCGGGCGAGCTTCCTTCTTACCTCGCCGAGCTTCCCCGTGTTAACCTCGGTCCAAGCTGATGACGAAGCTTCTATACAAGGTGGCGACCTTCTTAGCCTTAAGATAATTCCGTGCTTATCCCTAGGTAGTTCGCCTATCAACACCTGCTTGCCCCCATCGTGTGAGTATGATTAATTGTCTTATCGGCATCCACTATGGTGTTGGGCGAGCAGCTTAGGTGAACAACATTTAACTTGTATTCTCCTTGCTTGTTAGTTGGACATACATCTTCAAGATATAGGGCGAGCAACTTTAAGATGGCCACGTAGGCTTGTTGACTTGGTTCATCTCTGTTCGCCTTTAGACTCCATGTGGATAGATAGGTGGCGAGCAAGGTAGCGAACATCTTTATCTTGACCACGTAGGCTTGTTGACTTGATCCATCCTTACTCGCCTATGATCTTGTCATAATCAAGATTTTCTTTAATCTTTAATTAAGTATAATTAATTATTCTTTAATTGTCGGTGCGATTCCTTTTATCAACATTTATGATTATTCTATATTTCTTGGTTATACTTTAATTTCTTGAAGTGTCAAAAAGCAACTCAGAGTATCGGACTCTAATTGTGAAACCAAATATAAAGCTCTTGCAATTGCTATTTTAGAGATTGTCTCATTACTAAAGTTGTTGAAGGAGCTGCACATCAATCCATCATATTCATCTACTCTCTATTGTGATAAAAACAATGTTATGTTCTCAAGTCAAAATCATGTTGCTTAAAAATGGACAAATTATATCAATATTGATTATCATTTTGTTCGAAGCTTGTGTCCTCTTCTTAAAATAAAACCTCTTTATAAAGATAAATGGGTCAATCACAGATTGATACAAAAATAATGCACTATTTCTAAATAGGTACAATATACAAAAAAATAACTCTATTATTCAACTTATGTTTATACTATTCTGCAAAAAATTTGTACATATTTGAAAATAGTGCATTACTTTTGTACCAATATGTGATTATTTCATCTTATAATGTCCACAAATTTACATAGAATATTACTTCCTTCGTCCATGATAAATGATCCACTTTGTTTTAAATGGTTGTCCACAATAAATAGTCTACTTACCTAAATTGAAAAAATTGCAATCATTATTTTTATTTTTTTATACACATATACTCACTTTTACATATCACATCAAATGTTTTTTTAATAATTAATTAATTTTTTATACTAATACACCAATTTTTACACATCAACATCTACTTTATTTTTAATAATTACCATGCACAACTAAAGTAGACCAATTATCATTGATGGAGGGAGTATTACTTTTGGGTTCATGTATATATACAAACTAACCATTTTTTAAACTTTGTGTAATATTTTTTATAAAATTATCCCTCAGAATAAAATCATATTATTTTTAAATCTTGTGTCTTTCATCTATATATAAAAACTTTTAATGGGCGAGTTATCTCGATGGTAAATTATTGACCCCATATTGTATGATAATTTCAGAAACTTAAATGAGTAGGTCTCCCGCGCAATATTGCACGGGTGCAATATATGCCAAAAAAGGAAAATTTTGAAAATTCGCGCGTCAATAGGGTTAAACTAACAAAATTCGCGGATCTTGAACGGGTCGGGTCGGATTTGGGCAATTTTCAAATTTCAGAATTTTCGCTTCCAGTTGGTGATACTGTATGAGTAAATTTATGCTACTACAAGGTCAAATATGTACTACTATAAGAACAAATATTTTTTTACATATATTCATTTGTTTTTGTAGAAAACAAACATATTAATACAATGTAAGATCAATATGTGTATTATTATAAAAAAAAATATTCGTTTTTCATAAATATTTTTTGATTTTTATAGAAATTATTATTTTTAAGATGTAGTAGCACACATTTTATCTTACAGTAGCACACATATATTCATGTGGTATACATTCTGGAATTTCGATAAAATTAATTTTTTTAAGATGTAGTAGCACACATTTTGTCTTACAGTAGCACACATTTTGTCTTACAGTAGCACATATGTTCATGTGGTATACATTCTGAAATTTCGATAAAATTAATTTTTTAAGATGTAGTAGCACACATTTTGTCTTACAGTAGCACACATATGTTCATGTGGTATACATTCTGGGAGTGGCAAGATAGTAACACATGTAAGGTATTATTACATTAACAACATATTATCAACATAAAACTAATAATAAAATGAAAAATAAATTAAGAAACACATATTTGTTCTTGTAAAAATACATATTATTCTTATAATTACTTTAAAAGTACAAAAAAAAAAAACTTTTTAAGATGTAGTAGCACACATTTTGTCTTATAGTAGTACAAATATGTTCATGTGGTATACATTCTGGAAGTGGCGAGAATTTTCCTTAAAAATTTTATTGGATCCGCGAATTTTCATTTGGGCATATTGCACGGGTCGGGTTTTGTGCAATATTGCATACGAGTTTTTGTGAACTTAAATACAACTTTAAACTTCAACATTTAATACGCTTTATCTCACATAAACTTGCACACTTTACTTATTTGAATGTCCCGCACAAATTTGCACACTACTGAAAAAAATATATAAATCTGCATGCATACTTACATATTATACACATATTTATTCATACGATACTACTTTGTTTAAAAAATAATTTTTTCTTAAAAAATATGAAATCTCAGTGATATAAATTTTTTTGAGACAGAAAGAGTATCATAGTAGGATATCTTGCATTTTTTAAGAAAAAGGAATTTATCTGCATGACTTTAAATAATGAAAAGAAAATTTTGTTGATTTTGTAAGTATATACTCCCTTTATCACAACTTATATTTTTGTAGGGATCAGTGGACCATATTAGTGTGAAGTTAAATAATTAAATATAAAAAATATATTTTATTAATTTTTGTAAGTGTAAATTATTTTATTTTTAAAGTGTAATGAAAGTGAGAATATAAAAAAAAATGGTAAGTGTGAAAATTTTATTGGACAAGAGGGAGTATTGTTTTTTAAAAAATTATAAAAGTAGTTGTGAAAAGTCGAATTAAGATAAATGCATAAAAACAAACTACAATAACTTTTTTATGTACAACACTAAGGCGCGGTTAGGTCATAAAGGCGGGAGTCTTTTATTTAATCCTCCGTGATTAATGATTAACTACCTTGAGATTAAAAAACACTCACATGGAGGAAAAACCGAATCTTTATGCTAAAAAGCAATGCTTATTTATTTTTGTCCCTGCTTTTTACCAACATTCGCACACAGCCCAACACAACAAAACACAAGTGGAATCACGTGTATCTATCTATACGTATACCCATCACATCTATACAGTCATACAGGCTTGAAAACGATCCCAAGACTGATTAGTTGAACAATAATGTGTTTGCATTATATTCTTGGACCATTATCAGTTTTCTTGCTTCTTTTCAATTTAGCCCACAAAAAGCTATGGATATTTAAGATTCTTGGTTGAAAACCGCCATTGTTGCTCCCACATTTCTTCTCGGGATTTCTTGAAATTTGACAGGTCATTTTCTTTTCTTTTCCTGTAATTAATGCTGTGATTACTGCCTTTTCTTCTGAATCTTTAAGTTGTTAATGGGGATAGTATAAATATAATGATTTTGCAGATATGCAATTATAGTGAAAATAATGTGAATAAAGAGAGTTAATTTGCCGAAAGGAATGCTTTTTATTTTTTCTGTTGTTGTACCTTGCCATTGTAGGAGATGAACTCAGATTGGGAAATTCAATTCGACTGCAATTAATATGTTCATTTATTTTGAAAATCTTGAGAGGGTTTAGAGAGAGAGAGAGAGAGAGAGAGAGAGAGAGAGAGAGAGAGAGAGAGAGAGAGATTGAAGAAAGTAAATGTTGTCAATGGCAAGGGAATAAAGAATTGATTTTCTAATTTATTGGTGATAGGATACTGAGATGGGGAGAATAGAGCTACATATTATGTTTCTTTTTTATTTGGTATATGTTCTTGTGGTATCAGCCGATGCTGCTGATAAGCACTTGAATGTATGGCCAATGCCAAAGTCCGTTAGCTATGGCCGTGGAAATCTCTATCTCAGCAATTATTTTGAGCTGAAAACCAAAGGGAGCAAGTTTGCTGATGCTTCTGGGATTCTCAAAGGCGCGTTCTTGAGGACCGTTGATGTTATCAGATCGGTTCATGTGATTGAAGTCAATACTTCCAAGTTTGATCCTTCCATTGTGCTGAAAGGAATTCATATAGTTGTTTTCTCCCCTTCGGATGAGGTACCACTAGCTGCTCGTCTTTTAGGTCAACAATGGCCTTGGATGTTTCCTTACTTATCATATTGTTGCAAGTTTTAAAATTGGGGTACATCAATGTTTTTACAATAAAAACTATAGATTGGCTGTTTTTATCTCTATTTGTGCTGTTAAATTTGTCACCAGTGTATTGAGTAATTTTATATTAGAATTTTCGAATAAATCTGGCTGCGAGTTTGTTCTCTAAGTTCACAGAACTTTATGCTTACTCTGTCATACATTGGGTGACAGCTGATCACAGAAAATCAGAGCCTTTATATGAAAAAATCTCATACTTTTTTCTCTAATTGAATGAATTCGTTGTCTTTGAATCTGGTTTATAGCTTCACTGGAGTTTTTCTAATATTTGTTCGCGTTTGGTGCAGTTACAGCATGGCGTCGATGAATCATACAAGCTGCACATCCCTTCTCAAGGAAAATCACTTTATGCACATATTGAGGTAGCAGATTAACCAATACATCTTTGTCAGTATTTTCATCGTTAATACGAATAAACGGTGCATAAAACATTGTTCATGTTGAATATAACATAAGGTCATTGGCCAGTCTAGATGGGAATCCTTTAATTTTTCCTTTAAGATTATGGACAGTGACAGTTTAGAACCACTGAACAATATAGTGAATACTTATGCTGGAGATAATATCAAGAATTTTTTGTGTTTTAAACAATCGAGAAAATAAACTAAGTATGTGCATATTCTTGTTTATGTGCCAAATATCGATTGGCATCATTTTATGTCTCAGCATGCGATGCATATTTGTGCAGGCACAAACTGTTTATGGAGCTTTGCATGGTTTGGAGGTTTGATACTTTTACTCAAGAACTCTATAATGACTTGTTTAAAAATTCCCAAGGGTAAATGAATAAATCCTGTAAATGCCATATCGAACAGACATTTAGCCAAGTCTGTCACTACGACATATCAACAAGAGGGATTCTGGTCCATCAGGTTCCGTGGACCATTGTCGATCAGCCAAGGTTCTCGTATCGTGGCCTTTTGATCGGTGAGTGGCTTGTCTAATTTCCATGATAAGCATTCTAACAATATCAAAGAAACATCCATGATGCTTACCTTTTCAGTCCAAATTGTGTGAGGTGCAGATACTTCCAGGCACTATCAGCCTGTAACAACGATTAAGAAGATCATTGATTCGATGGCTTATGCCAAGCTGGTGAGTAACACTGCTTTTACGATTATTTCTGAGCTCAGCTTTTTATTACACAGCTTTATATGTCACCGGTGATAAGAATAAGAAAATGCCACATAAAAAATCCCAAAATTTCCAAGTCACTGGCCTCTGCATTATGATTTTCTGTGATCACAGAATGTGCTTCACTGGCATATTGTTGATACTCAATCGTTCCCCCTTGAAATACCATCATACCCGAAGCTGTGGGATGGTTCGTATTCCATTTCAGAACGGTATACATTCAGTGATGCTACAGAGATTGTAAGGCAAGTGATTCAATCTTGATCAGGTTCCAACTTTTTATGCTGTCTCTAATTTATGATCTCCAACATTTCAGCTATGCTAAAAAACGTGGAATTAATGTATTGGCTGAGATTGATGTCCCCGGCCATGCAAGCTCCTGGTATTATGCTTCAATCATAAACTTATTACATCGTATTATACAGAAAAGAGCCATATTATAAAGTAATTTCATAACAACTAAAAGATCAAGAATGTGTATTTTCAGGGGAGTAGGATATCCTTCTTTATGGCCTTCAACAGATTGTAGAGAGCCACTTGATGTCAGTAACGAATTTACCTTTAAGTTGATAGATGGGATTCTTTCAGGTGAGCATGCTTGCTTTATGCTACAACTATTCAGTAACTGATCTGAGGAAACTACGATTAACTAGCATCCATCTCTCGTCTTTTTTCTCAGATTTCAGTAAAATCTTCAAATATAAATTCATTCACTTGGGAGGGGACGAAGTGGATACAAGTAAGATTTTTAACCTGACCTTAGTAATGTAGAACACCTAATACAAAGCTTAATATCTGTTAACTCACAAAATTTTTTCAGGTTGCTGGCAGACAACTCCTCATGTTCGAAAGTGGTAACTACAAAGATTTTCCTTAACATAAGTCACTGACTCACAAAATTAGTATCTTACATAAGTCACTAGCTCTCTTGAGTTTACTGAAAATGTTTGTTATGGAAAGCGCATCTCTTAGTTGCATTCCTCTGAAATTTACAGGTTAAAGAAGAATAGCATGAATGCTTCTGAGGCTTATCAGTATTTTGTGCTACGAGCACAGAAAATAGCACTTTCCCATGGATATGATATCATAAACTGGTACGAGATCCCATATGAAAAAACCTGGTCTTTGTATTGTTATTCACGTGGATAATCTAATATGTTAACACTGATCACAGGGAAGAGACTTTCAACAATTTCGGCAGTAAGTTGAGCCGGAAAACCATCATACATAATTGGTAAGTCTGGTATACGACATTACTGAGTTATTAGAAGATTAGGCAATCAATGACCGTTTTCTCATGATGATGGTCTGCAGGCTTGGTGGCGGTGTTGCTCAGAAGGTGGTTAAAGAAGGGCTACGTTGTATCGTAAGCAACCAAGACAAGTGGTACTTGGATCATCTGGATGCGTTTTGGCAAGATTTCTACATAAATGAGCCTCTAACCAACATCACAGATCACAAGCAACAAGCCTTAGTCCTTGGCGGTGAGGTATGCATGTGGGGTGAGCATGTAGATGCTTCTGATATCGAGCAAACAATATGGCCACGGGCTGCAGCAGCAGCAGGTAATCTTTATGTACTCGAAACAAACTTATTTCAGACATTAAACATATAATTCAGAGTTCAGACAGAAGAGAGAAAGAATCAGTGTTTTGATTAACCATTCTAGAATTATTCTACAATTTGGCTGCCTTCTTGTACACATTGTCCTCTGAAATTTTGACATGGTGTATAAACTTATCTGTAGAGAGGCTATGGACACCTTATGACAAGCTAGCTAAGGACCCAGAGCAAGTGGAGGATCGACTATCGTATTTCAGATGTCTGCTAAATAAAAGGGGAGTTGCTGCATCCCCATTGTACGGATTTGGGAGATCAGCACCAGAAGAACCTGATTCTTGCTACAAGCAATAATAGGATGCATGATCAAGGATTATATATTTGCTTGAAATATTCCCCAAATGTAAATGAATTTGTCATTGATGTCAGCAATTTCTAATTGTGTTCTGTACTTTGCTTCAATTGGGAACAATAATAACAACTTGAAAGGGAAAACTACAGATGTTCATATGGACTTTTTCTCTCTCACTATTTTCAGATATAGCTTTATGCTGAGTTACACGCATCTACATGAATCAGAAGGGAGAAATCAATGCACAAATCGAGATTAAGAACGTATTAAAATGATTAGAACATGAAAATTGGAATAGAGGAATCAAACTAAGCAGCTTTCTTTAGCGAAGACACTATCCTAGCGAAAATTTGGTGCATATACGGGTTGCACTAGGCCGTGTCAAGGTTCGAGAAGCAGGAGAAGAGACAACAATTTGTTGTTTGCACTATGGAGATGCATTTTCAGATGTCATGGTTGCTGTTAGCAATTACATGCAGTTGATTTAGCTCCTAGCTATGATCCTTGAAGTCAAGAATCAGGCGCTAAGAGCTCATTAACTTATAAGTTGTTTAAAAGTTTATAAGCACCTCAAAAGTGTGTAGTAAAATAATATGTTTAGATTATTAAAATAAACTTCTTTTATCTTATGAACTGAAACAAAATTAAATTGGATGCTCTAGTTTATTTTTTTTACCACATTCACCCGAACTTACATAATTTTCTGAAATTATAAATTATAGTTGTAAATCTATTGATTTGTTTAGGAGAAGATTTTCTTCTTAATTTCTCTTAACCTTTTGGTGAATTCCATAATGCGACCAACTTTCTCTAATATCTTTGGCAGATGCAATTGAGTGAATTTTGGTGGATTTCTTAGAGTGAAAAATTATCCCTATGAGTATTTTCTTGTGTTTCTCCTCACATTTTCAAATTTTGGTATCAATTCTAACATGTTAAAAGTAGTAAGATACCATGTACTTTCCAAACTTAAAGCTGTTTAACTAAATTTATTTTAACCAATCTTATATATTCTAATATTTTATAAATTATTTTAAAATAATTTATAAATTGTTTAAGTGTTTGACTAATACAATTCATAAGAGAACTTATCATAATTTTTAAAAAATTTAAAAGAAATATATATATTTTTTAATCTTTTATATTAAGAGGATTTGAGAGTGTGCCAGTAAAAAAAATAAGTAAGGAAATTATTTTAAAATTTTATAAATTTTTTAAACTAACTTATAAGATGTTTAAGGAACTTATAATCAATAAAAATTGTACATGTATATAGCTAGGGGTGGAAATTTGATGGTGGATCTTTATGTCACAATATGACAATATTAAGTACCTGGATTAACAGAGAGGTTGGCTAAATTAAATAATTACTGATTTGCTGCAAAGCCTGCAATCATTGAAGTAAAGAATCAGGTGATTACTTTGTGTTAACTGATTAAGGAGTATCACTTTTTCAAGAATCATCACTCAGGCGCATAACTTTCAAAACTTATTCCTGCACAAATCTTGGACGCAAAGAAAGAACATCTGATGACAATATTAAAACCTATATAATCCACGTTTTTTTAATGAAAACTTGTTGTTCACATACACATATGGGCTTGCTATAAGAAGACAAGAAAATGGAGACAGCCACGGGGCAGAGGTCATCAATAAACAAACATGGCAGATGCAGCGATCTCATTCGCTGTGCAAAGGCTGGGGGACGCCCTCATCCACAAGGTGAGATTCTTGAAAAGCGTGGAGGAGCATGTCCGGTGGCTGAAAGACGAGCTCCAAAACATGCAGTGTTTCCTCAAAGACGCGTCGGAAAAGCAGGGCAGCGACGAGAGGGTTCGTAAATGGATATCAGACGTGAGAGAGGTGGCCCAAGATGCCGAAGACGCCATTGAGATGTTCACTTTCAAGGTTGATGCGCCGAGGAGGAAGAGAGGCCTACTGGGAAGGTGCGCTGGGTTTTTATTCCATGCTCCTCATCTGAACAGAGTTGGGATGGAGATCAGGTCCATTCGCGCTAGGCTGGACGAAATTGTGGAGAGAAGGGAGAGGTATGGGATTGGGGGTCTCAGGGAGGTGGGGATGGAGAGAAGGAGGTGGGAAATGGTTGAGTGGCGGCGGCGAATGGCGGCGCGTTTTCAGAGGGACAAAGACGTGGTGGGGTTGGATGAGGACACGGATTTTCTGCTCGGGAAAGTGATTCTTGATCAGGGGAAGAAGGGGCTTTCGCTTGCTTCCATAGTGGGGATGGGCGGGATTGGGAAATCGACGCTCGCCAGGAAAATATACAACCATCCCGCCATTGCTGCTCGATTCGAGCTGCGCGCGTGGGTTGTGGTTTCCAGTGAATTTGCGGCGGAAGACATTATCAATCAGATAATGCTGCAGCTGCCTGATGATAATAGATTGAAGGGTGATGAGGCAGGAGGTCACATGGAGAAGCTAAAAGTAGTTGAATTGGTGAGAGACAAGCTGAGGCGGCAGGAGATACTGCAAGAAATGCTTCGGCAAAAGCTGGAGGGGAAAAGCTACTTCATTGTTCTGGATGATGTGTGGGAACACGCTCACTGGGAAGCTCTCACAACTGCTTTTCCAGATCAACAAGGTACGTGCTAATCCGGATTCTCGTAGCAATTTGAGCCCTGCATATGACTTAAATGCGTTGCTAGAGAACATGATTTAAATGCATTGATCGACCAGCTAAAAAATTGCATATCTATGTAACATGCTTTCTAATTTTGGAGTGAATATTCAATATATAGTTTTCCAGAATCTTAACTCTAAATCGAGCCATGCAAGTGGTTGAAATATCATGTGTTCTGTCTAATGATTTTAGAGGTTGAGAGTAGTAAGAGGTGTTATCTTGCTGGAAATCTAATAATTGACAACATATAAAAGTCATAAACTTTCCATGGACGTTGATCAATTGATCAGAATGCTGGTGTGTGCATTACATTTCAAAGTTCAAGTTGATTGATTTACTTTTCTTCTTGTTAAATGTCATTCTAATTGATCTTTTTTGTGGATTGATTATTTCTCTGTATCACAAACAACCCAAACAATATATAATATACTAACTAGTCGTTTATACATCATTAAAACAGATAAAGCAAGCAGGTTGCTGTTCACAAGCCGGAACCAGATTATCAAAAAGCGCCAAGGATACATTCATAATATGAGGCTTTTGAGCCCAGATGAGAGCTGGGAATTGCTGTTGAAGACGGCATTTTTGGACAGGACGGAGCGATGCTGCCCTCAAGAGCTGGAGGACATAGGTAGAGAGATCTTGAGAAAGTGTCATGGTCTACCTTTGGCTATCACTGTAGCAGGAGGTTTGCTGGTGAACGAGGGAGAGTGCGAGAGGGGCTGGGACAGAGTTCTGAAACAGATGAAAAACTACCATATGGAATCGAGTGAGATTGGGAGCAACGTATCAGCAATATTGGAGCTGAGTTACCACAATTTGCCCTCACAATTGAAGCCATGCTTCTTGTGTCTAGCCTTCTTCAAGGAAGACGCTGTCATCCGAGCGAAAAGGCTGGTGCACATATGGGTCGCGCTGGGCCTTATCAAGGTTCAAGAAGCTGGAGAAGAGGCGGTGGAGGAGACAGCATTAGCTTATTTAGACGAGCTGATCAACCGAAACCTGGTTCAAGTCAAGGGTATGAGCATTGATGATCGAGTGAAGCACTGCCAAGTCCATGATCTTCTCCGCGAGCTATCCATAAAGAAAGCAAAGGAGGAAATTGGCTTTGAGAGCCTAATGACAGAGAGTCATGATCAGGGGAGCTCAACGTCTAATAAACCTCGTCATCTTGTTGTCCGAGGCACTGCAGAAATGCCAATCATCACTGGCTCGTGGAATCAGAACAAGCATCTTCGCTCTCTTTTCTTGCACGTTGAAGCCCCAAATGATGATTATTTTCTGACTCCCTCTTATTGGGAGAGCTTTCAGCTCCTGAGGATACTTGACATCGAAGGCTCCAGATTTCCGACCTTGCCATCCACTATCCGTGCATTGATTAAATTAAGGTACCTTAGGTTGAGGGAGGAAAGAGGTGAGCTGAAGCTTCCAAGCTGGTTGGATCTCCTTAAAAACCTCGAGGTTCTTGATTTAGCCAACAGCGAGTGTGTCACATTGCCAGATGTCACATGGAAAATGGACAGCCTGCGCCACTTTTACATCGACAGCCGCTGCATTTTCTCTGACTCAATGAAGATATCCACCTGGAAATGTCTAGAGACCTTGAAATACATCAGGTCTGATTGTTTTCTGTCGGATAACCCGATGGAAGGATATAGCCGTCGTCTGCGCAAGCTGGGCGTAGAGCTGGTGGGCAGGATAGGAGAGGCAGAGATGGGGAGATTGTTAGCTGATAGTGCAGTACAAGTAGTTCACATAAGATGGATGGTGTGGATATACGACGACCTCCCTTTTCCTAATTCTCTGTCCAATCTCACTAAGCTCAAGTTGCACGGCCGAATGAGTTGGTGTCCCAGTGCAGATAAGTTCCCCCGGAATATCTCTCACTTAACACTCTCCGAATCTCAGATCACGTCGAATGATCCGATGCAAGAACTTGGTAAGCTGCCCAAGTTGTTGTTCCTGAAGTTGAATGATTGGATTGAAGCCAAGTGTGAGATGAAAGTCTCGAATGAGGGGTTCCCCAAGCTGAAAGTCCTCCACCTAACAAGGATGCACGGTTTGAGAAGTATAAATGTGGAAGGAGGTGGAATGGCGGAGCTCCGACGATTGGAGATTTATAAATGTCCGAATTTTGTCCAGACAGAGAACCTCAGGAAACGCCTCACATCCGCTGTAATCACCACTCATATATAATTGATGATCAGATCAGTTCCTATATATGGAGTTTATTATGTGATTTTGTCATTTTGTTTTGTTTTTTGTTTTCAAAACTGTCACAACAATTAGAAAAACATTACATAGATCCAAAACGATTAGCACTAGCTAGTTTAAGAACAATCAAGAAAAAGATATGATCAACACTAAGTCGAGTGATCATAAAAATATATATTTGAAACTGCATAATCAAGGAAAAACCTCAATCCTAAAACATGAGTAATCTTGTAACTTTTGAAGTCTGCAGCAGAAAAGAGCTCAGCCCACTCTTTCTCTGTCCTCTCTTTTCCCTCTATAGTCTCAGACATCATCAAAATATCGAACAAGAGTTGAGTTGCAGTGCCCTGATGGTCTAATTTATTTTGATCATCCAAAATCATATCAACAATAATCACCTTCCCATGTGGAATAATTGCTTCCTTGCATTTCTTCAGTAATTTAATACATGCTTCGTTACCCCAATCATGAAATATCCACTGTTAAATATGTTACTATACATTAGTTTTATAATAGCAACAAACAATTATAACAAGCTAAATTCCAAAGAATCTTAGCGAAGTTAAAGAAAAAAAAAAGAATCTTATCGAAGTTGCTTCACATGGAAATTAAATTTAAAACATATTCGAGCGTAATTCAAAAATTGAGTTTCATGTTAATTAAATATGTGAACTATGTAACACTATACAACTTGTTTTTACAATTTTACGTGCTATTTAATAGATTTAAGGGGACGCTTGTTTCAAATTCTTACATATGTTGAATGAGTATTTTTATTCATGTTGGTTACATCATTAGTGTTGTGCACCAATTTTGAAAAAAGTAGACAAAAAAGAAAGATGTTGGTTGTTGTATGGGGGATTGATTGAGTAGTGTGATTATAAGATGAGAAGTTGGTAATCAAATGTGGGTATTGATTACCTTATTTAAGAGGAAAAACAATATTGTATACCTCATTTGTTTTTATTACCTACTCCCTCCGTCCCATAATTGTTTTCACACTTTCCTTTTCCGTCCGTCCCACAATTGTTTTCACACTCTATAAATGAAAACTATTACTTTAACTTTATCCTCACGATCCAACTAATCTCATTATTTTAATAATATAACTTTACACAACACTCTACATTTCTTAAAAATAATCACACACACATATGAAAAATAATATTCCCACTGTCCCTAACGAATTTGCACTCATGAGAGTGCACATTATTTAAGAAAAATATATTTTTTAAATAAACTAGTGTTATATATATAGTTTTGTGAGTGTGCACGCAAATCGATGTTTTCTTTTTTAGTAGAGTGCAAATTGATTTGGGATAATCCTAAATAAAAAATGTACAAATTGGTTTGAGACGGAGGGGGTATATACTATATACTAATAAAATACTCCATCTGTCCCACATGAATTTGCACACTTTTCTTATTTGGACGTTCCACACAAATTTGCATACTACCAAAAAAAATATTGATTTGCGTACGCACTTACAAATATATACGCATATTTGCTCATATGTCACTACTTTATGTATAAAACATTTTTTTTTAAAATGTGCCGTCCCGTAGATTGCAAATTCCTATGGAAAGGAGAGAATAGAATAATATGAAATGAAACATCACAAGAACCATTCAATTCAAAGCACATATACCTTGAGGAAAACTGCATCCGCATGAGGAATGGACTCAAACATGTCTCCTGCCACATAAATCAAATTCTCAAACCCTTGCATGCCATCAACAACATGTGGAAGGTGAAGCACGATACATTTCAAGGCCGGAAAAGCATTGGAAACCGCCTTAGCCACCACCCCGGTGCCGCCTCCGACATCCACCATTGTTTCCAACCCCTCGAACACTTGCTTACATTCTTTAATAAGCATACTACTCACAAACCGGGCATCACTAGCCATGCCCTCATTGAACAAGTGATTCAACATTAGCTCTTCACCTACGTACTCAAAAATATTCTTCCCATGTTTTGTGAAAAATGGAGAGGCACTTTCATCCTGAAACCATTCACCCATATTATGGAAAATATCCACAAATACCGGCTCGAGCATGGCGCGTACCAAAGGCGCGTGGCTCAAGGGCGCGTCTCTTAGCAAGAGGCTGGAATTGCGCGTGAGAGAATAGGACACCTCGTCCTCGGAGATGCTAACCTTGTGAAAGAAGTTAGAATGAACTAGAGTTCCCATGAGTCGATATAGGCCGTTGGATTTGGCTTTGTTGATGGGGAGGGCATCTGCCAATTCAGAAAGTGTCATTGGTTTGCCGTGCTTGTGGATTATGTCTGGTATGCCTAATTGAACTGCACATTTTAGAGACATGGAATTTATGTAATTGAGAATGTGTTTCCAAATGTGAGTTTGAGCATCAAGAAGCTCTGCTGTTGACCACTCTACTCCATTTGGATATGCCATTTGTGGGATGTTTGGAATATGTTTTGTTTCAGATTTATGTTCCCTTTTGCAGGTACTTAACTATTTATATAATCATAAAGCTCGTTTATATGGTTTTCGTCAGTCCTCAGTCACATGATACTTGACTCCGGCGGCACATAGAAACAGTTGTTGGACCTCCTCAATCCTCCGCCTTAACGTTAGACCATAAATATGGGAGTATTATGTAACTAAGATAAATACTCTCTGTTCACCAAATTATTTCTCACTTTTCTCTTTTTTTTTTGTACACAAAATTTTTCTTATTTTCTTATTTAAAAATAACCCACACTCACAATAAAATTTTGAGCCCCACAATATTTTTATTTTTCCGCTTATTTTATCTATTATTTTAATATAATATTATTTTTTATTAAATTTCGTGCCCATAATAAAATGAGAAAAAAATTCATGGATAGAGGGAGTAAATTATTTCAATGCTCTCCCTCAATAAATATATGGCGCTATCTTTTTACTTTTACCCTTTGTCAATAATTGCAAACTTTTATTTTTAATAAAATTTAGACTTTTCAATATCATTTGTAAACTCAAAAATTTTCACCTTGACTTTATGTACATATTTATAAAATGACATTATTTGTTGATATAACAGCCTCTGATTGATTAATCATACAGAGTTTCTCTTTTTCTGAAAGGACATTGTTGTTGTTTTTCTTGGTTGTTGGGTTATTATTATTATTTTTCTTGTCTACATCTCAGTTTTTGAATTCTCTCAAATTAATTTCAGGAGAACAAAACATATAGATCTGTTTCAAAATATAAATGTCCCACTGTTAGTAGAAATATTTTTTTTCAATTTCACTTTTGATACTTCATTCCTCACAATCACGTGTTTGCTGTGCTGCTGGATAGGGTTGTTCATATATAATTTTAAAACTATTTATTCAATTTTGTGGTTGAACTTAATTGGAGGGGTCTGCATTAATGTAAGGATGGAGACTGGAGAGAGTTGGTACTATGTAACATCCTTTTATCGGTGTCCAATTAATTGAAATACGTCACTTTATTTTATCAACTTGAATTCTGCGTTTTGTGGTAGTCATTCATCTTTCAGATGAAGTTGTAAGCTAGCAAAATTGATTAATATGTGAAAATATTAAATTTTAATTAATTATTTTGAATTTAAATATATTTATTTCCTAATCGAGCCTCTAAAATTCAATTAAGACAAAAACTTGTATGAATCCGAGTTCACAGTAAACTTGAGTTTTTCATTTATTACTGTCATGTATATTCACTATTGTTATGCATATATACTATCATTGTTTAAAAAAATTAAGTATGTTTTTATAACATTGATAATATGCACGAGTAATAGTGATAGTAATTATACATAACAGTAATACGAATTAATGTGAACTCGAGTTCACAAGAGATTTACTCTTCAATCAATACAATTGGACCTCTAAAAGCCCAATCTAGTCAATTGAGCTTCTAAAATTCAATTAATTTAATATGGCTTTTAAAGTCTAATGAATTAAGTCTGGTTTATAAAGGCTCATTAATCAAATCAAATCTTTTCGACTCTTTGATATCTATCAAGAAGTTAGACCTATTAAATCTTTCCGAATATCTTTCTAATTCATCAAAAGTTAGACCTATTAAATCTTTCCGAATACCGTATTAGGTGGACATTTTCAAAAGAATTTAAATCTTACAAACAACTACAAATCTTTCAAGTCCATCAAATCTGACCCGTAAACCTAGAATTCTACATACATTAATAAATATATCATTCTAAGTCATTCACCATAATATCAAAGTTTAAGAGAAGCAACAATTCGAAAAATCCTAGACTCGTTCTTGAAGATTCAAAGACATTTTTTACAGCTTCAAAGGCGTTTTTCATCAATGAGAACCGCGTTTGATTCGGGGATCAAAGTGCTAACCCTCTTCCATCGGCGTTCTTCATCAACACATTAATATTTGATTTGAAACTACGGAGCTAAGACTCTCTAATCAATATTTTTCATCAACAAATCAACATTTGATTCGAGAAATACCATTTTTAAGCCTCTTCGACAACGTTCCTTTGAAAGCCATCTGAAGGTGATCAACTATGTTCATCTACAATGACCCTTTAGAGGTGTTAAACGATGTTCATCAATTAATAAAGTCATTTTAAAGGTGCAGTAAAATTCGAAATATATTTTGTCGTCCTCGAATTAACATTTTACTCCAACCTGTAGTTCGGACTAGCTCCAAAAAAATTTATAAAATCCTTTGCGACGCTTAATTCAAACTACATTTCAATGCTCTTGAATTAACGTTAAATTCAAGTTCAGACTAATTCCGATATATCTACTAGTCCTTCTAAAGGTGGTATGTAATTCAAATACAGCTCAACGCCCTCAACTTTAAATTCAAGTTTGGATCAGTATTGAGAAACCTGCAACACAAGTCAAAATCAAGTCAAGACTCGAAAAGAAGAATCAGAGGATAATCTAGAGATTATACTCGAGATAATCACTCTTTAATTTGAATTTGGTCCACATGAATTATGTGTTTAGATATCGGTCCTGTAAGTTTGTAAATATTTTGATTTTATTCTTTTTATAAACTTACAAGACTAATATCAAAACTCATAGAGTTAAAAATTCCAATCATGACCATATCATGTTTAGATATTGGTCTTATAAGCTTATCAGATGATTAAAATCAATATATTTTTAAACTTATAGGACTAATAGCAAAATATATAATCCATTTGGACCAAATTTAAAAATGTGACAAGTTATAGAATAAAAACTTTATCCCTAAATTTTTTCAATCAAATTTGTGCAGTAACCATACAACTTGACGGATGATAGGGGCAATTTTATCTTGGTTACACAACGAATCGAATTTTTTTTAGGGATCGTAACTTAAGGGGTGACAAAATGAAGATTGTAATATTTTTGTATTGACAATTTAAGGACTGTCACCTTTAAAAATTGCAAATTAAGGATAATTTTAATCTTCACCCGATTTTGGCCCAAATCGGGCTAAGTAGTCTGTTTGCATGGATTTGGGCTAATTTCTCTTCAAATTGCCATATTTTAAAATTACGGTGTTCAATATGCATGTCCAAGAAATTACTATCCTTACTTTTCAACCTCCTCTAAATTGCAGTCATGAAAAAATAGTGAATTGAAACAAGAATGATACATCAACAGTAGATTTTTGAATCAAAAGTGAGGTGGCTCCGAGATCAAAAACATCACCAGTAATTTATCATCAAGAAACCTGAAGTGAGAAATTATTTAAAAAAAAAAAAAATACAATTGTTGACTGTTGATCCTCCTTAGGATATTTAGAATTAATTGGAGTGCTTGTTTGCAAGGCTTGGAGCAGCTAACGTGCAACCGAATCAGCTTTAGCCACAATGATAACCTCAACGGGTCTGATCATGCTGTCACCATGCTGGAGTTTAGGGCAGTTAAAGATTTGCAACTGTTGGAGCTGTGGCATTCCCCCATCTTCAATCTCTATATTCTTCAACGAGCGCATGTTCCTAAGGTGGAGAACTCTCAGCCCGTGGAACCCCTCGTGTGGTACCTTAAACGAATTAATCGAAAAACGAGCATAGTCTAGTTTGAGCACGAGCAAGTTGGGCAGCTTACCCAGCTCTTGAATCACATTATTCGTAACCAACCCGAACTTGGAGAGTGTCAAGTGAGTGATATTCCGAGGGAACTTATCTGCAGAGGGAAACAAGTACATGTGACCGTGCAGTTTAAGCTTAGTGAGATGGCGCAAAGATTTGGAAATCGGGAGCTCCACGTGGCGGGCCATGTTACTAAATCTCAAGTGCAGAACTTGCACTGCACTCTCCACTAATATTCTAAACAAGTGTTCCTCTTCCTCCCTTGTCATCTGCAGCACCAATATGCCCAGCTTACGAAGGCCTTGCACTGGAATAAACACTTGATCCGACCTTATGTATTTCAATGTGTGGAGATTATCCCAACTAGATTTCTTCATAGCCTCAGATACCTCAGTGTAGACACCATCAATGTACATATGACGCAGGCTATCCATTTTCCATGTCACATCCGGGAACAACACCGACCTGCAGCCGACGATTTCGAGAAACTCGAGGTTTTTTAAGGAGTCTAACCAGCTCGGGAGGATCACGTGCGTCGGATCGCCTTCCTCCCGTAATCTAAGGTACCTTATTCCGATCAGTGCGTGGAGAGTGGATGGAAAATTGCACAAGATGCTGCCTTCAATATCCAGTATCCTAAGGAGCTCAAAACTCTTCCAATATGAGGGAGAGCTGAAATAAGCATCCTCATTGGGGCCTTCCACATTCAAGAAAAGAGAACGCACGCGCTTGTTGTGATTGGACCTGTCGATCTGCATCAGCTGTTTTCCAGTACCTCGGACAGCACGGTGACGAGGTTCGGATGATGATGACGATGAACTACTTTCGGCCTCACTTGTTAAGCTCTCGAAGCCTATTTCCTCCTTTGCTTTCTTTATGGATAGCTCACGCAGGAGATCGTGCACGTTGCAGTACTTCACTCTACCATCTACTGTCGTATCCTTAACTTGCTGCACAAGGTTTCGATTGATCAGCTCGTCTAGATAGCTCATCGATATATCCTCCACTTGTTCACCTTCGACGAAGCCTAGCGCGGCCCATATGTGCAGCAGCCGTCTGACACGGATGACGGCGTCTTCCTTGAAGAAGGCTAGGCACAAGAAGCACGGTTTGAGGTGTGAAGGCAGATTCTGGTAACTCAACTCTAGTATTGCCGATATGTTGTTGCCGACTTCACTTGTTTTGGAATCGTACTTTCTCATCTGTTCTAGAACTCTCTGCCATCCGCTCTTGGACTCTTCCTGGTTCACCAGCAAACCTCCTGCGACAGTGATTGCCAGAGGCAGGCCATCGCACTTTCCCAGGATCTCTCTGCCTATGTCCTCCAGCTCTTGTGGGCATCTTATAACTCCCTCCCTACCAACAAACGCCATTTTCAACAGCAGTTCCCAGCTCTCGTCTTGGTTTAGAACCCTCATCTTGTGAATGTATCCGTGGCGTTTTGTGAAGATCTCATTTCGGCTTGTAAACAGCAAGCGGCTTGCTTTACCTGTTTTAATGATTTACAACTAATAATTCATCAAATGTCACATGTTATAATTTTTATATATCTCAATTCAGTAATATATTATAAATATTTGAATGAACTACTAAGATTTCATAAATGTAACATATATTTGGACACTAGCTATTAAAAGAAAAAACAGAATTAGGCGACGTACCTTGTTCATCTGGAAAAGCAACTTTGAGAACTTCCCAATGTGTGTGTTCCCACACATCGTCCAGAACTATGAAATAGCGTTTCCCCTCCAGTCTTTGCCGCAACATTTCCTGCAGCATTATTTGCCGCCTCAATTTTTCCTTCACCGACTCCACTTCCTTCAGCTTCACTTCGTGTTTCCGTCGCAATTCCTTTAATACAGCATGCCCTCTCAACTCATCCTCACCCTCAAATTCATCAGCATCCTGCAACGAAAACGGCAGCTGCTGCATGATTTCCTTCATGATGTCTTCCGCTTCAAATTCCGCCGAAACCACCACCCACGCACGGTGCTCAAACCTAGCACCGACGGCCGGGTGGTTGTATATTTTCCTGGCGAGCGTCGATTTCCCTATGCCGCCCATCCCCACTACGGCCGCAAGCGAAAGCCCCTTCCTCTCCTCATTCAGAACCACTTTTTCTAGCACAAGATCTGCGTCCTGATTCAATCCCACCACGTCCTTGTCTCTCTGAAAGCGAGCCGCCATTCGACGCCGCAGTTGAACCATTTCCGATGAGGAGTTCATCCCGACCTCTCCCAGGTTCCTAATTCCGTACCTCTCCCGCCTTTGCTCGATCTCGCGGAGCCTAGCTCGGATTGACTCAATCTCCTTCCCAACCCAGTGCAGGTGAGACACATGGGCCGGGAAGCCGACCAGCTTCCTCACCAGGTCTCGCTTCCTGACCGGTGTTTCGAGCTTGAGAGCGAACATCTCGATGGCGTCTTCGGCGTCTTGAGCCACCTCTCGCACCTCCCATATCCATTGGCGTATCCTCTCGTCCTTGCCTTGCTTCTCCGCCGCGTCTTTGAGGAAACATCGCATGTTTTGGAGCTCATTTTTCACCCACACGACTTGCTTATCGACATCTATCAAGAAATTCAGCTTGTTGATGAGTGCATTCCCTAACTTTTCTACCGCAAATAAGATCGCTGCATCCGCCATATTAATTGGCGGAGATAAATAATTGATTTTTAGATCAGAAAGAATTCGTTCAAAGGACTAGGATTGGGGAAGAGAATGCATATAAAAGAAATGACAGCAGCAGCAGGAAAGAAGTCAACAATTAAAATTAGTTACATGTTTTGCGTCTTGTTAATTCATCTAGTGCACCTAACTTGATGATATGTCAATTAATTTTAAACAATATGTTTACACTTGATATTAAATAAAATTATGTACGAAGAATTATGAAAGTCAACGAAAATACAAAAATTATTTTGTATAGTTCACAAAATTAATGTTAATTATAAATTTGTTCTATAAAAAAAATTATATTTCTATATAATTATTAAAACAAATTTATAAATATAGTCACTTTTCTAAATTTTATTATCTCCAATATTGATTTGAGATATAAAAAGAAAACAGTGAGTTGGAAATTAGAAATAAATTAATGGAAAGACGGTAATCAATCGAAATTATGAAAATAAATTATGGCAAGATAGAGAGTATGAAAAAATTTCACGTTATCTATTGATAAGAATAATATTTGCAAGAATTTTTAACCTTAATTTATTATTTAATTCCAAGGAGGGTGTATTAATAATGTCAAGTGTATGTTGTATTTGGATAGAGTCATTTGAAATTTAATAGCTTTGAAAATAAATAGATTTAAAAATTTATAAATTTTAAATAATATGATTTTATTATTTATTAAAATTCTTTCAATTTATACTAGAATTACAGCTAAGTATTTGAAACCATGAACATTTGACCTGTTTTTGAATTTTGATTATGAATTTAAAATTCGTAACCCAATCAATCCATCCAAACATAATTAAATTGTTATAACTCAACTATCAAACATCATGAAATCTTAGAATTGATATATAAAAAAAGGATTAATTGCCAACCCATACATTTATTACCCTTATATTTAAAGTTGATACACTAGTTTCTTAAAATTTAAAAATGATACAATTTATTTCAAATTAATACAAATTTTAGTCAGAGAGGGTCATACTGCCTTTTAATATATATATATATATATATATATATATATTACATATATACCACACACGGTTGGAAGAGAAAGATAGAGGAAAGAGAGGGAGAAATGAGAGAGAAAGGGAGAGGAGGAAAAGAAGAGAGAGACGGCCGGTCCCGTACGGAGGTAGATCTGTCCGCCATGGCTGCTTGAGAAATTGAAGGAGAAGGGGAGAAAGAAAAAACAGAGACAGAGAGGAAGAAGGAGAGATAGAGAAAGAGAAGGGGACCGCCTTCTGAGAGGAAAAGACGGTCGGGTTGTTTGATATGGACGACGACGCTTTTTGAGATGGAGGGGCGGCGCTGATATGAGAGAGAGGAGCGGAACGGCGATGCCGACCTAAAGGGGGCGCCCCATCTATAATATTAAGGGGGTCAAAAGCAGTGTTGATTTCAGCCATGACTGCTCGCGATCTAAGGGGGAAGACGGCGTTCCTTCTGTAATTTTAGAGATGTTGATTAGGCGAAATCAACATTTTCCTAATCTGTAATCTTCAATTTGTGGGTATCTGAGTTAATTAATTTGCAGCTACAAATTTTACTTTTTTATATGTGGTAATATACAATTGTTTTTATTGAATGAGCTGCGTATGAGCTACCACTTTGTCCATAATTCATGTGTTTGAACCTTATAAAGTATAGGAATTGCTGTGGACTTTGGAAAAAATGAAAGTTGCACATTTTATTTTTGTTATTATGTAATTTGTTTTTTTTTTCTATTATGCAAAAGAATTTACTTTATTATGCAATTTTTGTTAGATTATGCAAAAAAAAAAAAAATTTATTATGCAATTTTTTTTTCTCCATTATGCAAAATAGTTTGCTCTATTATGCAAACTTTTTTAATTCTATTATGCAAAAAACTGTTCTACAATTTGAATTATAGATAGAAATTAGTAAATTTCAATTTTTAAAATTAAAAATTTATTAATTAAAAACACATTAAAAAAAATTGAAATATCCTGTAAATTAGAAACAAAAAAAACTTTAAAGAGAAGAAATTGAAAATAATTATTAAAATTGTCTGAGAGGATGAAATTAAAAAACAAAAAATAATAAAAGAATTCAAATAATAAAAGGACAGACACAATTTCTGCCGTTTGCAGAGGAAATCAAAAAGATATATGTAGAATAGGTAGGTTAGGTTTTTGCAGAGAAAATAAAGTTGGTGGACCCCATAATTGTATGAATGTGAAATATTGGGAATTTTTTGTGTTGCTTTTAAAATATGATATTATAAATGTATCACTATGAAATTGACCCATAAAATTACTATTTTATTTTATGATGGAATCGCAGTTCAATATGGTGGAATTTTGGATTGCTCAATAAGAGGTGTCCCTTGTTTGGTTTTATTAAAAAATCAACACTTGTTCAACAATAGTTCTTAAATATTACTCACTCTGTCCACTAAATTATTTTCTATTTTTCTTTTTTTTTGTATCTACAAATTTTTTTCTCATTTTTTTATTTAAAAATAATTCATACTCACAATAAAATTATGGACCCTATAATATTCTTAATTTTTTTTATCTATCATTTTTATAATACACAACCACTTTTTTTCTCTAAGCTTTCACTTGTTGATAGATTTATCTAATGATGTATTGAGTGGCTGTTTATCTTTGAAATCTATCAAACAATTTTAATATAATACTACTTTTTATTAAATCACGTTCCACGATAAAATGGGAAAAAATTCCTTCACCGGAGAGGGTGATTATATATTGCAAGTTTTTCAATAATTACCGGCTAATATTCCTTTTACAAGATAACGACTTTGCATCGAGTCGCGTTGATGTGTATATATAGTTAGACTTAGTTTTATTAATGACCTGCATCAGAAGTCACACAAATTTTAATATAAAAAAATAATAAAATATTTAATGTAGAACCTTTCAATCATAACCTATAGATACCACACTTGGAATAAAATTAAATTAGTTATTATTGATTGTTGTGATTTTTTTATATAATTAAAATTTTTTTGATGGTCTCTATCACTCAATTTTCAATTTTCAGTCTTTAATTAAAATGAACTAATGAAATATGGATTAATCTTGTATGCACCAGTTATACGGTGCAACTTTAGTTCATTTTTAAAAAGTTAAACAGTTTATAACTGAAAAGTTAAACAGTTTATTACCGAAAAATTAAACTATGAAAGATACACTTTTCAGTAATAAACTGTTTAACTTTTCAGTTATAAACTGTTTAACTTATAAAAAATGAACTAGAGTTGCATCGTGTAACTGGTGCACATGAGACTTACTCGTTAAATATATCCAACTTAATTCAATAATTTATTTTGGTGCTAGCTCTAAGCAGAATTCGGGTGGGTCATAAAACTCTATCAACACATCTAAACGATTAGTTGATCTTGAAATGTATACGCTCTATGTTTGTTACGTTCTTTTCTAAATTTATTTATAAACATCTTATAAATTTAAATATTTTATAAAAATTATTTTAAAAATTTTGTTAGATATACTCCCTCCATCCCAACTCTTTTTCCCATATATTATATTTTGAGATGTCTCAATTTTTTGTCCACACCTTAAAAAGAAAATAATTTACACTCACAAAAGTCAATAAAATATATTTTTTATATTTTACTCCCTCCGTCCCGTAGGAATTTGCACCATACAGGATGACACATTTTTTTTAAGGAAAATGTGTTTTATATATAAAGTAGTGACACATGAATAAATACGTGTATATGTTTGTAAATGTGCATGTAAATCAATGTTTCCTTTTTTAGTAGTGTGCAAACTTGTGTGGGACATTCAAATAAAAAAAGTGTGCAAATATATGTGGGACATTCAAATAAAAAAAGTGTGCAAATATATGTGGGACATAGAGAGTATTATTTAACTTTACACTCACATACTCCATATCTTCTTTGATGTGTGTGTTGAGATCTTTTGGAAAAAAGAATTGGGACAAAGGTAGTACTATTTTTAAATAACTTATAAATTATTAAAAAAATTATCTAATAAAACTTATAAAATCTTTAAAAATTTATAATTAATATCAACGTGTGTATAAGAATGGGGTGAGTTGATATATTAATAAATTTGAAAAGTTATATTAAAAGGTATTATTATTTTTAAAATTTTAATTTATAAATAAGGAATGAAGAGGGGGTAAACAATTCAATTTGGGGTGGGAAAATATCCTGATTCTAATCGAAATGATTCATCTAGCCCAAAAGAGCGTTAATGGTTAAGGATGATGAACCCAATTTAATGAAAGCCCAAAAAGTTAAATCCAAATTCGGGTCAAATTTATCTGATTTTGGCCCGATTCGGATTAGAATTGGGCCAAGTAGCTCATTTACATTGATTTGGACTAATTTGTTTTTAATTTGCTACATTTTGAAATTAGAACCGGATATTTTTACCCCAGTTATTAATTAGTTCACCCCACATGTACTCTAATGTTTAAAAATAAATTTGAAGACAGAAATACCCCTATTATATGATCAGTTCACCCCATTCATTGTTCAACACCAAATACTGTTTCATTTCCTTATCTTTCACAAAAAGTTTCGAACAAAACTCCCAAAATTCAGAAAAAATTTGCGAACATCATTTACGAATATGTTTTTGTCTCAAGATGATAAGGGCTCACCCCAACATGTAAGTATTCATGTTTATTTAATTTTTTTTGACGTAGGGTTTAGGGTTTACGTGATGCCAGGGTTTTGAAATTATTTTTGTTTGATTTTATCACCTTTTTTAAGTATATTGGTATTTATTTAGTAGTATATATGTTGTAGGAGTAGAATGTGGTGAGTAAATATGGTTCGCGCGTGTTTTGAAACGTGTATTTTCATTTTCATATTTGAAATGTTCGAATCTGGTCTATGGAACGAAGGACAAACTGTCCATCAAAATTTTTGAACAAATGGGCCTTGTTCGAAAATATCAACCGAACATATGGCCCTTGTTCGACAAAAACCTCCGAACATTTAGGGGTTGTTCACTATAAAATTTTGAACATATTGAATTTGTTCTGTTAAAATTTTTGAACATTTGGCAGTTTTTGAGCAATTACTTTCGAACATTGGGGTTTTTTTTTGTTTATATTTTTTATGTTGTTAAAAGTTTTGATTTTGTTCTACATTTTATTACAGTGCTCGGAAAATGATGATGAAGACAATACTAAGCAGGAATTGGGATGTGAAATTGTTATGGATTACACTAGTGTTTTCACAAACACAGATTTTTTCCCTTCCCGTGATGCACTTATTGATTGGGTACGGAAAGTTGCCATTGAAAACAAAATGGTTATATCAATCAAGCTTTCTGATAGTGGATCGGGTCGGAGAAAACCTCGAATATTATTAGCTTGTGAGCGGGAGGGCGTGTATCCGCCACCAAAGAAAAAGAAGATTGGTTTTGTTGATGATGAAGAACGACCAAGTGGAAAAGATACGGGGTCAAAAAAATGTAACTGTCCATTTTTGTTGAAAGGGACGGAGCAAGTTCCGTTTCAATGGAGTTTGGAGGTAAAATGCGGTACGCATAATTATCCGATTAACAAGTATTTTGAGGGTCATTCTTTTATGGGTCGCTTATCTGCTATGGAGGAGGCGTTTGTCGTTGACATGTCAAAATGCAATGCACCTGCCAAGTCGGTTTTGAAAGCATTGAAGGAGAAGAACATCATCAATACCTCTACCATTCGGACAATCTACAATGCAAGAAAGAAACACAAGGTGAGCCAATATTGTGGACGTTCACAATTGCAGTACTTGATGAGTAAGTTTATTGAGAATGATTACTTTCATTCTTATAGAAGATGTGATGAGACAAACAGTTTGAAAGAATTATTCTTTTCACACCCCACTTCTATAAGTTTGGCTCGTGCTTTCCCGAAGGTGCTGTTGATTGATTGTACCTACAAGACAAATAGGTACAGATTACCGTATTTGGAGATAGTTGGTGTTACATCAACCGGCATGACATTTTCAGTTGCCTCTGTATATTTGTTGGCTGAGAAAGAAGAGAACTACACTTGGGCTTTGGGCGTACTCAAGGATATGTTGGGTGAAGGGTTCATGCCATCCATTATTGTTACTGATCGGGAGTTGACCTTAATGAATGCTATCGCCATGATATTTCCACATTGTAAACACCTACTTTGTAGTTGGCACATTGATAGGAATGTGCTAGCTAAGTGTAAACCGTTGTTCAAGTCCGGAAAGCAGTGGGAGGCATTCATGAAGCAAGTAAATGTGGTTATCAATTCGTATACTGAAAATGAATACAATGAAGCCCTTCAGATCCTTCATTCCAATTTTGATAAGAAGCCAGTGGACTATGTGGTTGATCAATGGTTCATGCCTTACAAAGAGAGGTTCGTGAAGGCGTGGACAAACCAATTGATGCACTATGGAAATACAACGACTAACAGGTATATTTATCAATTCTGTATACTTTATTAAGTGGTTTAGGTATTTTTTTGTATATTGTATTTATGATTCTGTATATTTTGGTCATATTTAGGGTTGAGAGCCACCATGCCAGTTTAAAGAGAATGCTTGGAAACTCATTAGGAAATTGAGACTTGTTGGGTGAGGTGTGATACCTTGTACGAAGCATGTCATACTGCTATTAAGGCATCATTTGAGAAAAGTAGGAATGTTGCTCAACATAAGTTCTCATCCAGTCTTTATAATGGTTTACGTGGTGTAGTCTCCATATATGCATTAGAGAAGTTGTTTGAGGAGGTGAAAGTTGTGAAAATGCCAGGGTTTGATGCAAGTGATTGCAATTATATTTTGAGAACAGCGTATGGTTGTCCATGTGCACACAAGATTGAAGAATATGTGTACGCAGACAAACCAATACCGATGAGTGCATTTGATACTTTTTGGAGGAAGTTGGATATGGAGCCGGTGGTAAAACATGATGTGAAGGAAGCCACTGACTATCGTTTTGAAGATGCGGTTCATGATATGGCAAGGGTGTATGAAAATTTTGATGAGAGTCGAAGATTGATTTATTTGAGAAATATGCGTGAGATGGCGAAGCCGGAGATGACTAATATGGTTGAACCGACCATTAAGATCGATCCACGTGGTAGACCAAAAAGTAAAAGTAAAAACGCCTCAGAAAAATCCACGAAAAGGGATCCCAGTTTGTTTGAGTATGTTCAGTCGCAAGAGAGTGTGGTTTACAATGTTGAGAGTTCACTTTCATTGCCAAAGTCTCAAAACACAAGAGTGTCTAAAAAGCTACTGGTACGTATTTATATTATTTTTTTATTAATTTCTTTCCTTTTAATTAATATTATTTTATTATATATGTGTGCAGACTTGGAGAGATAGTAAATCTAGTTCTATACCTTATTTCATATCAATGCTTCCTATGGAATTTCAAGAGTACGCTGTTGATGTCCATAATGTAAAGGGTGATGGTCATTGTGGATTTCGGGCGGTTGCGGGCCTTTTAGGATTTGGTGAGGATGAATGGGCACGTGTGAGACAAGATTTAATGAGTGAGCTATCCCACAATATCAAGTTGTACGAGAAAGTTTATCGAGTCCCAGACATGGTTGCAACCACGATGAAACATCTTAATTGCTTCAGTGATTCGGCACATATTGAGCACTAGTTCACATTACCGTACATGGGCCACTTGGTTGCGTCGGTGTATAATGTCGTGTTCGTGACATTAAGCCCCACCATATCACTATTATTCCTCCCATATAGGAGTGAAATGCCATCGAATCCAAGATTTATTTGTGTGGCGTTGGTTAACAACAGCCACTTCGTGCAGGTACTCAAAATACTATACATATTGAGTCACAAATTGTCCATCAATATATTATGATTAATATTATTTTTAAATTGAATAGTGACTCTCGGTGCCAGAGTTACATTACCCCCAATTGTCACATCATGGAGAGAGTTCCACCGGCCAATTGCTACTGGATGGGAAACAACTTTTAATTTCAAGAAAGTGGAGATTGATCATCGTATGCATGATTTGAAGTAGGTTAGGATAAATTGTACATCTTTTGTGATCGAAACATTAGCTACATCTTTTGGGATCAAAACATTATATACATACTTTGCGGATGAATATCTTTTGTGATGTATATCGTGTGTGATGTACATCTTTTGGGATCTATATCTTTTGACGAATGGAAATGGAATATTAAAGTGATATTTTGTTTGAATGTTTGAATTGAAATTTTTCATTACAAATTTTACGAAATTGAAATACTAAACATTAGCTACAACAAAGTTCGAAAATATTTTCACATTTCAACAGAAATGTTCGAAAATGAGAACCGAACAAATATAAAAAGTTCGAACATTATAGTCGAACAACACTATTCGAAATAAAAAAATGAACAATGGCCAAATGTTCGAAACATCTAGCCGAACAAACTCAATTTGTTCGAAAATATCTTACATATAGGGATTTTGAGGTTTTTAAGTTTGTTGGGGTATGTATTTCTAAATTTGGGGGTGAACAAATCTATAAGTGTTCGAATTTTTTTTCGAAATTCACTGTTTTGTTCAAAAATTTCTGCCGAACAAACTAAATATGTTAGAAAATTTCATACATATAGGGATTTTGGGGTTTAAAAAACTCAGTGTATAAAAAGTTCAAAATAAAAAGTCGAACTTCACTATTTGAAATAAAAAAATGAACAATGGCCAAATGTTCGAAACATCTAGCCGAACAAACTCAATTTGTTCGAAAATATCTTACACACAGGGATTTTGAGGTTTTTAAGTTTGTTGGGGTGTGTATTTCTAAATTTGGGGGTGAACAAATCTATAAGTAATCGAATTATTTTTCGAAAATCACTGTTTTGTTCGAAAATTTCTGCCGAACTAACTAAATATGTTCGAAAATTTCATACATACAGGGATTTTGGGGTTTAAAAAACTCAAATTTTCGAACTTTTATATGGACTTCGACATTTTATATGTTCCAACAACCATAGATAGACGCTATAGTAATCAAAATATATATATTCCCATAGAACACTATCCATAATAATCAACAAAAACCATAAGTTCACAAAGACCAAATATCCATAAGTTCACCAAAGTCATACAACACTATCCATAAGTTCACAAAATAAACAACCACATAATTTGTCAAAGTCTCCAAATTTGAGTATTTTGATTAGATCCCAAAACCCCTAATGAATTTGCCTAAGTATAGTTGTTCAGGTCTGTCTAGTTCAGGATAGTCAGGTTAGGAATTCAGTTCAGGGGGAACGTGCTGAAGACTGAAGAATATTGGAGTCGACCCAATTTACTGAAGTCTGATGTGCAATCCATCATGAAGATGTCAGAGTCAGTCTTGCTGAAGATTGCCTGAACTGAAGCTAAAGAACGAGGCCTGATGATCGGTCCTGAAGTACCATTGGCTGATGTTTCTACTGAGTACTCTAAGCATACTCAGGACAGAACTTATCAGGCTGTGCTGATTGCACATAAGACCTGACTTAGGCCTTGGCTCAGTTTACCTGAATCATGTAAGTCCAAAGCAAAAAGGTTACACATACTGGGCTGAATAACCTATCAGGCTGTGCTGAATGCACATAAGACCTGACTTAGGCGTTGGTTCAGCTTACCTGAATCATGTAAGTCCAAAGCAAAAAGGTTATTTATGCTATGGGACAAGAGACAAAGAGAATGTCAGTAAGACTCCAATAAGACAAACATTCAGGCTGAGTTATTTACAAGAGACTCAGAGTATTGAATGTACGAGGAAGGACAAATGTCTGAAAGTCAACTAGCCGTTAGAACGGAAAGCCAATGATCTTTCGACACGTATGTACGGAGTCTGCGCAGCATTTAATGCGGCATTTAATGCGTCTCAGAGTTGCAGGCGGCGGGACAAACTTGCCAGATTAAGCATGACGATTAGGTCAAACAGTGCATCTAGCCTGCAACCACCCTAAAATAGGAAAGATTTGGTTAGATCTCCTCCAACGGATCTATTTTGAATCTTGCCTATAAATATGGAGAGCCTTGCACCCATTCAAGGCTAACGGGAAATTTCCAAGCGAAAGCTCTCAAGAATCCAAGCACTCAAAGCATAATATAAGCACCACTCTGCAATTAAATTTCCCTAGTGTTGTAGTAGGATTCACTCTGTATTTGCTTAGATCGATAGCTCTAATATTTAGCATTGTTTTGTACTGCTAGAGCTATCCTAGTTGGAAACCAAGAATACCAAACCACTCAGGGTGTGAGATTGGTTGGTTAGAAGGACTGGGACTTGTAAAACGTCCAGGGGTCAGTTCCTAAGAGAGAAAGTTGGCTATTCGTGTCCCTTGGCACGTAAAACCCAAGTACATATCCTCAGGATTTTGAGGATAGCTTCCTGTTAAATCAGGCCGTGGACGTAGGAGTTGGTTATCTCCGAACCACGTTAAAAAGACCCTTGTGTGCTGATTTACATTCTTGTTCAGGATCATAACTGTCATCATACTAAACTGAACATTCTGCATTGTTTTTATATTCAGGACTGAATCCATCATCCTGAATCCTAATACTGTGCACTTAGCCTTAACCACCAGTTTACTAAGCAAACTCAGAGAAAACGTTTTCAGAAACTAAAACTAGTAGATACTAAGGGCTCACTTTCCGCACGTACTCTAGCTCACTGAGATAGTAGTCCAACTGACTTGCTTCCGAGCAGTCAGTAGGTTTGTTATCTCTACTGAGCTTCCGAGCACTTTACTCACACTCAGCTTATCTGACTCGTTACTGAACTGTCCCTGCTGCCCCTGTGGACTTTCAGCATACTGAGTAATTCAGGAAATCCTGACTGAGAGTGTTAGAGCATTTTTCTGAGTCTTTCAGAAAAATCTGACAGCAGTGTATTCCCCCCATACACTGATTATACTCGTTTCGGGACCAACACATACATACAGGGATTTTGGGGTTTAAAAAACTCAGTGTATAAAAAGTTCGAAATAAAAAGTCGAACTTCACTATTCGAAATAAAAAAATGAACAATGGATAAATGTTCAAAACATCTAGCCGAACAAACTCAATTTGTTCGAAAATATCTTACATACAGGGATTTTGAGGTTTTTAAGTTTGTTGGGGTGTGTATTTCTAAATTTGAGGGTGAACAAATCTATAAGTGTTCGAATTATTTTTCGAAAATCACTGTTTTGTTCGAAAATTTCTGCCGAACTAACTAAATATGTTCGAAAATTTCATACATACAAGGATTTTGGGGTTTAAAAAACTCAAATTTTCGAACTTTTATATGGACTTCGACATTTTATATGTTCCAACAACCATAGATAGACGCCATAGTAATCAAAATATATATATTCCCATAGAACACTATCCATAATAATCAACAAAAACCATAAGTTCACAAAGACCAAATATCCATAAGTTCACAAAAGTCATACAACACTATCCATAAGTTCACAAAATAAACAACCACAGAATTTGTCAAAGTCTCCAAATACAAATTAAATCATGCACCCATTACACAACTCGCCTAACACCCCCGCCTCTTTGTTTGGCTCGAGATCTAGTCATTCCTCTAGTTCGACCTGGTCCTGCACGTGACGAACTTCCACCTTCTGGGCCAGTGAGAATAGTCATCAATTCAACAACCTTGTTCATTGCTTCATCTAAACACAGTGCATCATCGGAATGATACTTTTTCAGTAAATTTGATAGCTCATACTTTGCAGCATCAATCCTCTCCCACGGTTGGGTTGAACGTGCAGGTTCAGGACGAACAATAAGACCCGTAGTGTCAGGATTTGAAACTCTTGGATGACCTTGACCAATGAACCAATCCTCGTAACCATAAGCGCTTTGCCAAGGGTGCTTGCATCTCTCACCAACACGTTCCACAGATAAAACGTGTGTATCCCATTGATAATAATACTCCCCCATGATATCCCAATCACGTTTTGGTTTCATCGATCGACTCCTTTTGACCTTAGCTGCAAGAGGCTTATCGGGAATCGTTTGCACATAACCGAACTGCCGAAGAACTCTGTCGGGCATGTAAGGCTCAGTCACATTCCCACAAATAATGCAACCATGAAAGAAGGCCACTTGCTGAAAGGGACAAAAATCCCTGAATGAATGATATGGAGTCCACGAAACCTAGTACAATACTAAGGCATAATGATTAATTGTAAGGGACAAAAAACACATTGATAAAATTGTATAAAATTGATAAAATTGTACAAAAGTAACCTGTGTTGGAAGAAACACATCTAAACTGTGTCTAAACGCTCGGACGCGTTCCATACATGGCCCCGTATGTGCTTCTGGTGCGTAGAGAGATGACAGTGGTCCTGACTTAAAAGTCGAATTTTTAGGAGGCAAAATTAGACTTGAGAAGTGATCATATATCCAAGCCTGAAAATTTTAGTCGAACATTTTTAATATATTCAAAATTAATTAAAATAGGTAACAACATGAAATTGATAGGAATTACCTCCAACAATGTCAGATAACCACCTATCTGACGCACCTTCACTTGCGAAGCTAGCCCCAATTGTCTATAAAGATATGCCAACGCCGCAGTTCCCCAAGCATAATCCTCAAATGTTGACATGTCCCTTGTGTACTGCAACCATGAGGTGCTTACACTTGTACCACTCTTATCAGCAAACAAAGTGGTCCCAAACGTGTACAAGACATATGCTCTAGCAGAATATAACACCTTCAAAGGATCACTAGACTCCATCATCGGGGAAAAAATGTTTTCCAACCAAGTAAGTCTGACAGACGACCCACGCACACCCTCGAGAGCTTTTCTAGCTTCATTCTCTATTAAGCCCAATAACTCCATCAATATTGTTTTTCCCGTTTTGTTTGCATCTTCAGTACACATCACCGGGATACCATCCACTCGAAGACCAGTGATGCAAAAGACGTCATCAAGAGTGATAGTCATTTCACCAAAAGGGAAGTGAAATGAGTTCGTCTCCGGATGCCATCTCTCAACAAATGCAGTAATCAAGTTCTTGTTTGGATTCTTGTATGAAGACGTTCGAAGTGACAACAACTTTGATTTTTTAAACATGCCCTTCCATGACCGGAGATCTTTTTCTGGATCCAACTCCCATAGAAGAAGTTTATTCACATGACCATGACAATTTAACACCTCTCTCTCAAACCCCTTATAAATATAACTCGCCACATTATTATTGAACCCGTGAAGAAGTGGAGGATGAGGTATTTCTGAATCATCTCCCTCTATCTCATCGTTTCCTCTATCATCTTCCTCATCACCTTCCATTTCCTCATCTTCCTCATTTTCCTCGTCACCTTCCTTTTCCTCATTTTCTTCAATTTCCTCGTCACCTTCCTTTTCCTCATTTTCTTCATTTTCATCTGAAGAAAACTTTTCTGTACCCCATGTATTGTCCGGATCATGGGGGTCATCACTTATGGGATATAATAAAGAAGGTCGTGGCTCTGGCTCGAGATTCAACTGTTGCTCACTACGTTGATGCTTCCTCCTTCTATAGGAAGCAGTAGGCCGAGTCTTCTCCTTTCCTATACGTTTAAATAGCATTATTCAATTCACAAATACATAATATATACATTGTGAGAAACTTAAATGGACCAAACATATAATGCTCATCTGTTCGAAAATAATTGCTGAAAGAACCTCATTTGTTCGAAATTTTTTGATGAACAATTAACATTTGTTCGAAATTTTTTGATGAACAATTAAAATTTGTTCGAAAATACTCAATGAACATTTAACATTTGTTCGAAAATATTTGATGAACATTTAACATTTGTTCGAAAATTTTTGCTGAATAATTAACATATGTTCCAAAAAAAAAAAATGAACATTTACGTTTGTTCGACCACCATATCTGAACATATGTACAATGTTCGACCACCATTTTCGAACATCTTCCCAAAATTCAGAAAACCAGATCCGAACCAAATTCCTAATACCCATTCAATTCCTTCAACAATAAGTGCCGAAAACACAAAACCCATTCACTTACAAACATAAATAGAATGAAATTGACATAAAAGCATAATACCCATACCATTTTTCCAAAAATAATACAATGAAATGATACGTACCTTTATCCATGGGTCTCCTCCGGTGACGTGCGTGTGATTAGTGTGATTATTTACTTGAAATTTGTGCAATTTAATTGCATATTTTTAGTGATTTCTAGCATTTAGTTGCATTAAATGGACTATTTAAGCTTAAATGTGAGAAAGACATTTATTTTGCTATTTTATTGAAAAATAAGTTTTAATTGAGCAAAATAAATGTTTATATTAATTGAGTGGAAAAAGAAATTTGAAAATTGGAAATAGTGTCATGAATTGATCTTTGAATATAAAATTTTCGGACTTTCTTTTGTGAATTGATGTCATATTTTTAAAGTCCATTTGTTACTAATGAATGCAATTGAATTAATGGGAGCTTGTTTCTTGTTTTATATGGAAGAGTTTTAGCCAAGACCCATTTGTATATTAAACTTGGTATTGGAAAATGCAGGCTTTGACCAAGAATTTAAAGGAAGAAACGTGGCCATCTTAAACACCACATCTCACCATCTTCCATCAATATCATCATCACACAGCCTCTGCAAAGACTTTGACCACCATGACTTCTGCACCTCTTTCACAAAACAAGACCACGACGGCACTGCCCCTGTTTCTCCAAGCCTCGCACCCCGGAGAAGACGACGGAAAAAGCGCCAAAGCCACAAGAAAATTCGCGAGCAGTCACCACCACATCAATAGCCGGAAGCCGAAAATTGCAGCAGCCATCGCGCTCGCCTCTCGCCGTCCGCTGTTCGACACCAACCCACGCACTCAACACTTAGTTTAGATTTAAATGCTTTCTTAGTTAGATTTTTTATTTTGAGTTGGAGCTTTGTTGAAGATTGAGCTTGTGGAACTCGTATTAAGGTGACTTCTACCTTTTTTATAAATCTTTTTAGTTTATTTTAATGGGTTTGTTTTATTATTTTTCTTTTGCCAAGGTTTTATTTATGATGATGTTTGTTGGTTAAATTTGTGGTGTTTGGGTGTTTGGAATTATGTGGTAATTGGTTAGTGGTGTGATTTTGTGAATTTATCCTAATTGAAGGTTGAATGATTAGATTAATGGGGATTGTTTGATCAATTGCTTGTTGGACTCTTTTAATTCATATGGGTAGATTGTTTGTTGCAACGAGAGTTGGATAGGCACGTTTATTTCATATGGGTGTGAGTTCGATTTTGTGATTTGAGTTAATATTGGATTATCGCAACGAGAGTTGGGTAATTTTCATTAGAAAATCCATTAATCTACATTAATTGCTTGAATTAACCTTTAGGTGATTAGTGAGGGGACAAAAGGTGGGGCACCTTAGTATACGAGTGGAAAAGCACGCTAGGATTTTTCTTAGCCTTGTGTGATTACTCGGGTGGGAAACGGTGAACTATTCCTATAACAATCTACATACGTAATTGACGCGTTATTCCTAGGCTTATCCAGTACGGTTTAATGTGTATTAATCGTGATTGCTCCTATCTTTGACCAACAAAAGGAATAAATGAACTTGTCTAACCATTAATTGATTACCCCGTAATGAAGAACACCCGAACGCACTTTCCTCGTATTTGTTGTCTTGTTGATTTGTCTACTTGTTTTCTATTTTAGTGTCTTGTTTCGTGAATTTGTTTGTTCTAGTTAATTGTTTCTAGTTTAATTTTTGCATCTTAGTTTAATTGGGAACAAGATCGTTAACACTACAATCAAGTGCCGACACATAGTTCTAGGGCTTCACTAGCCACTAATCCCGTGGATTGATATTTTAACCGGGCACTTACTATTGCTACACGAACTTCTTACACTTGGGAAGTAAGTGTTGTAAAACACGTGTCAGCGTGTCCTCTGTTCGGTGGGTCTCCTCCGGTGGCGTGCGTCTCCTCCGGTGCGTCGGCCGTTCGAAGTTCGGTGGTGGATTGGGTCGCGTGGGTGGTTGTCGAATGTTTCGAACAAATGAGAGTTATGCTTCAGATTTGTGTTATTAGATTTGGGGTGAAGTGATATGAGTTTGGGTATTTTTGGAAACTTATGTGGGGTGAATTGATCTATTAGGTAGTGAATTGATAATTGGGGTGAAATACAAAAACATTGGGGTAAAAATATCCGGACTCTTTAAAATTATGGTGCCTATTTTGCAAGTCCAAACAATTACGATTTTCTCAAGTGAATCGAAACAAAAATGTGACATCAATAGTGTAAATTTCTAAATCAAATTTAAAACTGAGGTGGTTCCGAGAACAAAATAATCAAGTGGGAAAATTGTTTTAAAAAAAATAAAATTTACATATTGACTGTTGATCCTCCTCAGGATATTTAGAATTCATTGGATCGCTTGTTTGCCGAATCGGCTTCAGCAACAATGATGACTTCAACGGGTCTGATCATGTTGTCACCATGTTGGAGTTTAGGGCAGTTATAGATTTGCAACCGTCGGAGCTGTGGCATTCCCCCATCTTCGATCTCTATATTCTTCAACGAGCGCATGTTCCTAAGGTGGAGAACTCTCAGCCCGCGGAACCCATCGCGCGATACCTTAAACGAATTAACCGAAAAACGAGCATCGTCTAGTTTGAGCACGAGCAAGTTGGGCAGCTTACCCAGCTCTTGAATCACATTATTCGTAACCAACCCGAACTTGGAGAGTGTCAAGTGAGTGATATTCCGAGGGAACTTATCTGCAGAGGGAAACAAGTACATGTGACCGTGCAGTTTAAGCTTAGTGAGATGGCGCAAAGATTTGGAAATCGGGAGCTCCACGTGGCCGGCCATGTTACTAAATCTCAAGTGCAGAACTTGCACTGCACTTTCCACTAATATTCTGAACATGAGTTCCTCTTGCTCCCTTGTCATCTTCAGCACTAATATGCCCAGCTTACGAAGGCCTTGTGTTGGAATAAACACATGATCCGACCTTATGTATTTCAAAGTCTCGAGACTATCCCAACTAGATTTCTTCATGGCCTCGGACACCTCAGTGTAGACACCATCAATGTACATATGACGCAGGCTATCCATCTTCCATGTCACATTCGGGAACATCACCGACCTGCAGCCGGCGATTTCGAGAAACTCGAGGTGTTTAAAGGAGTCTAACCAGCTCGGGAGGATCACGTGCGTCAGATCGCCTTCTTCCCGTAATCTCAAGTACCTTATTCCGATCAGTGCGTGGATAGTGGATGGAAAATTGCACAAGATGCTGCCTTCAATATCCAGTATCCTAAGGAGCTCGAAGCCCTTCCAATATGAGGGAGCGCTGAAATAAGCATCCTCATTGGGGCCTTCCACGTTCAAGAAAAGAGAGCGCACGCGCTTGTTGTGATTGGACTTGTCGATCTGCATCAGCCGTTTTCCAGTACCTCGGACAGCACAGTGACGAGGTTCGGATGATGACGATGACGAGCTCCTTTCGTCCTCGCTGGTTAGGCTTCTGAAGCCTATTTCCTCCTTTGCTTTCTTTATGGATAGCTCACGCAGGAGATCGTGAACATTGCAGTACTTCACTCTGCCGTCTACCGCCGTATCCTTGACTTGCTGCACTAGGTTTCGATTGATCAACTCGTCCAGATAACTCATTGATGTATCCTCCACTTGTTCACCTTCGACGAAGCCTAGCGCGGCCCATATGTGCACTAGCCGTCGGACACGGATAACGGCGTCTTCCTTGAAGAAGGCTAGGCATAAGAAGCAGGGTTTGAGGTGTGAAGGCAGATTCTGGTAGCTCAACTCCAGTATTGCCGATACGTTGTTCCCAACTTCGCTTGTTTCGGAATCGTAGTTTCTCATCTGTTCCAGAACTCTCTGCCATCCGCTCTTGGACTCTTCCTGGTTCACCAGCAAACCTCCTGCGACCGTGATTGCCAGAGGCAGGCCATCGCACTTTCCCAGGATCTTTCTACCTATGTCCTCCAGCTCTTTTGGGCATCTCTCCCTCCTGCCAACAAACGCCGTTTTCAACAGCAGTTTCCAGCTCTCGTCTGGGTTTAGAACCCTCATCTTGTGAATGTATCCGTGGCGTTTTGTGAAGATCTCCTTCCGGCTTGTAAACAGCAAACGACTTGCTTTACCTGTTTTAATGATTAGAACAATTATCGATCGAGGCTAATTAATAATTCATCAAATTTCACATATTATAATTTTTATATTTTAAATTACTCAATTCAGCAATATATTATAAATATTTGATTGAACTACTAAGATTATTTCATATATTTGGACACTAGCTAAAAAAAAAAAAAACAGGATTAAGCGAGCGTACCTTGTTCATCTGGAAAAGCAACTTTGAGAACTTCCCAATGTGTGTGTTCCCACACATCATCTAGAACTATGAAGTAGCGTTTCCCCTCCAGTCTTTTTCGCAGCATTTCCTGCAGCATTATTTGCCGCCTCAATTTCTCCTTCACTGACTCCACTTCCTTTAGCTTCACTTCATGTTTGCGCCGCAATTCCCTTAATACATCCTGCCCTCTTGACTCATCCTCACCCTCAAATTCATCAACATCCTGCAATGAAAACGGCAGCTGCTGCATGATCTCCTTCATGATGTCTTCCGCTTCAAATTCCGCCGAAACTACCACCCACGCACGGTGCTCGAACAGGGCACCAACCGCAGGGTGGTTGTATATTTTCCTGGCGAGCGTCGATTTCCCTATGCCGCCCATCCCCACTATGGCCGCAAGCGAGAGCCTCTTCCTCTCCTCATTCAGAACCACTTTTTCTAGTAGAACATCCGCGTCCTGATTCAGACCCACCACGTCCTTGTCTCTCTGAAAGCGAGCCGCCATTCGACGCCGCAGCTGAACCATTTCCGACGAGGAGTCCATCCCAACCTCCCCGAGGTTCCTAATTCCGTACCTCTCCCGCCTTTGCCCGATCTCGTGGAGCCTAGCTCGGATTGACTCAATCTCCTTTCCAACCCGGTTCAGGTGAGACACATGGGCCGGGAAGCCGACCAGCTTCCTCGCCAGGTCTCGTTTCCTAGCCGGTGTGTCGAGCTTGAGAGCGAACATCTCGATGGCGTCTTCAGCGTCTTGAGCTACCTCTCGCACCTCCCATATCCATTGGCGTATCCTCTCGTCCTTGCCTTGCTTATCCCCGGCGTCTTTGAGGAAACAACGCATGTTTTGGAGCTCATTTTTCACCCACACGACTTGCTTGTCGACATCTATCAAGAAATTCAGCTTGTTGATGAGTGCATCCCCTAGCTTTTCCACCGCAAATAAGATCGCTGCATCCGCCATATTTGATTATATCTCTATCTTTGGGGTGAGAGAAATAATTGGTTTCTCTGTAAAATTGGACTTTCAAAGGGCTATGCTATGCTGGGAAGAGAATGTATATAAAGGGCAGAAAAGAAGTCAACAATTAATGACATGTTTTGCTTCTTGGAAATTCATCTAGTGCACCTAACTTGATGATATGTCAATTAATTTTAAAAAATATGTTTTCATTCGATATAAAATAAAAAAAAATTATGTACCAAGAATTATAAACTGCATGCCAAAAGTCCATGAGTACAAACGAAACGAGAAAAATTATTACTCTCTTCCCCCCTAAGAATTTTTTTATCTCATTTTCAAAATAAATATTTGTTCTATTTCAATATTCTTTTATATTTGTATAAGTGAAATCATCCTTACCTGTGATTTTTTTCCATCAATGAATTGGAAACCAAAAATAAATTAATGGAAAGACGGTAATCAATTGAAATTATAAAAATAAATTATGGCAAGATAGAAAGCATGAAAAAATTTCATGTTATCTATTTATAAGAATAATAATGGCAAGAATTTATAACCTCAACTCCTACATCCCAAGTGATTAAAATTTCAATAAAATTTTTATTCTGACATATAAAAAAAGTTATTCTTTTTTATGATGGGGTGGCGTTTCCGACTATGGTCAAAAAGTGTCCCTTGTTTGGTTTTGTGGAAAATAAGTGCCACGTCAACACGCAGTCAACAATAGTTCTAAAATAATTGATAATATATTGTTTAAGTTTTTCAATTTCTACGGCTAGATTAATTAACGACTTTGCATCGAGTCGTGTTGATATATATAATTAAAGAGAATGGTCTCTATCACTCTATTTTCAGTCTCCAATTAAAATGAAATTTTCCAACTTAATTCAATAATTTATTTTAGTGCTAGCTCTAAACAGAATTCCGGTGGGTCATGAAACTCTAACAACACATCTAAACCATTAGTTGATCTTGAAATGTGTAAGCTCTATGTTTGTTACGTTCTTTTCTAAATATATTTATAATCATCTTATGAATTTTAATATTTTATAAATATTATCTTAAAAATCTTATAAATTATAAATTATTAAAAATATTATCTAATAAAACTTATAAAATCTTTAGTTAATTATAAATAATATTAACGTATTTACAATAATGGAGTGAGTTGATCTATTAATAAATTGAATAGTTATATTAAAAGGTATTATTGTTTTTAAAATTTTAATTTATAAATAAGGAATGAAGAGGGGGGTGAGCAGTTCAATTTGGGATGGGAAAATATCCTGATTCTTAATTGAAATGATTCGTCTGGCCCAAAAGAGCGTTAATGGGTAAGGATGATGAGCCCAATTTAATACAAGCCCAATAAGAAATTTATAGGATCAACGAGGCCCATTTTGCTAGATAGGCGGAAACTCCTGGCGAGGCAGCCAATCGCCATCATCATGCACCCTATGCCTCCACCGCCGCCGGCCCAACCTCCTCCCGGCGCCTCTTTCCTTCCACCTCCGCCCCAAAATCCATTGCCGGTATCCTCCCTTTCAGTCGCCCACTCCGAACTCAAATCTCTTATCAACCTTACCGAAACCACCCTCCGTGCTCTCCCAACCCCCATTACCACCGCCACCTCCGCCGCATTCTTACCCTGCCCTTTCTACCCAAACCACCGTGTACCTCCTTCGTCCCTCTTTTCTCACTACCTCAATTGCCCTTCCCCTCTCTCTCTACTCCACACTTTTATCTACCCTCTCACCCTTCGCTCCTCCTCCAGCGCCACCACCGACTCACCTACCCTCCCTGCCGATTCCTCCGATCTCACCATCTCTCTCGATGACTACACTGACTTTAATGCCGCAGCCAACAGCTTCTTTTACCAAAATTGTCCCGGCGCTGTCACTCTCATCCCTTCCGTTCGTCCGCCTCCGTCATTCAATTTGCCTCGGGCTTTGTATATCGAGTGTGCTGACTTCGACACAGGCTCTTTGCTGAAAGGATTTATGGAAATTTCTGTGGATTTTATTGAGTTCCTTCCATCGGAGATTTGGACTATTCGGAGTGAAACTGAATCATGGGGAGGTGTTCTCCCGGCTTGTTATTCTTGGAGAACTTTGCGCGCGGTTATGAAGTTGAGAGATTGCAAAATGTTGCATTTGGACGAGTGGATCATTGCGAATTCGCCTAGATACGGTGTTATAATCGATTCTCCCATGAAGGATCACGTGGTTGTGTTGATTAAGTTGTGTTTGAAGGTGATTGTTAGAGAGGCTTTTGAATTGGTTGGTGTCAAGTGTAGCGATGGAGAGCTGAAGAAAGAGGAGAATGTGTTTTCGGGTTTGAGCAATCGATGTTTTGATTGCCCTGTTCTGGTGAATGTGATGATGTGGTTAGCTTTGCAGTTCAGCATTCTGTATGGTGAAGTTAATGCAAAGTTTTTTGCTGTTGATGTGTTAAAAGAATGCATAGTGAACACTGTAATGGGTGCTTCAGCTTTCCCTCTGGAGGGAGAAGATGCTGAATTGAATGATGGGGAAAAAGTTCCAGGAGATGCAGAAGAGCCAACGCAAAGTACTGAATCAATGGGTGACACTAAGAGAGATGAGAGAAAGAACATAAGAAGAGAAACGGTAGGGGACAGTAAGATATTCATCTCCAATGTGGCTGCAGCTGTGGCAGCGTTGCACGAGCGCTCATTGATTGAAGAAAAGATTAAGGCTCTACGCAATTCACAACCGCTGTCGACATACCAACGGTATTTTTCCATTGTTTCTGCTTAAGTTAATGCCTGGTTCTTTTATGCATCTGATAACAATAAATCCGTGAAACCATAAATTATGATATGATTGGCATGTAGAATAATTCATAGTTCTATTTCTGCGGAAGTGGTGAAGCACATCATCATGAAAAAGCTTTAGCATTTTGTCATAAGAAACTTAGTCTATCTTATTGTTCATTGTATCCAATCTTCTTCATGGTCTTGGCTGCAGGGTTAAAATTTTGTTTCATATTCTGTGATTAAAATTCAGAAGGTGAGGTAACTTATAATTATGCCTGTAACTATTATGCTTACTGAAGTTGCTTTTGTTTTCTGTTGGTGAAATTTATCCAGTAATGTGGAGCATGCACACCTGTCAAATTTAGCTGTTGTGGAAAGACAAAGATGTCCAGACTACAGACCTATAATTGAACATGATGGGTTCCTTCGACATAGGTCAAACAATCAGGTAACTGGTTATGAGTGGATGGTGTTCATGTATGAGAAACAGCTTCCAAAACATAAGAACAAATAGAGAATGAGGCCTTGACTAAACTAGTCTATAATCAGTATTAACTCCAACAGAACAAGTTCTCGAGGAATAAAATATTTGCGAGTCTCTTTAGGACTTTATGCAAGCTTCTTCTTCTCTTAGGATAGTGTTTTTTTTTTGCCATTCATTAATTATTGATGTGATCATTTAGGAGGGGCACAAATTAAAGACAAGGGAGGAGTTATTAGCTGAGGAAAGAGATTACAAACGGAGAAGGATGTCATACCGTGGCAAGAAAGTGAAGCGTAATCCTTTGGAGGTAAATTTTTTTTACATTTAGATCTTCTATTTTTTCTTTATTTGCCACTGTATATGTGCCACTGCACTGATGCCTGCGGGTTTTTAAATAGAAGGACTTGTATATATTCTCAGTCCATCAACTGTTAAATTGTATTTATTTATTAAGTTGTGATAGCAGTTTTTGCTCTGATTCGCCTGACTTGGTGACCATGACTATGTAGACTGCTATTTTATGTGATTTCTTCTTGGTCCTTTCTTTTTCAAATCGTGTGTTATGGCATTCCAGTTTCTTATTTAAAACTGACCATAACCCTTAACCACGTGTTTTTGAACCTGAATGTAATTTTTTTTCTTGTGATTAACAGAATTCTTACTTTTGAACTTGAAAGTAGTTAAGCAGCTAAAACATCAAGTTAAAAACATTTTATGAAATTCAGTCCTAACTGTTTAAACCTGATTATAATATGAATCTAGCATCATCACTGAATCCGACCAAACTGCTAGATGCTTGTGCAGCTCACAACATTGATAGAAATGGAGATTCCAAGCAATCGGAAAAAAAGAAAAAGAAACGGAGATTCCGACACCCACATATTTAGACCATGCCAATTATATTTATATGGTTTGCCTGTATAATTACATAAATGGCTGGGTAGAGGTGCTTTGCAACAGTTGCACAAGTTTCTATATCCTTGATGTGTAGTAACTTTACTTTAGTTTGTTGACTAAAATAGACCTTTTTTTTTTTTTGGTAAATGTTAGTGGTTAGTAGTTAGAAGTTAGTTCACCAAGTCTCCATACACCCATATCTCCAAGCCAACCTTATAACTCCCTCCTATTCGTTCCCAAAGGGAATCGAACCCAGGTCACTCACTCAAGTGAGGAGCCCGGTGGCCTAATAGACCTAATTGAAATGCTAAATTTGAAATACAGACGACTTGAATGCCTGCCACTGTACTGATATTTCTACCTAGATCATCTTTACCTTTTTTGCATTGAAATAATACTTGATTTTGCATAAGACCACAAGATGTCTTGAAAGCATTCACATGTATCTGTGCTCTTTACAACTCTCATTAAACCAAGGCACCTGTATATTTCCATTTTGGGTCCAGTTATTGGAGTTGGCTGGTGTTAATATGATTATTCCTCTCTTTCTAATATTCATGTGGAATTTTAAATATTCAAAGGTGGCAAGGGATATTATTGAAGAATATATGGAGGAACTAAAGCAAGCTGAAGAGATTGGTGACATCTCAAAGTCTGTAGAGGAGACAGAAACTTTGACATCTGGAAATTTGGATAGGCATGCAAGTGCCACTTATGTTTCTGAATCAAGGAGAAATTCTGAGACATCTGAAGAGAATCTAGGCCTTTACAGTGATTACACGAAAGACTTGAGCTCTCATCATTATTCACGAGGTCCCAAGGATGACAACCAGTGGTCAGGGCAAGATTCACCATGGGATCATGGGCATCAATATCCCAACAGAAATGTTGAGAGTGTCAGATATGACAGAGATGATCATTATGGAAGGCGGGATAGAAGACATAGTAGCTATACTAAAGAACAAGGGCATGTTGGAGAAAAAAAAGATCTTGTTGATGGATTTTCTGAAGATTATTCTCGAAGATCACACCGAAGACAAAACGAAGAACGGGATGAGAAGCATCACAAACGAAGTAGAGATGACAATGAGCAACGAACTCATAAAAGAGGAAAAGGTGAACATGAGAGAACCAGTCGTAAAAGAGAGAGAGATGAAGATAGCTGGGAGCATGGGAATAGAGGGAGAAGCAAAAGAGACAGTGCTTCTCGAAAGAGAGATGAAGACGAGAGAGGGCATGCAGATAGGAGGAAAAGCAAAACTCATCGACATAGAAGCTCCAGTCGTGAATTACATGAGTTTGAGGACAGATATGATCCTGCAGAGTCTCATCATTGAGGATGATTTCTGATCTTTATCGTGGATTTTGCTTTACTTCCATTTGTGGAATTTGTGTTTCTAGTACGAACTGCCTTACCAATCCACTGAACAAATATTTTCTGAGGTGCGGTAAGTTTCTTGGCATCAAGCTTCCTCAAATCTTTACTGTGCAGGTTATTTATTAGTATGCTTGGGTCTTCGCCTTTCTTTTTGTTCGTCAAATGTGGCAGCAAGCAGCATGCCGGTGTTTGCAATTTATCCACCACCTGTATCCTCCTCTGTATCCTTCTTGAGAATTCTCCATTATGTTGGTTTCAGAACTGTTTTTACTCTCTGTTCTCATGAGCTTGTCTGTGTCAAAGGACATGGAAAATGTATAGTTATTTCTTTACATTACTTATTTGTCCTGCTCTATCTTTTATACTATTATTGTTATTATTATTATTATTTTGCACTCTTAAAGTGCTATTTAAGCATACTGAATCGCTTGAGCATCGAGTTTCAGTTGTGGAAAACCTATGAGTTTGACTTTATCAGGTACTAAGCCATTTTACTGACAATTTGACCTTATCTTATTCATTCAACTATAGTTGCTACTGTCTTTGCTTTCTCTTGTTGCTGGTAATGAAACTGACAGCAGTGTGCTTGTTTATGTGTATTTGACCGGATGCCTTTTTATGATTTAGTTTTGCTTCTTGTAAAATTACCTAGGGTTCTATTTCTATGAAGGGTTAAAGTTCAATGAACTTTGCATGACAAATGCATGTTAGTCTAGAAGTAATTCTTTCAAGCAAACATGATGATTGTAGTAAATTAGCCTTGCATGTATTATTAACAGGTAAACATTTATCCCAATATATGGGTTGACTATATGGATTATATGCTCGGTCCATACACATGCTCTCAAGGCCTTTAGGTCTCATGTGCTTCTTCTGATATGAGTTAATGATTCTACTTTCTACCTATTCCGACACGTTCTTCCCATGTACATGCCCCAACCGCTTTAAGCGCTATACACGTATAGTGTTGAAGTATGAAATTCTTCGTGGCAGGTTTCATACTTTCATGTGTATTTAATATTACTCCTATTCTAAGCAGTCTTTAATGTGGTCTTCTTTTTTATCTTTTGCAGCTGTTTGGTTGTTATTGCTGTTGTTGTGAGTGGATTCTGTCTTGCATATGGATCCATTTGCAGCTAAGGAGATGAGCAAGTTTTGACAAGATGGAGAAAGGCTGATATTTTTCTATTATACTGCTGCGCGCTAATTGTGCTTGTGGTTAGGATTTCTAGATCCTTACACGTCCGGTTGATTCATATTATTCAGTTTTTTTTTTCTTATCAGCTTTTAAGTTGTATTGGTTTTAGGAAAAAATATTTTTAGACTGTTATACAACATGGTTTCCGATGTGTACTGCGTATGGATTAGTTGCATCGTTTTTCTTGTTCACTTCTGCACGAATTTTTTCATTCGTTTCCTTGGATAATCTATCACCCTTCCATATTAAAGTCACCTGTTGTATCTATTTGGTTGATGACGAGGTTCGTTTTAATACAAGTGATTTTGGAAGCTAATGGAAAAAAGTTGGAATCATTATCACAAAATTACAATTTCGTTTTATATATTATCATATTATTGCATGCATGAAGATTTACTATTTTGTATTCCCTTTGTCCCCAATAATTTTACATGTTTGACTTCCACATTTTTATGAAAAATATGCATCACAAAATTACAATTCGTTTTGTATATCATCATACTATTGCATGCATGAAGATTTACTATTTTGTATTCCCTTTGTACCCCATGATTTTACATGTTTGACTTCCACATTTTTATGAAAAACGTGTAGAATACTAAGGGAGGTGTGTAAAAGTTATTTTATCTTAAAATTAGTTGGATTAAATGCATAAAATAATACTCCGTTAAGTAAGAATTTGCACCTTACGGGACGACACATTTTTTAAGAAAAATATATTTTATATATAAAATAATGACATATGGATAAATATGTGTATGTGTTTGTAATTGTGCACGTAAATTAATATTTTCTTTTTTAATAGTGTGCAAATATGTATGTGACATCCAAATAAAAAAAGTATACAATTTCTGGTGGAATAGAGCGAATATTATTTTATATAAATATGTGAATATTTTAAAAATATAGTTGAGTAAGGATTTTCATTTATTGAGTGTGCAAAGTATTTTGGATGCACAAAGTGAAAAAAGAAAAATATGCAAAGTATTTAGGAATGGACAAACAAAAAAAAAGTGTGTAAAGTGTTTAGAAGATGCTTTTTCATGGAATATTAAAGAATCGAAATTGAATTGAATGAGCTTTCCATGGATCAGCAGCCTGCCACAACTTTGTCACTACATGCTCTGTTCAGCAAAGTGTGATACAGTTAAATAACTTTATAACATTATAATTTTTATATTATTTTGCCTAATTTACGTACTATCTGTATCATCGAGTCTTGATGGCAGAAAACAAAAATCGAACAGACAGGGCTATGTATGAGTTTGAGATCAGTTGTTGTAAGAAATTAGGATGGGAATTGAAAAGTGGTCATAAATTTTCTTGATAACTAGATAAGTTTAATAGCTTCATTCACTCTATCATAAACTATAGGATTTCGTGTGTGGTCCATCCCCTCTGCTCCAAGCTCAGCTACTATCGTGGAGAAGATGGACGTGACACAATTTCTCAGAGTTGATCAAACGTCATGCAGCGCAAGGAGGAACCATGCATTTGGAAAAGAATCCCAGCATTTTTTTCTGAAAAAACCAACAAAGATTGTTACAAACATCTAAATAGATTGATGCAGCTGAAAAACTAGACTAAGACTATGATCCAGCCAACACAAGAAGTAGTGCACCTTGCAATTCGAATGTAAATTTCCCTTTTCTGTAGTTCTTTTGCTCATATTAATTCTTACCACCATCAAACGACATGGGAGGAAAAGGGCAAGAAACCAAGGAAGACATAGAGAACCATAAGAAAGCTTACTCTCTTTGAATTCCCAAGAAGCTCAGGAGGAATCTTGTAAAGATCTTCGTCTACAGGTTTGACAGAAATTGAGGATTTCTGAGGTTCAACATCTGCAGATTTAGAGTAATGATTCTGTGATAACCGTTGGATTTTTGGTTGATCCATCAAATCCCGAACCTTAACTGCTTTCCTCTGTTCCTTTGAATGTGTATGATTCTTGTTAATGCTGCTCGCCTGCAATATGAATATTAATTCCAACAACATTAGATCTGCTAAAATGCAAGCAGCCCAATAATCACACAGACAGGATGGTATGCGGTCAGGGGAATTCGGACTTTTAGATGAGATAAAATTATTTATTTGGTGGTATCACAGTCCAGAGGGATTCTTCTATTTCTACTTTTATATGCTAAATTGTGTATAGTAATATAAAAATATGGTAAAAAAAACAGAGTGAAAGCTGACCTTCCGCTGAGGAAGAGTATAAACACGGCGAGGCGGAGGTTTCTCATAGCCAACGCCGTAAAGATCAGAGCCACCGGCGTTAACGTAGGAGCCGCAGCAGTCACCGGAGCAACTACACCGGAGAAGTCCCGCTTGTCTGGCGCACTCAAAATACTGAGTGATTGGAAGCTCATTCGCATTATCCCAGTCTCCAAAAGCTGGAATTTGTCCACTTTTTCTGAAATATTCCTGCAGAATAACCGAAATAAAATCATGCAAGAATCATTAACAGCCAAGATTCCTCAAGAAATTCGAAAAAGGAACACGGAGAATCAAGATCTTGAAAAGTTAAAAAAAGACTTACAGCAGCCATGAGTGGAATGTAGAGAGAGAGAGAGAGAGAATTAGTGGGGGTTGATGGATTGTTGATTTTTGTCCAGTGAGAGTGGTGTGGATATGGGGGTTGTGAGCTACTTCTTAACTGGTCATCATAACACAGAGTCCATCCTTTTCAAAATCATTTATCCTTATTCTCCAGGCAATTAAATATTATTTGTAAATATTGAAGTATATTGGACAGTCAAACCAAAATGTGTTGCAGCAGCATGTGTAGTGTAGGTGTTGAAAAGTTAAATTTTGCCTTGAAAATTGAGGGGAAGAAAAAATAAGTCAAAGAAGAAGGCTAGCAAACAAACAAAATTTCCTAAAGACAAATGACTTGCCATCGTAATATTAGAAGGGAATTTTTTCCTAATTTATATTGTATTTTATATATGGTTAATACTAAATTGTGTAGTATTACTTCTTTTTATATAACATAAAACATATATGTAAAGACAAAAAAAATTAATTATTGAATTTTTATATGTAAATGGTGTGAAATTGAAAGGTTATAATGGTTGGGGATAAAGCAACTAATTTTTATTTTTTTTTGTCATAAATTAAATTAGAATATAACCTATGGAAGAGGGTATAGTATAGTGGAGTAGAGTCACATTTAAGACAGTTTGTCAAAGGAAAAGGAAGACAATGGAAACGAGGTGGGGTTTACGTCAACGACAAATTAGGCAATTTGTTGGGACAAGAGTTGTTTTGAGATTTGTGCAAGTGTGAACTTATGTGCACACCCAGTATAAGAGTCAACTAAAAGTGCTTTTAATTTCCAAATTAAAATTATTATCTTTTTTTTTTATCACTTTTAATCTTTGTCTTGTTTACCGATGTGTAAAGACTCTTTTTGGTTGGTTTTTTAGGTTTCATGTCACACCGCCACTAATATATACGAAAATTATCTTCATAGATAAATTTATAAAATTCCATTAGTAAATTATTTTAAAAAAATAGAATAATCAACAAATTTAGGATAACTTTTGTAAGTACACACAAGTTAATTAAAGTGTACGCTTAAAAGGTTAGTTTTCTTGAGATTTTAAGAGTTTTTTTAAGTTAGAATTTTGAAAGTTACAATATATGTTTTATGATTGAATTTAAGAATATTTATGCATATTAATGAGAAGTTTTAATTTGAATTTTAAGTGTCATTAAATGAAAATTTGTGTTTTTTTAAAAATGACATAGCTAAAAAGGAAGTGCATTCAGAATTCTTAAGTAGCCAACGACCATGAGGTCTATGAGAAGTAGCCAAACTATTAAAAAGGTATTGCGCTAAAGGGGAAGTGTGCCCAAAATTCGTTAGGCAGTCAGTGATCATGAGATTGACGGAAAGTTTGGCTTCTCATTTTCGGTGTAAGTAAGCCTTAAAATCAAATCAGGAACGAGAAAAATCTCTTATTTATAAGGAATTACAATTTCATGTCATTTATAAAAGGGAAAAGAATGTTAAGATCAATCAGAAGATTATATGATTATTTGTAATAGGGTTACTAGGTCTGACAAGACGCCCCATAATAAAATATAGGTCAGTTAGTTTGGTCAGCATTAAATAACTGCTTTTAATATCGCTAAAGATCTCATATTTATAACTATAAAGTATTAATGAAGGGGAGGATCAACTATCTAGCATTTACTTTCTTATGATTGTTTGGTAAAGCAAATACGTCTAGAGCCCCAGCTATCATAAATATCTACCCCAAAATATCTATTAACATTATGCAACTTGTTCTTCTTAAATTTTGCAATTCTAAGTTTTACGAGATGAAATATTATTAATTCTCATGGTAAATTTACAAACAAAAATATTTAATCACATTCGATTAAAATCATATGGTACTGGTCCTACACTAGGATTGTTCACGGTATAATTCGAAAAGTTTCATTCATTTTTTTCAATATGATTAATGTATGTATAAGTATTTTTGAGAATTTTTTTTTTAATCACTGTATTTGTTTGTATTTTTAGGCAATGGAGTTTGTATGTATGTCTGGGTGAATTTCACTTTGTTTGAAACATTTTTTATGAGACAATTTTGATATATGTTAGCTACTGTAGAAAAGTATTTTGAGTTTTTTCTCTTGGCTGTCATTTTGGATGTGAGCTATGCAATTTCTGATTTTCTTGGCCCAATAGTACAATAAATAACTCAATAGTGTTAGGATTTTATACGCACATACACGATAACGAAAAAAAGAACACGAGATTTGTTTACCTAGTTCGTCTTGCGACTACGTCTGGGGGCGATGCCAAGCCAGGTATTTTTTCACTATATGATTTTCGGATAACATAATTACAATAAGACGATATCAATATTTAAACAGCATTCGCCCTAACCCTAAGCCCATTAGGATCAACTGGGCCGAAGCAGAAAAATGGGCCCCCCAAAAATTCGGCGTTATAGGGCTCGTGATTCAGTCAATTTAGACTCCACACTCCAACAATCTCCCACTTGGAGACTAAATCGTCCATGTAACCATATCTTCTTGTTTCTTCTCCCTTATCCACCTGGCATCGCCTAGCCTTATTTTCAAGTTCCAAGGCCAATTGAAGCTATGCATAGCTTCAACTTCTCTAAGGTCACCACCTTAGTAAACATGTCCGCTGGATTCTCATCTCCAAGTATCTTCATAAGCTGCAAGATCTTCCTTTCCAAAATATGACGGATGTAGTGATACTTCAACTCAACATGCTTTGTCCTTGAGTGAAACGCCGGATTCTTTGCAAGAAATATAGCACTTTGACTATCACTGAAAAGAGTGCTATTTTCATGCTCCTTCCCAAGTTCCCCCAAGAGTGTCTGCAACCACACCATCTCTTTACTTGCCTCTGTCACATCTACATACTCTGCCTTCGTAGTGGACAATGACAACCTTCTGCAACTTAGAAGTCCAAGATATAGCAGTACCGCCATAAGTAAAAACATACCCGGTTGTACTTCTTCTCCCATCAAGGTCATTTGATGCCAAGTCTGCATCCACATAACCCACCAGCGCCAAATTCTTGCCTTTGAAACATAGAGCCTTGTCTGTGGTGCCTCTCAAGTATCGCAGGACCCACTTCACTGCTTCCCAATGTTGCTTGCCCGGATCACCCATGAATCAGCTTACTACTCCCACTGCATGAGCAATATGTGGTCTTGTACACACCATGGCATACATGATGCTACCAATTGCTGAGGCATATGGTACCCCCATCATTTGAGCACGTTCCTCCTTGTTCCTAGGTGACTCATTCCTTGAAAGTTTGAACTGACTGCCCAGTGGAACACTCACAGGCTTTGACTCTGACATGTTGAATCTTTCCAAGACCTTCTGAATGTAACTAGCTTGCGAAAGATAATCATTTCCCATCGCCTCATCACGTTCAATCCTCATGCCTAAAATCTGCTTTGCCTCTCCAAGATCCTTCATGGAGAACCGTTCTGACAACTGCCTTTTCAACTTATTTACTTCTCTTGCATCAGCTCCTACGATCAACATATCATCAACATATAACAAGAGAATAAGAAAGCTATTGTCAAACCTCTTGTAGTAGCAACAATGATCAGCGTGGCATCTTTGGTAATCAATCTCCATCATAAAGTTGTCGAACTTCTTGTACCACTGCTTTGGAGCTTGTTTTAGACTATACAAGCTCTTCTTCAACTTGCACACAAGTTGCTCCTTTCCCTTCTTTACATACCCCTCAGGTTGTGTCATGTATAACTCCTCCTCCAAGTCATCGTGGAGGAATGCCGTCTTCACATCCATCTGATGCAACATCAAGTTTTCTGCAGCTACCATACTCAACGCCATTCGAATAGTGGTTAGTTTCACAACAGGAGTAAAAACATCAGTATAGTCAATACCATGTCGCTGTTCAAACCCCTTGACAACCAGCCGGGCTTTGTAGCATTTGCTGCCATCATCTTCATTCTTAATTCTATAGACCCACTTGCAGTGCAAAACCTTCTTACCTTTTGGGAGCTCAATGAGTTCCCAAGTGCCATTCAGCAGAAGTGAAGCTAACTCGTCATCCATTGCAATTCTCCACTTTCGTCCGTCTACATTCTGCTCTGCCTCTGTATAACACTCAGGTTCACCACCATCAGTAAGTAACAAGTAGTAGTTAGAGGGCGAATATCTTTCAGGTGCACGTCGCTCTCTAACTGGTCTCTGCGGCGGATTTTCCAGTGGTGGTGGGGTCATTGGTTCTTCAATAAGAACCTCCTCTTCTTCATTCTGACTCTGCTTACTCCCACTCGAGTTTGAGACGTCTAACTCGATTTCTTGAGTATTGGTCTTGTCAGAATTTGATGCCTCTAAACTGTCTTTGTACATAACCTGTTCATTGAAAACCACATCTCTACTGCGAATGATCTTTCTGTTATTCTCATCCCAGAGTCTATAACCGAACTCATCGCCACCATAACCAATAAACGTACACTTAACAGATTTAGCATCTAACTTACTTCTATCAACAGAACTGGCATGAGCATAAGCAACACAACCAAAAACACGCAAGTAAGACAGATTTACCTCTTTTCCCGTCCATACTTCCTCGGGTATTTTGTTCTCCAATGGAACTGATGGACCTCTATTAATTAGATATGTCGCTGTGCTTACTGCATCTGCCCAAAACATCTTAGGCAGCCCACTTTTCAGCCTCATGCATCTAGCTCGCTCATTCAGAGTTCTATTCATCCGTTCTGCAACTCCATTCTGTTGGGGAGTTCCTCTCACAGTCTTTTCCATACGAATCTCATTCTCAGCACAATATTCCTTGAACTCACGGAGTTCATATTCACCTCCATTGTCAGAACGAAGACACTTTACTTTCAGCCCCGTTTCATTCTCTACAAGGGTTTTCCACTTCCTAAAAGTATCAAATGCATCAGTTTTATTTTTCAGAAAATAAATCCATACCTTCTGAGTGGAGTCATCGATAAAGGTCATGTAATACTCCGAACCACCAAGAGACTTCACAGGCGCTGGTCCCCATAAATCGCTATGCACCAACTCCAGCTTTTCTACCTTCAAGGTTCTGCCACCTCTCGAGAAACTGACCCTTCTCTGTTTCCCGAAAACACAGTCCTCACATATACCAACTTCAACAGATTTTAGCCCAGGAAGTCTCCCTTTCGAACACATTACCTTCATTCTTTTCTTGCTCATGTGACCCAGCCGACAGTGCCACAAATCAACATTAGTCGTAGCTCCTGCGTGATCAATGCAGTCCTTGGAGTTAATTGTAGTATACAAGGTACCCTCCTTCTTTCCCCTCGCTACTATCATAGCACCTTTACTAATCTTCCAACTGTTGCTGCCGAAAGTCACTGAGTATCCCTCTACATTGAGCTGCCTAATTGAAAGCAAATTTCTTTTCAATCCTGGGATGTGCCTCACACCATTCAACTTTAATGTTGTTCCGTTTGGTGTGGATATCCGAACATCTCCTTTTCCCACGATCTTCAAGGGCTCATCATCAGCAAGGTAGACTTGTCCGAATTCCCCAGACACATAATTCTCCATTATTTCAGCATCACTACAAGAATGGAATGATGCTCCAGAATCCAACACCCACGATTCCAGCGGACTACTGACACTTAAGACCAACGCATCTTCAACATCATATGTGGCTGCGTTTGCTGTCTCCTTCTGTCCCTTCTCGTTCTGCCCCTTCTTGTTTTTCTTGGGTGCTGCACACTGATTCCTGTAGTGACCACACTCGTCACAATTCCAACACTGAATTGAGTCTTTGTCTTTCTTAGATTGACTCTTTTCTCTGGACTTTGATCTGCCATGACTTTTCCTACTCTTCGATCTGCCCCTATCCTCCGTGTTCAGCGCTGACCCTGGAGTAGATCCAGACTCTTTCCTGCGAACCTCCTCACCGATCATCAGATCCCTCACTTCGTCAAGCTTCAGTTTATCTTTAGCAGATGAAGCGCTAACTGTCGTTACTGTGGCGTCCCAACTATCTGGCAAAGAAGATAACAGAACTAGGGCAAGTACCTCATCACTGAATTCGATCTCGACTGAACACAACTGTCCAATGATCATATTGAACTCGTTCAGATGTTGCTACACGGGTGTGCTCTCCGACATTCTGAGGTTGAACAGCTGTCTGATCAGATGAACCTTGTTCGCGGTTGTGGGCTTCTGATACATCTCCTCCAAGATCTCCAGCATCTCCCTTGCGGTCTTGGCTTTAGTCGTGTGGTAGGCTACGTTCATGGACAGCGATAAGCGTATCGCACTCATCGCCTTTCTGTTCAACAGATTCCACTCCTTCTGTTCCATATTTTCGGGTTTCACCTCCTCTTCTAAGGGCACGTACAGATCTTTACCATAGAGATAATCCTCGATCTGCATCTTCCAGAACCCGAAATTCGATCCATCAAATTGTTTGATTGAAATCTTCTGATCGTTCATCGTGGCTGCTCCCTTCGAACACACAGCTCTTGATACTAGTTGTTAGGATTTTATACACACACACGATAACGAAAAAAAGAACACGAGATTTGTTTACCCAGTTCGTCTTGCGACTACGTCTGGGGGCGATGCCAAGCCAGGTATTTTTTCACTATATGATTTTCGGATAACATAATTACAATAAGACGATATCAATATTTAAACAGCATTCGCCCTAACCCTAAGCCCATTAGGATCAACTGGGCCAAGCAGAAAAATGGGCCCCCCAAAAATTCAGCGTTATAGGGCTCGTGATTCAGTCAATTTAGACTCCACACTCCAACAATCTCCTACTTGGAGACTAAATCGTCCATGTAACCATATCTTCTTGTTTCTTCTCCCTTATCCACCTGGCATCGCCTAGCCTTATTTTCAAGTTCCAAGGCCAATTGAAGCTATGCATAGCTTCAACTTCTCTAAGGTCACCACCTTAGTAAACATGTCCGCTGGATTCTCATCTCCAAGTATCTTCATAAGTTGCAAGATCTTCATTTCCAAAAGATGACGGATGTAGTGATACTTCAACTCAACATGCTTTGTCCTTGAGTGAAACGCCGGATTCTTTGCAAGAAATATAGCACTTTGACTATAGGGCTCGTGATTCAGTCAATTTAGACTCCACACTCCAACAAATAGTACACTTGTAATTCGTCGGAAAAGAGACTGGCCGGAAATTTGTCAGTCCGGAAAATTAAAAAAAATCAAAATAATAACTATGGTACAATAATTAGGTCAATGGTACAATAATTAGGTCAATGGTACATACGTATAATGTACTATCGGTCACAGGAAAGAGGTAATTATGAGATGTGACGTGAACGTACGATCTGACGTGAATAGTGTATGATTTGACATAACATCACATCAATAGTACACAACCATCATTCGAGTTACACATATATGCACTATAATACTTTATTATATTGTACATAATTGTAGGTGCAAAAGGCTATATTTAGCCCTAATTGTATTTTTAAAATATAGGGGTATGTTTGTTTTGGGACTAGCACGGATGGACGTAGGACTTTGCGATCATGTCTTTTTGACATAAAGTAACATTCTACCTTACTAAAATCCCAAAACAAACATACACTTTTACTATTCATCAAGATTTTCACATCTCAGGATTTCAAAGTCATGATTTCTCACGATCCCCCTTAATCCCAAAACCAACGTACCCTATGTGATCTTAGTTGTAAAATTACTATATATTTTAGACCTAGATGCAAGTACCCCTTATAATAATTTATTAATAAAAACAGTTGTGGAATAAAAATATAGGGACAAAACAGTAAAGTTGTAACTTGAGGGAAAAAGGGAAAAGAAAATCCGTGCGTGTTGGAGAATACATGTTAAAAAGAAAGTCTGTAAAAAGTCAAAACTTTAGCGTCTAAGGATCACAAAACCTTTTCCTCCACGATTTCCGGTGTACAGAGTTAAAAACTACTACCTCAATTTACTCCACAATAACTATTGTCGCTGTACAAAAAAGCACACGCACAGAGATAAAATTGCTCACTTTCAATTTGAATTTACATTTAAAATTAGTAAAGTAATTCATAAAATAGATAAATTATTATAATATAAGAGTAATTGTATTATTTATTTATGAATAAAATAATTAATATAATTGTAAAATGGTGGATAGACAAATAAATATATGAGCACACTTTTATATAATTAATTGACTACGTGAGTATTTGTTTATGGACATGCAATCTATTTCAAGTGCAGTGCAATCAAGAATTTCGAAAAACCGATTTCTTAAAAAGAGAAGAAGAAATTAGTTTGTTTAGAATGTATCTTCAATCAGAATAAGTGGTCGGGGTCTTATTAACTAAGATCTTAAAATTTTGGGTTCAAGACAAGAAGAGGGAAAAACCCTCTGGCAGTGGTCCTCTCGTGATTTTTTTTTGTGAAAGATTACAGTTTCAATTATGATGCGCTTTTAGAGTACAGTTTCAGGTGCTCCCTTTTTATGATGATTACAATTTAAATTTATAGCGAGACGAAATGATATGTCATATATTCAGTGGTATAATTTTTTTTTTCAATTAATTATATTAGGAAACTATATAATTGATTAACTTTTAAAAAAAATTTAGAAAGTATAACCTAATGCATGTGCTATACCTTTGTTTTGAACTAAATGCTAACAAATTTCTTGTTCCTTAGCCCTTTACTATATATTCATTCATTTTAATCAACAAAAACCTAACTAAACAAGATAGAACAAAACAAAACAAAGGTAATAATATATTTTAAAACACACAAAATATATATATATATATATATATATATATATATATATATGTATATTCTTGTGACACGTGTTTTACAAACACTTACTTCCCAAGTGTAGAAAGTTCGTGTAGCAAAGGTAAGTGTCCGGTTAAATTATCAATCTCATGAGATTAGTGGCAAGTGTATCCCTAATACTATGCGTTGGCGCTTGATTGTAGTGTGAAGGTCTTGTTCCCAATTAAACTAATTCCAACAATTAAAATAGAAACAACTAACTAGAACAAAGAAATTAAACTAAAACTAAAAAATTCACTAAACAAAACAATAAAATAACAAACACGTAAACTAATCAACGAAGATAACAAATACGAGAAAAGTGTGTTCGGGTGTTTTTCATTACGGGGTAATCAATCAATGGTTCGATAAGTTCATTTATCCCTTTTATCTGTCAAAGATAGGAGCAATCACGATTAATACACATTAAACCGTACTTGATAAGCCTAGGATTAAAGCGTCAATTAAGCATGTAGATTGTTATAGGAATAATTCACCCTTTCCCACCCGGGTAATCACACAAGGCTAAGAAAAATCCTAGCGTGTTTTTCCACTCGTATACTAAGGTCCCCCACCTTTGATCCCCTCACTAATCACATAAAGGTTAATTCAAGCAATTAATGTAGATTAATGGATTTCTAATTAAAATTACCCAACTCTCGTTGCGATAATCCAATATTAACTCAAATTACAAAATCAAACTCACACCCATATGAAATAAATGTGTCTATCCAACTCTCGTTGTAACAAATAATTTTCCCAAATGAATTAAAAGAGTACAATATGCAATTGATCAAACGATCTCCATTAAACTAATAATTCAACCTCCAATTAGAATAAACTTACAAAATCACCCCACTAACTAATTACCCACAAAAATCAAAACATCCGAACACTAAAATTTAGCCAACAATCATAACATTAAACAAACCCATAACAAATAAAAAACAATAAAATATAAATATTAAAATATAAGCAATAAAATTAAATAAAATGGTAGAAATCACCTAAACAGGAGTTCCACGAGATCAATCTCCAACAAAATCTTCAACTAGAATAAAAACCTAACTAAGAAAATATAAACCCTAGCTACCGTGTGAGTGCGTGTGAGGAGTCGTGGGAGGAGTTCTCCCAGGAGGGGAGTATTAGGTGTCTTCTTCAAGAAATCAGCTGCCTTCATTTATATTCCCAGCAAATGGGCTCCAGAAAAAGTGTAAAAAATGGACTTAAATCAATGGGCCTCTGGGATTTAATTTGCCTCAAACTCAAAATAATTTTTCAGAAATTTTTCAATGAGCACGGGTTGGCGAATTGCAAGGGTCGAAATGAAATCCGGCAAACCGTGCATAAATCTTCGAATTTACTTGTTCGGACAACCGCTTTCAGCACGGGTCGTGCTATTGAGTGTGATCCGTGCATAAATCTTCGAATTTGGTTGTTCGGGCAAACCACAAATTGTAGCACGGGTGCGATTTTTACCTTGTTTCAGCGACTCTTTAAAATGTTTTCTTTCCTCTTTCTTTGACCAGGTAGACGATGACTTCGACAACCATGGCGGTGGCTTGCTTGGGTGAATTCAGGCGAATTGGGCAGTTTCCGGTGAGAAAGCAAGGCTGGGGGCGATTTCTGACAGCAGGGGCTTTCTCTCCAGCAGACTTCTTCGGCGGCTATGGCAGGACGTTAATGGTGAGGGAAATTTGACGCGACGTTATTTCCGACAGGGGTTAGGCTGCAATTCCCCATTTCCGGCGTCGAGTGGACTATGAATTCAGAACAGGGCTCATATGGCGCGACTTTGAATTTCTGGTGGAGAAGGCACTTGGGCTGTGCGACGGTAGGCGTGGAGGCTGCTGCAAGTTTGGCCATGAATTCAGGCGAGAAGTGATGAAGCTTCTCTGAATTTCCGGCATGTCGAGTCGTGGGCTGCTGTGAACAGAGCTCGGCGGCGATTGGAGGTGCTTCCATGGTGACTTTGAGATGAAATGCAAATTTTGTACAGAGGTGGTGGGCGGTGGTTGAGAAGTATTGAGTGGTAAAGGAATGGCCACGTTTCTTTCTTTAAATTCTTGGTCAAAGCCTGCATTTTCCAATACCAAGTTTAATAAACAAATGGGTGTTCTGGTTGGGCCTTGGCTAAAACTCCTCTATATAAAACAAGAAACAAGCTCCCATTTTTTCAAATGCATTCATTATTAACAAATGGACTTTAAAAATATGACATCAATTCACAAAAGAAAGTCCGAAATTTTTATATTCAAAGATCAATTCATGACACTATTTCAATCTTCAAATTTCTTTTTCCACTCAATTAATATAAACATATATTTTGCTCAATTAAAATTCATTTTTCAATAAAATAGCAAAACAAATATCTTTCTCACAATTAAGCTCAAATGATCAAATTAATGTAACTAATTGCTAAAAATCTAATAAAATTAAGTAATTTAAGCACACAAATTTCAAGCAAAAATCACACTAATCATCTTGCACTTTAAATGTGAATTGGAAAAAAAATGTACACTTCAATGTATTTTAAAAACATTTTAATCTCACATCAGAAAAATTATTTTAACTATTCAAAATAAATAATTATATGATTTCATTGAGTGATACTAAATGGGTTGACACTATTATATCAAGGAAAAATTATAAAATGATTCACAAAATTGATACTAATTACAAATTGGTTCCATACAGAAAAAAATATGCTTCTTTCCACAAAGAAATTATAATTTTGTGTAAATATTGTGAATCAATTTATAAATATAGTCATTTTCTTAATCAACATGCAAATATATCTAGTATTAATAAATTAATTTTACATCTTCACTATTGGATTCCAAATAATAAATACATATGATTTATGAAATTATATGGCAATTGAAGAACATTTGTGGAACTAGTGAATGAAGAACACAAGAAAGCAATAAATGTAAGAGAATTTGTTGAGTTTTTTAGACTCTGATTTAAGATTATTTAGATCCTTTATTTAGCTTTAAAAGACTCTATTTATGTGTTCTAGTTTATACTGCTATTATGTAAGAGCTTGACTTATCCATGCATTAAATGTAGGGTGATTTACATATAGGTTCAAAAAAATCACTATATTTACAAATAGGTGCTTTGCAGAAAAAAATATGCTTCTGTGCAGAAAAAAAATGTGCTTCTGTGCAAAAATTGTGCACCTATTTGTAAATATAGTAATTTTTTTGAACCTATATATAAATCACCCTTAAATGTATATGTTATGGGTGCAAAGAAAGTGAAATAAACTCAGATGAGCAAGTACTGCTGATTAACTGAACATTATACTATCAGCTGATAGGTCTGCTGATGGTTAGTCATCTAATGAGGTCAGCTGAGATCGTTTGAGAAGTTTACTGAAAGTCATCTGGGATATCAGCGGAGTCAGCTGAGGAGGTCAGTTGATGGTGGTCAGCTGAGGAGATCAGGATGATGGTCAGTCAGGATGGTATGGTCAGGTCAGCTGGTCAGATCAGGACAAAAAAAAAAAAGGTCTACTGGTGATATCAGGATAAATGTCTACTGATGATATCAGCTGAGGACATATCACATCAGCAGACAAGACAAGAAAGGAGCATACCGACTCCAAAGTCAGGAATTAACTCAGGATCAGTTACGAACCGGTTTAAACTTTCAAATTGGACAACGGCCGATCAGTTTAACAGAATCAAAACTGATGGGCTCTGACAGTTACTCATTTCGGTTGCAATTGTAGCAGTTTTCTTGTTAGGTGGTTACGATCACTAGCATTAATTAGGGATTCCATACTCCTATATATATACGCATATATGTATAGAGAGGATAAGACGATCATATACTTAGTGAGATCAAAATACTTGTAAATTGTATCATCTTCCATCGATTAGTGAGAGAGGTGCCCTCATCCGTGGATGTAGATCATTTCTGATCGAACCACGTTGTTGAGCAATTCTAATAATCAGATGTTTTATGTGGCTAATAACTCCTAGGAATTACCCAAACAATAATCAAAGATATAATATGGAATGAAATAGTTATATGAATTGTATAGAGGAATGTAGAGAGAGAAATTTCTGTAATGTATTTCTTGTATTAGGATTTCAAATCTTTACAAATGAGGCCTTTCCTCTTATTTATACCCTTCCTAGGGTGAGGTGGCAGGTTTACAAGCCATGTGGCTTCTGGAGGTGACACGTGTCCTCCACTTGTCACCCTCTCAATTACTTGCTCCACTCACTCTAGCAATAACATTCCACGTCTTTCCCATAGGTTCATCGAACATCTTGGGTCCTCTTCCTCGTAGTATGGCGAGCAACACGGCGAGCAATGTGGCGAGCAGATGGGCGAGTATTACAGGCTTGTTATCGGAGTCTAGTGCCTTACTTCCCCATGAGTCGGGCGAGCAGGTTAGCGAGCATCAGGGCGAGCATGGTGGCGAGCAAGTCGGTTTCAGCTCTACAGGTTCGTTGCTTCGTTACACCAGAGCTCGAGCGGGCATCTGGGCGAGCAACCCGGCGAGCACTTAGGCGAGCATTTGAGGAATGGCCATGTAGGCTTGCTGCCCCGTCACCTATAGACTTGGGCGAGCATAGGGGCGAGCAGCCTGCACATTTCATCTTGTTTATACTTGGGTTATTCTCTAATCCTCGAGCTTAGATCCTTTTATCAACATTTGCCCCTCAGTATATGCTTTGATTTGATATCAAAGTATATGCTGGAGTTGATCTATCATGAGGACGAGCAGCTGGGCGAGCAATTAGGCGAGCAACTTAGCGAGAAACATGGCGAGCAACTTAGCAAGAAACATGGTGCTCGTCTTGGAGCTCGCCATCCTGCTCGCTCTCTCTCTCTTCGACAACTGAGGTGACGTTCCAGAAAACGAGGCACCTCATCGTTTTGGGTGCCAATCAGTCGCATGAAAATGCGTGCCTCTTCAAAAACTTTTCAAATACTTTGCAACTAAGTCCCTGAAGTTCTTTTCCCTCTTTCACTCTAACCCGAATGTATAAATAGGGTTTCTCAGTTACTATTCATCTTCTTCCTCATTTACTACTATTCTCTGGAATTCCCGGCGATCTAATCCTTTGAGCTTTTTCTGATGACTTTAGTAATTTCCTTTATTCCGGTGAAAACGGTTTTGTGACTCAACATCCCAGGTAGTTCCTCTATCTCTTTCGTCTTTTCTTTTCATTATCTTCATTTTCTTTTATTTTTTGTATGTCCATTTTGTGTATTTGTTCGTCGGATTCTTTGCAGGAATTTCTGACCAAAATCTCGTTGATGATGCCCGCAATCCATAGTTAACACATCCTAGGATCAACTTTCTCTTTTCTCTTTTCTTCTCGAACCATGTCGTCATCTTCGAGTCGGATGATTTCTCACCGAAATTTGGGCAAAAGGCCAATGGAAGATATGGAGGAAGGTGGCCCAATTGCCTGTCTTTCCTCGGTCCATCTTGCGGGTTCTGACCCCGAGGGTGCGGAGGCGGAACGTCCTCTGGGAGAGGGAGGTCAGCGAGCCGGAGAGCAATCAGGCGAGCAGCCGGGCGAGCAAGTAGTCGAGCAGCCCTCTGCTCGCCCTGATTGTGATAACCCAGAGGGTGTTGAGATGCTCTCCAGCAGTGATGACAGTGACGACTCCAACACCGAGTGGTTCGAGTCCGTCGGCTTCCCACAACCTCATATGTCCGAGAGGTCCATTCCCGAAGGTGTTGCGCAAGAATTCAACTGGAGGACATATTACGAGAGATACGCCGCTGATTTTCCGACTCCTCCTCGACAATACTTGGAACTTGAGAAAGGTGACCGTACCCCTTACAAGGCGAACACTGTAGTGAGTGTTATTGATGAGGATGACCTCGACAGTGTCCGTAGAGAGTATCACATCCCTTGTGATGTGACGATGTACGCTCCTCGGGAGAAAGAAAGAGCCGACTGCCCACGGGAGGGTTTGACAGCCATAAACATACACACTCTGGCCGCCGGTGTAACGTTGCCACTCCATCCTCTCATCGGTCGCTTCTTGGAGACGACGGGTTTGGCGATCACCCAATTGACACCCAATGCTTGGACATACTTGATATCCCTCTGTACTGTTTTTGCATTGGAGAAGTACAAGGATCGCATGACCCCTCAGGAGGTGAATTACACCCTTTGCCTAAGCAAATGTTCCGAGGAAGGCCAAGGTTACTATTACCTGAAGGCAAGGAGTGACATGAAGATTCTTGAAGGATTACCCAACAAAGTGAGGGACTGGAAGGAACAGTTCTTCTTCATTGGTGGAGACTGGCGTGCGCCGGATAATAACGAGGGTCTTGGGGGACGTATTATATCCCCTACCGAGTTTGGTGAGTTGCAGCGTAGGACTTGTTTGCATGTTGAATATTGTTTTTCGATATTGTGCCTGATGTCTTTGCTCTTTGTGCTGCAGGTTTGATCCCTCAGCGTTGGAAGAAAACGAGTTTGTCCGAAGAATTTAAATTTACTTGCATCCTCGTTTGCCGTCGGAACAAGAAGGATAGGACGTTTGACTATTTGAACAAGTCCAGTTGTCGTACCGCTTCCGGGTTGATTACAACTCCTCACCATTTACGAGCTCAAGTTGCTCGTCCCGCAGGTATAGCCCTTATAAGCTTTTGACTTGTACCTTTGACTTGTACCTTTGAAATTTTATAAACTCTTTTTATGTTTTCTGATGCTTGTAGCTGCAGAGGTCACTATCGCCATCCCTCCTTCCTTCAGGATCTTTAATCAAAAGTTTGGAATGGCGAGGACCAAAAGAGATCCCTCATCCGTCGTGCTAGCTGCTCAACAGGCAGCCAAGGCGAAGAAGGGTGCTGGCACTGGTCCGAGCACCTGATCCACTTCACCTCCTCGAGCTCCTCGTTTCGAGGACTGGCAAGCTCCGAGTGGCTCTCCGAGTGGTGGTGGCCGACGGCTACAACGGGGTGACGGCTCATGTGTTGAGCGTGAAAGCGAGGCTGTCAAGAGGGTAAGGGTTACAAGGCCTCCGAGTTCGGGAGGTTCAGGTCGGGTCGAGGTTCCGGAGTCCACACTTCCCATTTCTGTTGGCACCCCGACTGCCTCCGCATCTATCCGCTCGATTGGTCAGTTAACTGACATCACATACCTGGGATGGGACCAGGAACGGGCAGCTGGGTATGAGCCTCATACCTCTAATATCTTTATACTTCATGCTAAAATCTAAGTATTTTCTTGTATGGTCCTTTAAGCAGGTATGACCCTTCTCGTTATCAGCATCGCAGTCCGCTGGTTCACCAGTTTGTATTCGCCCGTCCCCCGAAGTCTCTTAATGAGCTCAAAGGCCCAGTTCGAGGAGCTGTTGAGTCCGCTGTCCGTCACTGGACCCAACCCCAAGATGCCATCATTCAGCACCAATCATTGACTGATAATATCCGCACAACCATGCATCACTCAAGTGGTGCTCTTATCACTGCTCAACGTGCCATCGAGCAGGCTGTGACCCTGGAGAAATCATATGCGGTGTTGAATGACAGCCTGAGGAAGGAAAGGGATGAGATGAAGAAAAGAGTTGCCATATCTGAAGCTAAAGCTAAGGCTTCACTAGACGCCAAGCAATCGGCGATTGCAAGTGCCGAGAGTGCCCGAGCTGAAGCTGAAGGCCTCCGGGTCGAGCTAGCAAGTGTCCGGGCACAATTGGAGGAAAGCAGGGTTGTCTGGGGAAAGATTGTCGAGCTAGAAAGAGAACTCCAAGCCACCCTGACCGAACTCGTTGATCTTAAGGCTGCACACACTGACTGCTATACTGCTGAAGCCATTGCGGATATTCGAGCGGAGTCCTCTGACTTTGGCTTTGTGTATGCCTTTGCCGAGAACCTGCGGGCTTATCATCATGCGGTTGGTGAAAATGAGGATCCCTGGACAGCCCTGAAGAAGGAGTTTACCGATTTTCTTACTGAACGTCCTCTCAAGGAAGGTTTAGTAGTGGATATCGGGGACCTCAAGGAAATGGGAGTTGATTTAAGTGATGTGCCTTCAACGCTTAAGATCATTGATGGAAACTATCCGCCTCTTCAGATTAATGTTGAGGATGATGCGATGGTGGACACTGATGGTCTTTCTCCATTCGAAGTCCTCCCTGGTCTTTCTCCTTCAGGTGTCGGCGGACAGGCGGGCGACCACCCTGGCGAACAACCTGGCGAGCAGGTTGGCCAAGGCGATGGACCAGCTGGTGCCCATGCTGGCGAGCAGGGTGGCGACCAGTAGAGAGATGGGGATTTTCTTCCTTTTGTTTTTGCATTTTCTTCTTTTGCAACCTTTTGCTTCTGACGCCCTCGAAGGCACTCCACATGTATTTGAACCTCCTTTTGATATTAATGAACTAGCTATTTCCCTTTTATTAAGGTTGCTTATACTTTGTTTTGCTATTGATACTTTTGCCTTAGTTATTTAGTGCTCGTTTTTTATGTACGGTGTTTCAATTGATTCGTCTTACTTTTCCTTTTACGGAATTGCGAATTCACACCTCATTTTTCATCCTTTTGGATGTAGGCTTATTGGTTGGTAAGGACTCCCTTTTAATGGTATAACCTTAGGGTTAGTCTCAATACCTTGCCTTTATTGTGGACTCGTAAATCTTGAGAGCTTATAACTTGAGACATCTTTCGATACACCAATTTGAAAGAAAACCTCTTTATTCAACATAATAATGACTTTTACAGATTTGTCCTTATCTAGCATGATCCTGCTTGCCCCTATACATGATGGGCGAGCAAGGTTTTTAAAAAAAATTTACACAAGTCTTTATTGGTAGAACTTCTTGAGATGTGCCGCGTTCCAGGTATATGCTGAAGGATTGCCTTGCATGTCCTCCAGGTCATACGTCCCATTTGGCCAACTTTTTGCTACTTTGAACGGACCTTCCCATTTCGGACCAAACACTCCAGTCGGGGCTGCTAGTATCCTTCTCATCACCAGGTCGCCAATTTGGAATTTTCTATCTTTTACTTTCGAATTGTAATACTTTTCGGCCCGTCGCTTATAGACCGCATTTCTTAATTCTGCCGAAGTTCTTGTTTCTTCAATCAAGTCTTTTTCTACCGCCATATCATCTTCATTCGCTTCCTCATTGTATTCGATTATCCTCCATGTCCGATGTTGGACCTCCACTGGGATGACTGCTTCAACTCCGAAAGCCATTGTGAACGGTGTCTCCCCGGTACTTGTTTTATAGGACGTCCTATAAGTCCATAGGACTTCTGGCAGCTCGTCAGCCCAACTGCCCTTTCTTTCTTCCAACCGGATCTTTAGGATGTGCTTCAAGACCTTATTCACGGCTTCGACTTGTCCATTCGATTGAGGATGATATGGTGTAGAGTAATGCTTCTTGATGTTCCAAGATGTGCAAAAGTCTCTTAACTTACTTCCGTCGAACTGCCTCCCGTTATCTGTGACGATTGACTGTGGCAACCCAAATCTGCACACCAGGTTCTTCCAAATGAAGCTTATCATCTTCTCTTGGGTTATAGTCGTTAGTGTTTCAGCTTCGACCCACTTAGTGTAGTAATCCACAGCCACCACTACAAATTTTACTCCACCTTTTCCGGGAGGGAATGGGCCGATCAAGTCTATACCCCATTTAGCGAATGGCCATGGACTGTATACTGATTTCAATTCTTGAGCCGGGGTATGAATGCTTGGAGCAAACTGTTGGCATTTCAAACACCTCTTAGCATATTTGATAGCATTCTTTCGCAGTGTTGGCCAATAGTAACCTTGCCTAATAGTTTTATAGGCTAAGGCTTGCCCCCCGGCATGACTTCCACATACCCCTCTATGGATTTCTTCCAACACCTTTTGACCTTCTTCCGAGGAAAGACACTTGAGTAATGGAAGTGAGATTCCTCTCTTGTATAATTGTCCTTCAACCATTGTGTATCTAGCAGCTTGTTTCACAATTAGCCGTGCTTCCCATGGATCTCCCGGCTGTTCTCCGTTGGTCAAGTATTTACTGATAGGTGTTCGCCAATCATCAGTAGACTGTTGCTGGCTATTGATTATTTGTTGCCCCCTCTTCAACACTTGATTGACATAATCAAATGTTGAAGGATTAGTTAGCTTTGTGACCACCACTTCTGAGATGCTTGGTTCTCCGGTGCTTGTGGCTAACCGGGCTAAAGCATCTGCTTGGGTGTTCTCTAGCCGGGGGATTTGTTCAATGTACACTTGCTCAAATTTTGATATCAGGTGCACAACGATCCTTTGGTAGATGATCATTTGTCGGTCCTTTGCCTCGTACTCACCTCGGACTTGAGACACGATTAGCTGTGAATCTCCGAAAATCTGAAGTCTGGTTGCCCCCACAGCTAATGACAGTCTTAATCCCGCAATAAGTGCTTCATATTCAGCTTCATTGTTGGTTGCTAGGAAGTCGAATCTTATTACTGAGGTGAATACTTGTTTGTCGGGACTTACTAGGACGACACCTGCTCCGGCTGCAGAACTTGTTGCTGAGCCGTCTACATAGAGATGCCATGGGTATATACGTCCCCTCGTCGGATCTTGAGGGTAGGTTAGCTCTACTATGAAGTCTGCTAGAGCCTGCCCTTTGATCGCTGTTCGGGGTGCGTATGTTATACCATACTGGCTAACCTCGAGTGACCACTTTAACAATCGTCCGGCGGTATCGGGTCTATGTAAGATTTGCCTCAGGGGGAAAGTTGTTAAAACCTCCACTTAATGGTCGAAGAAGTATGGTCGGAGCTTCCGCACGCTCATCACCAACGCGTATGCCAACTTCTCCATTGGGGAATATCGTAGCTCCGCCTCATGCAGCACTTGGCTGACATAATATATTGGCAGATGTGTCTTACCCTCCGCACGCACCAAGGCTGAGCTTATGGCTACTTCTGATGCCGCCAAGTATAGGTATAGCTTTTCTCCTGGCACCGGCTTTGATAGGATCTGGGGATCACTGAGGTAGGTTTTTATATCTTCGAACGCCTTTTGGCAAGCATCCGTCCACACATAATTGGTCTTCCCGATTCTTTTGCAGATGCCCTTGCCTTTGATAGACTCGAAGAAGGGTCTATTCTTATCTCCGGATCTGGATATGAACCTGTTGAGTGTCGCGAGACATCCGGTAAGTCTTTGAACTGCCGGTACATCCTTCGGTGGTCCCATGTCCAGGATACATTTGACTTGTGAAGGGTTAACTTCTATACCCCATTGACTCACGAGATGTCCCAAGAACTTACCGGATTGTACTCCAAAACTGCTTTTCTTTGGGTTAAGTTTCATGTTATACGCCCTCATGATGTCGAACGCTTGCTTGAGGTGCTCCAGATGGTCTTCTTTTCTAAGACTCTTCACTACAATGTCGTCAACATAGACCTCCATTGTGTCACCAAGGTGTTGGTCGAACATCTTGTTGACTAATCTTTGATATGTAGCGTCGGCATTGATCAACCCGAAGGGCATCCTCTTCCAACAAAATAAATTTTTGTTTGTATAAAAGGCTGTATGTTCTTGATCATCGGGATGCATGGCAATCTGATGGTAACCTGCAAAGGCATCCATAAACGTCATTAGTTCATGTCCCGCCGTATTGTCTACCAGCTGGTCGATGTGGGGCAACGGAAAATTATCCTTCGGACATGCCGCATTGAGGTCTGTGAAGTCTATACATAGCCTCCACGTTCCATTCGGTTTCTTGACCAGGACAGGATTCGCCACCCATTGAGGACATAGTGCTTCCTTTATGAATTTATTGTCCAAAAGTTTCTTCACCTCGCCGGTCAATGCTTCATACTTGTCTGGCCCATATTTTTTTCTCTTCTGACGGACAGGCTTCTTTGTAGGATCTATGTTCAGGTAATGGCATGCGTGCTCCACCGGTATGCCGGTCATATCCTCGTGCGACCATGCAAACACATCGAGGTTAGCCAGAAGGAATTCCTCCATTCGGCTTCTATAAGGCTCCTCCAACTCTGACCCAATAAAGAGTTCTAAATCTTGTTTATTTGGGTCAACTTGTATGGATCTGAGCTCCTCAACTGGTGTAGCACGTCGCTTTTTATCTTTCCACCTGGGGTCATCAATTGGCCCTTCGAGATGTGTATCCATCCTTTCCGGGGTTGGTTCATAGCCCAATCGAGGCTCGATGTCCTCTGGTTCAACTGTTGGTTCCGCGTCACCACTTATTGCGACCATGGTTGTGGGGTCTTGACCTTGATCCTCCGGGTTATTTACCGTTTGCTCCCTGTCCGGCTGGACTTGCTGCAGCGCATCATCTATCTCCATGCCCTCCGGCGTCAGATCTACTTCCATCATTTCGGTGTCTATCGAGACATCATTCAAACTGCTCGGCTCGTCCGAGGAGGGTTGTGATATCAGACCTTCAAACACCAACACCTGGTTAACGTGCTTTTTCAGGGTTAATAGGCATTCCCGCACCTTCTTCTGGTCTCCTTTGACCGTACCTGCACCCTTAAGAGTTGGGAATTTTATAAAATAGTAGTAAGTAGAACATGCGGCTTTAAATTCGGAAATGAAAGGGCGGTCGAGGAACTCGTTATAGGTGGATGGTTGATCTACGACTAAAAAATCTAAAAACCTTGTCATCCTCCTTTCCGGGTTCTCTAGCGCTACAAGTTCTACGGGCAATCTTATTACACCTTGTGGGACGGTCACAGCCTCTTTGAATCCCACTATTTTGTGATTACAATCCTCTATGTAGGATTCGTAATCTCCTAACTGGTCTAGTGTCTTCTTGAACAGGATGTTCGTGTAGGCTCCAGTATCCACTAGCAGTCGGTGTACTCTTGCGTTCATGATATTGGCGCTGATAACCAGGGAGTCGTTGTGCGGTGTAAGAACCCCTTCGAGATCTGCTTGTGAGAAAGTCAAATCTGCAGTTGGCTTAGTAGTTGCATTCGATCCGGACCCCATCTCCTGTACTTAATTGACCACCCGAATTTCCGCTTTCTTTTGCCTCTTTGATGTTGGACGGCCATCTACCATTCCTCCAGCCGAACCAATTTCTTCAAGTACAAGGATCTCTCGGTTAGGTTCCAGATGTGTCGGCCTTGCTGGTGGACCTCTCCTTACTTGCCTGTTTGGGGCCCTTTCTGCCTCATCACTACCTTCATCATCTGAGGCTTCTTGTCTTGTCTGACACTGCCTTTTCCCCGGAGCTTTCTTGACGAATTTGGCAAGTTTCTCGTCTTCATAAAACTTCCACAACTGTTTCAACAGATCGCGGCACTCACTAGTGAAGTGCCCAATACTTTGATGATACACACAAAATTTATTTGGGTTTAGCTTGCTTCGATCTTGTCTGATCCTCCGGGGTGCGGCCAACATATCTTGATCCTTCACAGCTGTGAAGACATGATTAATTGTAGTTGACAACACTTGATTCAATTTTTCTTTGTTTTCGGCTGTCTCTCCAAATGTTTTGAGATTTTTCGGGGCCTTATAACCACTGCCGCTGGGCTTCTTACCGCTCTTCTTGTCATCAGCCTCTGGACCCAACTGTTTGGCCATTACTTCTTGCATTGCGACGTACACACCGGCTTTGTGGCGGAATTCAGCATATGTACTAGGGCAAGCTAGATGCATCTCTTTCCACATGTCCGTTCCTTTACGCAGTCCCGCTATAACTGCCACAACCTTTGTATCATCACTGACTGCTTCACCTTCCAAAAGGATTTTATCAAATCGTTCCAGATATTGCTGGTCAGTCTCCTCGGCCCCTTGTGAGATGTTGGCCAACCTGTGCTTTTGTGTCAAATACGTTCCGAATCCCGAAAAGTGGGATAAGAACTCCCGTGTCAACTGTCCAAATGATTGAATCGATCCAGGTGTCAAGGCTGAGAACCATCTGTGTGCACGGTCTCCAAGAGTCAAGGGAAAGTTCCGGCATTGCATCACGTCTGATGCCCCCATTGAGATCATGTAATCAGCGTACTTTGAGATGTGAACCTTGGGGTCAGACTCTCCTTCGTACAACACTAATGAAGGAAATTGTATCTTCTTCTGGATGGGTGCAGTCAGGATGACTGGTGACAGCGGTGATATTGGAAGTGACGTGTACGTCTCAACCTTGTCTTTGATGGACACCTGGTGTTGCAAGTCTTCCACAACTTTTTTCAATTTTTCTATCTCTAGAACTGACGATCCCCCTCCTCGAGGCTGTTCCGGGTGCACCTCATGATGATGTACTGCCCCCGGTAGTCCCTCACTTCGGGCGATCTCTCGGTGCGGTCGTTGGAGGTTACTTGCAGCATTTGGGCCTAACCTCTCGGACGTCTGTCTCCTCAATCTTTCCTGTACAGGCCTGCGTTGATGCCGAGCATCAGACTCGCAAGGCTCTTGGCGGTACGAATGCTCTGACTTTCTACCTTCCGAGTGATGACTTTGATTACTGCGTCTATCACCTTGTGACCCGTCAAGATGCTCAGGTTGGTCATGTGCTCGGTCAGCTGGTCGCTGGTTTGAGCGTTGGGGTTGTGGTCCAAGGCGATCAAACATTTTCTGCTTGCCTCTTGAACTTTTGGGTACGACACGTCCACTACTGGCTTCTTCCTCTTCAGCAAGGTAGCTTGTTCGTGTCTCATGTCTCATCTCAGTCTGGGCAACCTGAATCACTTGTTGACGTGCTACTACCATTTGCTGTCTTTGTAATTATTTCAGGGTGGACATCGCTCTCTCGATGTCCTCGGGTGTTCTAACCATTGATTCGATGGTAGTTTCAATTTGCTGACCAACTGGAGCCGCCGGCAACTCCGGGACACGAGCTTGTTCTGTCCGACGGTGTCCGGATGGTCCCCTTCCTTTCCACCTTCGACTCGTTGAGGTGGTGTGGGATTCATCGTGGGAGGCCTCGTACATATGTCTTGTCATTGTTCGTGGTGACAATTGAATATAGTAGATGAGTTTTTAAAGAAATCTTTTCTAGTTTGTGTTTTTTAAGACAACAAATTCTTGAAAACACTCACAATTGAAGATATTCCTCAAAATCCTTACAAAACTTCGAAAGGCGTTCTTCGTGTTCTTCGGAATAATGATGAAGGAGTACCGAATTCTTCAATCGACGGAGGTTCAGACCCTTCTTCTAGCGCCAAATTGTTGAGCAATTCTAATAATCAGATGTTTTATGTGGCTAATAACTCCTAGGAATTACCCAAACAATAATCAAAGATATAATATGGAATGGAATAGTTATATGAATTGTATAGAGGAATGTAGAGAGAGAAATTTCTGTAGTGTATTTCTTGTATTAGGATTTCAGATCTTTACAAATGAGGTCTTTCCTCTTATTTATACCCTTCCTAGGGTGAGGTGGCAGGTTTACAAGCCATGTGGCTTCTGGAGGTGACACGTGTCCTCCACTTGTCACCCTTTCAATTACTTGCTCCACTCACTCTAGCAATAACATTCCACTCCTTTCCCATAGGTTCATCGAACATCTTGGGTTCTCTTCCTCATAGTATGGCGAGCAACACGTCGAGTAATGTGACGAGCAGATGGGTGAGTATTACAGGCTTGTTCTCAGAGTCTAGTGCCTTACTTCCCCATGAGCCGGGCGAGCATGGTGGCGAGCAAGTCAGTTTCAGCTCTACAGGTTCGTTGCTTTGTTACACCAGAGCTCGAGCGGGCATCTGGGCGAGCAACCCGGCAAGCACTTAGGCGAGCATTTGAGGAATGGCCATGTAGGCTTGCTGCCCCGTCACCTATAGACTTGGGCGAGCATAGGGGCGAGCATGGTGGCGAGCATGTGGGCGAGCAGCCTGCACATTTCATCTTGTTTATACTTGGGTTATTCTCTAATCCTCGAGCTTAGATCCTTTTATCAACACACGTAAATCTTGGTGTTCTTCAATTTTATTTATTCTAATTGATTTCAAACAATCATTGTTGACTCAACAATTGGCGCCGTCTGTGGGAAGAAGAGAAGATTGTTGGTGAAATCAATTGTTATGGCTTCTACAAAGATGGAGTTTGAGAAATTCACAGGGGCGAATGATTTTGGTTTGTGAAAGGTGAAGATGAAAGCTCTCCTCACACACCATGGATTATCAAATGCTCTGAAACCAGCGAATCAGTGGCCATCATCATCCGTATCAGAACCTACAAAGAAGCAGGAGATTCTGGACAAGGCTCATAGCACAATCATTTTGTGCTTGGTAGATAAACCTCTGAGGGAGGTGTATAAGGAGAAGACTGCCATTGATGTGTGGAATAAGCAGGAACAAGTGTATCAAACGAAGTCGATTACCAATAAGTTGTTCATGAAGCAGAGGCTTCATTCATTCAAGATGACTGAAGATAGGGATCTTGTTGAACAACTTGAAGAATTCAATAAAGCAGTGGATGATTTGGAGAATCTTGAAGTCAAGATTGAAGATGAGGATAAAGTCCTGATGTTATTGAACTCTCTACCAAAATCCTTGGAGAATTTCAAGGATGCTCTGTTATTTGGAAGGCAAGAGAAGGTGTCCCCTGATGATATTCAGAATGCATTGAAAACTAAGGTGCTTCAAATGCAATCTGAAAGGAAGAACACAAATCAAGGTGAAGGGCTGAATATCAAGTTCAAGAAAGGGAAGAAACCATTTCAGGGAAAGAAGAAGAAGAATGGTAAAGGCCCTGAATCTGGAAAATTTATGGAAAGGAGAAAATGTTTCTCATGTCAGAAGGTGGGACATCTCAAGAAGAATTGTCCTGACAAATCCAGGAAGCAAGAAGAGGATCAGAAGGCAGATGTCACAATTGCTACTCAGGAAGAATATGATAGTGGTGAGGTTTTGGCCGTTACTGATGTCAAGCTGAGTGAAGATTGGGTGTTGGATTCTGGGCGCTCATTTCATATGTGTCCCAATGAAATTTTATTCAGGGATCTCAAGAAACTTGATGGAGGATCAGTTCTTTTGGAAAATGATCAGATGTGCAAGGTCAGGGGGTCTGGCTCAATAAAGTTGAGGCTGCATGATGGTGCTGAGAGGATACTACAAGATGTCAGGTTTGTACCTGAGCTGAAGAGAAATCTTATTTCTCTTGGATCACTTAATGTTTTGGGATATGAATTCAATACAAGGAATGGATTCATATTGATAACCAAGGATAACAACATTGTGATGAAGGGCAAGAAGGTAAATGGCTTGTACATTCTGATGGGCAACTCAGCTGCCGGATCAGTGAATGCAGTTATGGGCAGTTCTGATGCTATCTTGTGGCACAAGAGGTTAGGGCACATTGGTGAAAGAGGACTGAATGAACTCTCCAAGCAGAAGGCATTTGGGGATTCAGGAACAATCAAATTGGATTTTTGTGATCACTGTGTGTTGGGAAAATCCAAGAAACACTCTTATGCAAAGGGGAAACATCATACTGATGCTCCTTTTGACTATGTACACTCTAACATCTGGGGGCCTTCAAAAACTGAAACTCATGGAGGTGGAAGGTACTTCATGACTATCATTGATGATTTCAGCAGGAAGGTGTGGGTGATCATCCTGAAGCAGAAGAGTGAGGCCTTTGGAAAGTTCAGGGAATGACTCCTTGAACAAGAAAACAAAAGGGGCAGATCCATAAAGCATCTCAGGACTGACAATGGACTTGAGTATGTGTCAGAAGAATTTGAAAATTTCTGCAAGGAAAGAGGCATAACAAGACACAAGACTGTTCCAGCAAACCCTCAACAGAATGGGCTTGCTGAGAGAATGAACATGACCATTTTGGAGAAGGCCAGGTGCATGCTTTCAGATGCTAAACTACCTAAAGTATTCTGGGGAGAGGCAGTTAATACTGCTTGTTATTTGATAAACAAAACACCCTCATCTGCTATTGAGTTTATAACCTCAGATGAGCTTTGGTATGGTAGGTTGTCAGATTACAATAATCTGAAGGTATTTGGTTGCTTAGCCTTTGCACACATAAGGCAAGATAAGTTGGAACCAAGGGCTCTGAGGTGCATCTTCCTGGGATATCCAAAAGGTGTCAAAGGTTATAAATTGTGGTGCCTTGAATCAGGACACAAAAAGTGTATTGTCAGCAGAGATGTGACTTTCAATGAGAAAGTCATGGGATATGTACATCTGAAAGTTCTCTGGATGCTGAGGACAACCCCATAATCAGACATACACTAGTTCAGGTGGAGCATACAACCAGGATTCAGAATGAAGATCAGGCTCAAGAAAACTCTGATATCAGGAATCCACAAAAAGATCAGCTGAGTGCATCAGCAGATAGTGATTCTGAAGATCAAACTGAAAATTCAGATGAGGAGGGTCAAGATTTGAGAAACTACAGTCTGGCTAGAGATAGACATAGGAGAAGCATTCATCCACCAATCAAGTTTGGGCAGGCTGACATGATCTCATATGCCTTATCAGTAGCAAAAGAAGTAGAGTATCAGGAACCTCAGACTTATGCTGATGTAGTGACAAGGAAGGATAAAGATCAGTGGATTTCAGCTATGAAAGAGGAGTTAAATTCACTTGAAAAGAACAACACATGGGTTCTTGTGAATAGAACAAAAGGGCAGAAGGTTGTCAGCTCAAGATGGATATTCAAGAAAAAGTCTAAAATTGGGTCAGATGGACAGGAGCTGATCAGATATAAGGCAAGGTTAGTTGCAAGGGGATTTACTCAGAGGGAAGTAATAGACTTCTATGAAGTGTTCTCACCAGTTCTGAAGCGCTGCTCAATAAGGATCTTATTGTCTAAGGTGAATCAGGATGGACTAGAGTTACAACAGCTGGATGTCAAAACTGCATTTCTACATGGAGAGCTTGAAAAAACCATTTATATACAACAGCCTGAAGGGTTCATACTATCAGAAAATGAAGGAAAGGTATGTTTGCTGAAGAAGTCTTTGTATGGACTTAAGCAAAGCCCAAGGCAGTGGTATAAAAGGTTTGATAGCTTCATGGTGTCTATAGGCTTCATCAGATGCAAGTATGACAGTTGTGTGTACTTGGAAAAGTAAGGCTCATAAGTACTGACATATCTATTACTCTATGTGGATGATATGTTAATTGCTAGCAAAAGTCTTGGAAGAATTCAGAAACTGAAGGATAAGTTCAGTTCAACCTTTGACATGAAAGACCTTGGAAGTGCTAAGAGAATTCTGGGTATGGATATTATCATGAACAAGTCAGCTGGAAGGATGTTCTTGACTCAGCAGGATTACATACTGAAAATCTTGAGAAGATTCAATATGCATGAGTCAAGATCAGTCTCTACTCCTCTTGGACAACATTTCAAATTGTCAGCTGATCAATGTCCCAGGAGTGAACAAGATAAGTCTCAGATGAACAAGATACCTTATTCAAATGGAGTTGGAAGCATAATGTATGTCATGGTTTGCAGCAGACCTGACATTGCTCATGCAGTGAGCTTGGTCAGCAGGTTTATGGCTAATCCTGGAAAGGCACATTGGGAAGCTTTCAAGTGGACAATGAGATATCTGAAAGGTTCAGCACATCTGGGATTATTATTTGAGAGGACTCAGGAGGACAAGCAACCTCTACAAGGTTTTGTAGATTCTGACTATGCTGGAAGCATAGATACAAGAAAATCTCTGACTGGATATGTGTTTACACTATATGGCACAGCCATCAGTTGGAGGGCTGCATTACAGTCAGTGGTTACACTATCAACCACTGAAGCTGAGTACATCGCAGTAACAGAAGCAGTAAAGGAGGCTATGTGGCTGAAGGGCATTATCAGGGAATTTGGGATCAGGCAAGATGAAGTTACTGTGCAATGTGATAATCAAAGTCCCATTCACTTAGTCAAGCATCGGGTCTTTCATGAAAGATCTAAACATATTGATGTGAGGCTTCACTTTGTGAGGGATGTGGTGGAAAAGAAGGTAATCACAATACAAAAAGTATCTACTGATGATATGCTAACTAAAGTCATACCAAGTTCTAAGTTCAACTACTGTTTGGAGCTGGTTAAGGTACACTCATGGGATGTGCCTTAGTACTACTGTGATGTGAAGGTTAGGTGGAGGCATCTCACTTACTTTGAGGTGGAGAATTGTTATGGGTGCAAAGAAAGTGAAATAAACTCAGATGAGCAAGTACTGCTGATTAACTGAACATTATACTATCAGCTGAGGAAGTCAGCTGATAGGTCTGCTGATGGTTAGTCATCTGATGAGGTCAGCTGAGATCGTTTGAGAAGTCTACTGAAAGTCATCTGGGATATCAGCGGAGTCAGCTGAGGAGGTCAGATGATGGTAGTCAGCTCAGGTGGTCAGCTGAGGAGGTCAGTTGATGGTGGTCAGCTGAGGAGGTCAGCTGAGGAGATCAGGATGATGGTCAGTCAGGATGGTATGGTCAGGTCAGCTGGTCAGATCAGGACAAAAAAAAAAAGTCTACTGATGATATCAGGATAAATGTCTACTGATGATATCAGCTGAGTACTCAGACTCAGCTGAGGACATATCACATCAGCAGACAAGACAAAAAATGAGCATACTGACTCCAAAGTCAGGAATTAACTCAGGATCAGTTACGAAGCGGTTTAAACTTCCAAATTAGACAACAGACGATCAGTTTAACAGAATCAAAACTGAAGATCGTTGGGCTCTGACAGTTACTCATTTTTGGTTGCAACTGTAGCAGTTTTCTTGTTAGGTGGTTACGATCACTAGTATTAATTAGGGATTCCATACTCCTATATATATACGCACATATGTATAGAGAGGATAGGACGATCATATACTTAGTGAGATCAAAATACTTGTAAATTGTATCATCTTCCATCGATTAGTGAGAGAGGTGCCCTCATCCGTGGATGTAGATCATTTCTGATCGAACCACGTAAATCTTGGTGTTCTTCAATTTTCTTTATTCTAATTGATTTCAAACAATCATTGTTGACTCAACAGTATAGATTTGAGTATTAACTACCTTGAATAGAATTTGTCTTTGATGACAGATCTTGATCAATGATCAATTATCACGTGGGCAATGTCATAATATCACTTTAATAAGAGATATTTCTACCTACACAAGTATGGCGTATTTATGTGTATAATTTTTTATACAATTTATCTCCTTAATTAAATCTTGTTTGACTTATGCACCCTATGTAATGTCCATGGTTCGTGGTGGACACTTTGATAAGTTCTTGGATTCTCTCTGTCCCACCTTGCTTTTTTTTTTTTTTACAAATAGTTGACTCTTTAGCTTTGTTGGTTCGAATATAAGGACCTGATTCCTGTAGAGGTCTAACCACACTTGACAAGGTCGGGGCAGGAGAAGTGACAATGACCTAATGACTTATAAATGGTGCATCTCTTTTCAATTTTGAAATTTTACTTTAACGCTCTTGCATTCTTGCTCACAACTCCTTTACAAAATTCTTAAATTTTCAGGTGATCTCTATGGGATTCCATTTCAATGGGGATCCATCTTTTCTGGCATCAAGGAAAATCTATTCCCTTCTCGTACTTTTAAGCGTCTGGATGCTCGAGCTCATATGCTCTTTGCTTCCCGAAATGGTCCATCTCAGTTCAGATCAAATACTCCTTTTGTTATGTCATTCGTTTTCTTCACAACGAGGTCTCCAATCCCAAATTTTCTGATTTTCACTTTGGAATTGAAGTATGTCTTCTTTAAATCTTAGAATGATTGTAGAGAATCCTAAATTTGCTTGAATAATGAAGTATGGATGTATGAAATGAATGAATGATCAAGGAGCGCTCTAATTGGCCGATGTCGATTTGATTGACTTGATTGATAAATCAATCAAATTTGATATTATTAATTTTATTTAATTATTTTTGTTTTTAATGAGATATTATTTGAGCTCGATTATACAGTAAGTTAATTGTATTTATTATCAAATGCATATATCTAAAACTCTTGGATACTGTGCATATACATTTAATTAACTCAAAATATAATAATATATTTAATTTAATATTAATATATATTTGTTCAAGTGCGGTCATATAATTGAATAAAAAGTTAATGAATATAGTGACTTAATTGTCTTAAAAATATTATTATAGAAGTTGAATATATATATATATATATAAACATATATATATATATATATATATATATTGTCAGGGTAAAGGTTGTGATAAAATCTCTATTATTCTGGTTAAAAACTAAGACTATTTCCATCAACAACAAAAAAGTCAACCGGTTGGCAAATATTTAAAAAGGAAAAATGAAAACAAAAATTGTGCTCCAACCATCTGCAACCCAAATCACTTGCCCAACCAAACCTTAATTTGGGTTATTCAATTATTTGATGACATGTGCCATTATTTGGTAGGTTAATTTAATTTTATAAGTATAAAATATATTTTATAAATATTATAGATGATATATATTTTTAAATAATAAAATATATATTAAAATTGATATTTTTCAATTCTCTATAAATAGACACTAATATTGATATATTTTAAAATACAATTTGATATCCTCTATTTTTTATCATGTTATCTCAAAATTTATGCTTTGAATTCAAATAATTTTGATTATTTTTCAAACTCTCAAAATTATTCAGGTTTTTTTTTTTAAAAAAATTATGATAAGTTATATTTTTAATATATGGTAAATTATTATATATATTTTTTATACATTTTAAATACAATTGATCTAAAATTATGTGTTATTAATTAAAAAGAATAAAAATAATAATAATAACGATTTTAGGTGTGTTGGGTCGTGGATGTGGGTATGAAAAGATAAAGTTTAGTCGAGTTATGGGTTTTATAGGTTGAAAAAAGAGAAAATAATATTTTATTTTAAATTTGGTGAATAGAAGGTCGTAGATGGAAATAGTCTAATGTAGGAAAAATAAGAAAGAAAAGCCCAGCTAGTTTGGCACAAACAGAGTAAAGTAAACTGATATCAGTTAATCCAATAATTTCATCCGATCCAAGGCGTTCTAAATTAATTAACTGAATTGACATAATTAATTGTGGCATTATTAATGAATAACTAGATCTAATACGACGTAATACGTAATCAAGAGAGGAAGTGACACGATTGTTCCAAAAATAACCCTGCAAATTGGAAAAAGAACACAATAATATTAGAATTATAATAATATATATAAATGGTAGTATCAAATTCTAGTTGATGACAGCAAATACTGCTCCTTCCGTCCTATAATTATTTTCACACTTTCTTTTTTGTCCGTTCCACAATTATTTTCACACTCTATAAATGGAAACTATTACTTTAACTTTATCTTCACAATCCAATTAATTTCAATATTTTAATAATATAACTTTACACAATACTCTACTTTTCTTAAAAATTGTGTCACCTCAAAAGTGAAAACACATTTGGGACGGAGGGAGTATAATATAGTGGACTTACGCAGTGCTGAGTACGTTTGCGTGTAAGCCATACTCCTGAGCGAACACAAAGGCCGATATTGCTTGTGGTAGAGCAGCCTGAATACACACACATAAATATACATTAATATTTTATATAAAAAAATATTACTCCATTTGTTCCCTATAAATTGCTCATTTTGTCATTTTCGTTCGTCCCACTATATGTTACTCCCTACGTCCCGCTATAAGTTGCTCGTTGCTTTTGGGCACACGAATAAACGTCAAAAAGTATAAGTGATTTGATGGAAAAAGTGAAAAAATATAAGTGATGTGATGGAAAAAGTGAAAAAGTATAAGTGATGTGATGGAGAAAAGTGAAAAGATAATGAAAATAGTGTAAAAAATATTGAAAATAATAATAAAGAAGTGAATAGTAGTTTCCAAAAAAGGTAAAAAAGCAATGAGCAACATATAGTGGGACGGACGAAAATGACAACATGAACAACTTATAGTGGGACGGAAGGAGTATTATGTGATATTGTGAGGTCCGTTTATGAATTTAAAAATTGTATATGAAAAATATATTTGTATACTTTTCTTATATAATTTTTAAATTTATAAATAGATCTCACAATATCACATAATATCCTCCAATATATTGTATTAAATCACGTGCAAAAAAGATAATCCAATTTTCATGGACGGGGAGGAAGGGAGTATCTTTCAATTAAAGAAAGAAAAGAAACCTGGAGAATAGCAATGTTGAGTATTTTGGATCGCAAGCCAAGAGCCAGAGATCCAATAACAGTAGTTATGGGTCCACCTACAAACCTCAACACCATACCGTAAATGGTTAGCCTCATCCCACATGCTATTAACTTCTCTTGCAGTGCCATGAAAAGCCCTGCATCCGTGCATCATTCGTACCCACACATTAATATACATTGATATAGGGTAGTTCGCAATTGCAATTCAAGTTACTTTCAGAAAGTTATATTATTTATTATTAAAAAGTTGCACAAATTATTATTGAAAATTACACCATTAAAATATATTTATTCAGTATTAATATGTATGATTTTCTAGTAATAATATGTGTAATTTTTTTTTAAAATGAACTAGAATTGTACAGTGCATACAGACTAGGACATTAACAAATTAGACTTAGAGTTTTTATATACATATACATATATATATGTGAGAAAGCATTTCATAATATGAGATAACTAAATGAGGTATAAATTGAACATGATTTATTATCTCTTTGGTAGAGAATTTAATTTATTTAATCTCATATACTCCCCCCGTCCCGAATTTTTTTTCCAAAAGACATGGACACACGGATTAAGAAAAAAGTAAAGTATGTGAGTGTGAAGTTAATTAATAAGATATAAAACGTGTATTTTATTGACTTTTATGAATGTAAATTACTCCCTCCGGCCCCCTATAAGGCTATATTTATCCACAACCTTACACAACCTAACCCTCTAATAAAAAATATATTTCTCTCTCCTCCACTTACACAACCTTCAACATATTAAATTTTATCACATTTTTCTACTTTATCAACAACCCTTCACAACCACAACCCTCATTAAATAAATAATATTTTAATTTTTTATTACTGAGAATTATATATTTTTTTTATTATATTAAAAATTATAATTTATAATGTAAAAATTACAACATACTTAAAATTTACAATAATTTCAATAATAAAATTAAATATCACAAAAGTTGAAATACATAAAAAATTCGGAGAGCATTGATAATTTTGAGAATCTAGATAGTATTGAGAACTTAAATAATCTTGAGATTTTGGATAATTCGGAGAATAAGGATAATTTTGTGAGTTTCAAATATCTTTCGGGTTTAGAAAAAATTGAAAATTTGGATAGTTTTGAGAGTTTGTATAATTTAGGTCTATGATAAAAAATAAAAATAAAAAGATGAAATATTTCAATATTGGTGTCTATTTGTAGAGAAAAAAAATCTCAAATTTTGATATAATATTCATATATATTTTTAAAAAGATAATATATTAAATTCAAAATCTAAATTTGATTTAAGTAATATATATGTGACCTATAATAAAATGACATGTGGCATATTAAATTCATTAATCAATCCACAACTTTGGGTCGATGGATCCTAGGGTCGTGAGTCTTGTTAGGAATTTTGATTTTTTTTTATATTTTCCTTTGGCATTTAGTGAGTCATGGTCGTCCACAACCATGGATAAACGTAGTCTAAGTTGCTCGTTGTTTTTTGGCACACAGATTAAGGTAAAAGTGAAAAAGTATAAGTGATGTGATGAAAAAAGTGAAAAAGTATAAGTGATGTGATGGAGAAAAGAGAAAAAGTAAAAAAAATAATGTAAAAAATATTGAAAATAATAATAAAGAAATGAATAGTAATTTCTAAAAAAATGTAAAAAAGCAAATGAGCAACATATAGTGGGATGGACGAAAATGACAAATTGAGTAACTTATAGTGGGACAGAGGGAGTAATTTTTTCTTAAAACATAGGGAAAATCACAAAATGGTTCACAAAATTGACAAAAATTACAAATTGGTTCTGTGCAAAAAAAAAATACACTTTTGTGCAAAAAAAATTACACTTTTGTACAAATATTGTGAATCAATTTGTAAATATAGTCACTTTTTAAAACTAATATATAAATCACCCTAAAACATATGTTGTGGCATAGGGTGCAAGGGAGTATTTTTCTTAAAAGAAATATCTAATATACAGATTAAAGGTAGTTATTAAGATATTTTTATTATTATTTAATTAATAATAATATATTTTCTATTTACATATTATTATTATTATTATTATATAATGAATATATAAATATCACCTGTGATCGTTTCTGCACGGACTAAAGTTTACTAATCGACTCCTAAAATTTCATATTATTCCTTGGGTTAGGTTTGCTATGAACGAAGACATCCTGTTTGGAGTTAGGCAAACTTTTAATTTTGAAAATAAATGACTCTTTGACTAAAGATAGACGAATTGGCAATGTCTTTTTCTTTCTATTTTCAATAGTGTTAACAATAAATTTTGTTTTGTACAATAAACAAAGATAAGTGAAAAGAACAACTAATAGGATGGGATTACTTTTAATTTCAAAGGAAATGTTTGATATATATGACAGCTCGATTTTAAGATAATGTCTCAACACATATTTGAAATTAGAAGCATTTATATTTTGGTTAAAAAAATAGAAAAAAAAAAATTGAAACATCCCAAAATAATAAAAAAAAGGAAAAAATTGGACAGAAGGAAAGAATATAATACAATATATTCATGACTTACCCATAGTGAACATGGCTACACCACTTCCCGCTCTGGCCATAATCAGAATCGATCCTTCCAATATGCTTGACATTTTAAAATCCCATCTGAATATATTTGATGCCGAAGTAAAAAATTAGTATCGATACTAATATCATTATACCAACTCACTCATATCATATCATCTTGTGCTTAGTTTTGTATTACTCGTCCCTCCACTACATTTGTGCATATTGTATTTGCACGAATTTTAAGAAAAAATTAGATAAAGTGAAGATATTGTGAAATTCATAAATAATTGATTCTAAAATTAATAACAAATGTGATAATTTTCATAAAATAAAGTGCATATCTTTGTGGTTGACAGAAAAAAAGGAAATAGTACATAAATTTAACGAAGATTGAGTATTAAATATGTAAAATAATATGAGTAAACACACGCAATTGATATAAACGTAAATTCAAATTTAGTGGTTGGATACCTATTTGCTAATAGAGCCCAAACGAGGCCAAGCGCACACGCATAACAGTTTGGATTCTTTCCGAGCTTGGCCCCAACTTTCTTCATGGTCGCCAACAATGCCACCGATGATGCCCTGCTGCTATTATCTTCTGTCATCTCAATCGGCAACTGGTCACGTGACGCAGCCGTGCGCCGGAACTCGAGGAGGAGCAGGAGAATAGGGAACCAGAGGAGAGACTGGATGACGGAGGACTGCACCACCAGATCCTCGCCAGCCTCCCCATACATGGCCCTCAACAGGGGAACTCCCACCACCAGAGTGTTGTTGAAGCAGGACAGAGAGAAGCTCGTTATCGCCAATGATAAGTCGCCGTTTTTTCCCTGCAGGGTGGCCCACACGATCAATGCAACACCGGCGATGGCTTTGGCGACGACGTCCCCGGCCAGGAAGCGGAAATTCATGGCGTAGGGGTTGACGCCGGAGGTGAAGTGGAAGGTGAAGAAAGGGATGATGAAGTAGCAGTTGAAGCGGTTGATGGCGTCGCAGTGATCGGACTTGAACATCCCCCACCATGCCACGGAGCCGTACCCCAACGCTAGTGCCACGTAGAGTGGCACCATCGCCACCACTACTTTGTATACGTCCCCCCAATCGATCATCTGTATGTATTTCTTTGGTCGAGGATATATATGTAAAAGATAAATTTAAGGAGGGAAGTGATGAGGTATTTATACTTAAGTTGGTGCAGATCAGAGACCATAGGAATATGCACATGCATACATATATATGATACCATTCTTCACAATAATTAACGCACACAGAGCTAGAGACTTTAATTTTTGTATATATACGTGCATGGTTTCTCATATATATTTTAATTAATTTGATGCAACTTTGTATGATCAATATCAGTAGTTGCTTGAGTGGAGCGCTAGTGTTTAGATTCTCCACTTACTAAGATTAGTGGTAATCCATTTTTACTCATTTTATTATTAATCGTTTGAGCACGTTACCAAAATTGAATAGAGAGGAATCTTTTTTAAAAGGGCATGAAATAAATATAATATTATACATAAAACTTAAATTAATAATCTTTCCATGCTTTAATAAACTTTCAATCTTTTTTTTTCTACCTCATTCGATGATAAATTTTCAATACTCCCTCCGTATTTTCATCTCAACAAGTGCACAATTTTTTAGAAAAGTAAGAAGATATATAAATTAATTATACAATTAAAATACTGAAATTAATTAGATTGAATGTAAAAATAATGACATTTTATATAAATATTCCGAAGAATAAAATTAAAATAGTAGTTTTCATTAATAGAGTGTAAAAATAATTATGAACGGACAGAAAATGAAAGTGCGCAAATAATTATGGGACGGAGGGAGTATCATTTTTTACAATTTTTTACTTTTTTTTAATCTTCACATTTTATTTTATCGTAAATTTATAGAAGGTATATATATATATATATGTATGTTGATGGAGGAAGTAATATTCATCTTTAGTTTTTTCTCAATTTCTATGTCATTCTTGTGTGCGCTGAAATGAATTTGACACCATTAATGCGCATACATCACCATACACATTTGGAAAAGTGCATATAGAACATCCCATGCCATGCCATGCGTCATCTACTTTTTTAAATAATAAAAACCATGGGGATTAAAGGAGGCTTATATATTATATTACTGGCGATGGAAAACTAGAAAGCAGAATTCACCCAAATAGTTTCTATTTTGATCTTTCCAGCGAAATTTGATGCCAATCTTTCAAATAGTGGTACCATATTTAAGCAGAGAAATTGGATTCCGAGTCATACACCATTTATATTTATATATATACACACACCTTGTTGCTGTTACTAATATTGTTGTAATTAATTTATGAACTAATTATATATGTTGTGGTGATCAGTCAAATATTCGCCACTGATTAAAGTTGTTAAGAAGACTAGAGGTTAGTGGATACTTAGAACCCTACACGTTCATATTATCTAATTGAGCTCGTCATATACTCAGCTCGGCTCAGATAACAACTCTAAACAAGTTACAGGAAAGAAATTGAAGGACTATTTAGCAGGACTTAAATAAAGCCTAAAGCATTGGAGATCCAGTTGCAAAGGGCAATCCATTTTAATCGTGGTGTATACATTCGTGCAACCAAGAATTTCGAAAAACCAATTTGCTCAAACCTATCATCTTCGATCAGAAAGTATAATATAATGCATGTCTGAAACAAAATGGTGTGACAAATTTCATGTCCCTTTAATATATATTCATTCATCTTAGTTTTCTCAAAGGTATAGCACTACCAAAAAGCTTTTCTACCTCAGTTGCCTCCATTTTAAGCTCACTCAAAATATCCATCTCTTCCTTACTTAGCTCCTGGAGAAAATAATCCTTATCCTTGACGAGCTCTTGAAACCCTTCTGCCAATCTCTGAAACAATGAGGCTTCAGTGTTCTTCAAACTCTCCACTTCCTGCTCTATCTCTTCCACTTCTTTCACGATTATCTCTTCCCCTTCCTCCACCGTCTTTTCCAATCTTTCGACAAGTGGAGGTTCGGGCCCACAGGTGTTATCCGTCCTGATGAACGTGCTGAAGTCACGGCCCACGTTCTTAGCAGCCTTTTCGAGCTGGGGTACGATGCTTTCGGGCAAAACTGCACTCCTCGTGTATATCACAGAGCCACCGTATCCATCCCAGGCATCGTTTCTGCCTCTGTAGTATACGAAAATGTAGTCATCAGGCCGGTTTTCCACCTGAGCTGAAAGAATGTACCTAATCAAATTCATTCGAAGTATTATACTCTTAGTTGCACAGACTGAAGATCAAATATATTTCCATGACAATATTCATTTGACTTAATCAAGTGATACATCATTAATGAAGTTTAGAAATTCAGACAAATTTTACGTGACATTTTCTTGTTCTTCCTTGCGATTAGTCCTACATTTACCCACTGAAGTTTGGTTCTTCAGAAATTCTGATCATGTCAAAAATAACAAGCTTAAATTGTAGGTAAATATTCACCTACAACCACCAAAAGAAAGTTTAAAGAACAAGAAATTAAGTTCCGAATTTGATCATCGAACATTAGGACTTCTTTGTTCAATAAATCAGGTAGTCTCATTATCATTGTTTAGTGAGCTCAATTGTCTCATAAGATCGTGATGTTGATCTTATCATGAGCTTTTGATCAAAAAAACATATATTCTTGAACAATAGTTCATCTCCCTTAAATTCTTATCAGTTTTCCTATTATTCACAATCCAAGATTTTCAAGATTTAATAAACCTTGAAATCTTGCACTGAGAGAAACTACCAGGCCTTAAGCAAAAGGTGAAAACCAACGCACCAGTCATCTTGATAGTGAAGAAACTCATTGTCATGATTGTACAAAATTCCTGGATATTTTGGATCTTGCTTAAATTTCTGGACTGCTGATCGAGTGAAGAACCCTGTATCTGGGGTTCTTATTCGCCAAGTCAAGTTCCCTACAAGTTGGTCGCCTTCTGTATGGAACTCGTGCACTTGACAATCAAAGGTATCGAATGTAGGATTTAACCCACTGCTTATATACCACTTCCCGGTGAAATCATTAATGTCAAATTTGGGGACTAGATATGCGGGATCAGGTGCCGGGAACTCACCCACATCCAATTTACGAGGCACACATTTCTTTCTCGAGACTGCACAGTCATTGAATTCGTCTACGACACTATTTGCAAACAAATCTCCGCACTTTATCTGTGATAAAGAACGACCAGAAGTTACTACAGGTTCTAAAAAGACAATCATATATTATGAGAGATGTGGGACTCACCTGGCATTCAGTCTCGTCGGGTCTGTTATTACAGGTATTAAGACATGCTACGTTAGCCGCGCAAGCTGGGTTGGCGATGCACTTAGCAAGCTCCAACCTGAAGAGAGGCAGTTACATGTGTAATAACCCCTGTTTTGTCTTTGTTTCAAGAGCAAATTCTCTTTTTAACTGTAATTATGAGAGATATTCATTGGTGATCACACGATAACTAGACAAAAGCTCAAGAAAATAGAAGATAGGGATAGTATCATTTTTTAATGTTTACGTATTTCCAGTTTTGGTCCCCCTCTTTCACTCACTAGCAAACTTGGTCCTGTTCTACACTCTTATTCCCACGTTTGGTGTCACTGTTAGCTTACCGTCCACTGACTAATGACATCAACCATTTATTGGTTACATTTAGCACCCTTCAATGGTTGATTCCGTCAGACAATGGATAGTCAACTTACGGTGGGACCAAATGTGGGAGGTAAAAGTGTACTTCAAGGCCAAGTTTGATAGTGAGTTAAAGAGGCGGAACGAATCTGGAAAAAAAGTAAACTTTAGGGACCAAAAACAATATTATCCCATAGAAAAAAGAAAGAATTAAATGTTGTTTAAATTAAGGAAATTATTCGTGTCAAAAGTAAGAAAAGTAAATTGGATTTGATACCTGCACTCTTTCAGTAAGCAAGAACAAGTTTTGAGAGCATCCACAGCCTCAGCTGGTGGATTAATGATCATAAACGTTAACGTCAATAATACTGCTGCACCCTTGGCATAGCTCCATTGCTTTGAAAATACATGAGTCACCACATCAAGAAGATGTAATTTCTTTAAGCCCTACAAAGGAGTTCGGTTAAACAGAAAGAAAGTGAGAGTTCTTAAAGTACTCAGATGTCATAATTAAGAATATTAAGATTGCTGTTAAGAAATCACCTCAGAAAAAACTGTGTTAAACCGATGGCTTGAAGAAGTCTTCTCCATTCGTACTGAGAATAAAGTTGAGTATCTTCGTCCCACTCCTTTACGCAACTGTTTAGTCTTTAACAAATCCAAGTATCGAAAGTTCCATTTACTGGAAACCATTCTCACCATCAGATTGTCTTTCATATCAACCCTACTACAGCTGTATCTTTCATGAGAAGCCAGTCTCGATTTATTGTGCAATAGCATGCTTTCACCATTGGAAAGCACTCCCGAGTATAATGGAAAAACCATGTTTCACTGTGAAATGCTACCTGAGTTTATGTGACAATGTCAAGTATGCTTCTCTACTGTTCAAGAAAATCCGGAAAGATGTAATTATTAAGTGATAGCTTTCAAATATGATGTGTTATGTATTCCTAACTAAACGTCTATGTATAGATATTTTCAGTACAGTAGCATAACCAAGAGATCTACCGTGTAATTCTACATCAAGAATGAATTATTTCACCAAACAAAATCCAAACTCTACATATGAAGCTCTCATTACCAAATGAATGTCAACCTTTAAAGTACTACCGTGTAATTCTAGACTAAAGGTGTGACCTTGTAAACTATTTTAAACTAAATAGATACTCCCTCTATCCCTAAACACTTTGCACACTCTATAAATAGAAATAACTAATTTAACTTTATCCTCATAATATTCACATATTTACACAAAATGTCATTACTTTTACACTTGATCCAATCAATCTCATTATTTTAATAATATAACTTTACACATCACCGTCAACACTTTACTTTTTTCACATTTTTCCTTAGAAATGTGTAAAAAGAGGTGTGAAGAGTGTTTCCGGACGGAGGGAGTATATTTTTTTTGGACATCCATCATAAGCTACAGCATCAGTAATCAAACATATGGCATCAAACTTTTTACCTCTGCACCCCCACCGGGCTGCCACCCATCCCATCCCACCCCACCCCACCACTGCTATCTTATTACACTACTATTACTTTAAGCAGTTAGCTGACCTAGATTATTTTGACTTAGAGTTGCTGAAATGCAAGTTCGAGCTTGTAGAAGGATGTGAAATCAATTCATTTATTTAATTTTCCTACCACTCTCCCCTATTCATGGATTGAACTCTCAACTTTCCTTCTTTGGAAAGACCCAATGAAAGGACAATTTAATATAGGTAGAGTTGCTTTCAACAAGAATCGAACCCAGGATGTTGGGCTAGCCTGAGCCTCAATAACATGAAAACCCCTTATCTAAAAGTCCGAATTTGTTCAATTCATTTATTTAATTTCCTTAACAAAATGAATATCGAATTAGGACATAGTTTCTTGTCATTATCAACTCTAGAAACGCATCAAACAATCTCTATCTGTAAAACAAAGTTCCAAAAAACAGAACTTGAATAAATTCTCAACAAATCACCTACCAGGACACATAAAACAGCAAGAATCCACTTTTTATCAAACTAAAGAAGAAACGTTACAGAAGAAGTAGAATTTACGAACCTTGGATTTGTGATGAAAGAATGGCGATTTGGTACATTTTTTAAGGGGGAGTCAGCATATACAAATGTGAGACAAAGATTGCAGAAATTAAAGGGAGGATGTGGGGTGGATGAGAGGCGACATGTGGAGTTGAGAGCATATGGAGTTGGATAAGATGGCTTGTGATTGATTATGAGCCCTGCAACGTTGCTGGGGCTTATAATTTGATTTTACTCTTCAATTAAATGTTATCAGTTGCACTGTAGAATTTATATTCCAAACTGTTACTCCCTCCGTCCACAAAAATTGGACTATCTTGACAATTCACGGTTATTAAAAAAAGTTGATGTTAATGTGTAAAAGTGAGTGTATTAGTATAAGAAAATATTTAATTATTAAAAAATACTTGATGTGATGTGTAAAAGTGAATATATGTGTATAAAAAATGAAAAATAATGATTGTAAGTTTTCCATTTTAGGTAAGTAGACTATTTATTGTGGACAACCATTTAAGGCAACGTGGACCATTTATCGTGGACGGGGAGAGTATTATTTAAGTAATACTTACTTTTATTTAAGAATATATTTGAGTTGAACACAATAAAATTACCCATAATTTTGAGGATGACAAAAAATTTACAAATTTAATTATCATATATTTGGTGCACAATTAATATCATTTAGTATTCCCATCCAAATTCTATATATGCTCACTTTCTGTTCATTCCTATTTTTTTAAATAAAATTATTTACAATACATTATCTTCATTATTTCTTATGAAGAATCTGACCTGTTTTTGGGGATAATTCACACAACAAAACATTACTAATATCTCGAGCCGTCTAGAAGTAATTTATATGATATAACTAAGAAGCTAAAACCCTGTATCTTTGTAAGCATCGTTGGCTTGTCGCTTTTTATTGATGTTGATTCTAAGTCAATTTGGTCTATTCCAAGTAAGAGCTTCGTTATCTTGAAATCTGTATTTATTCAATACATGATCAAGTGAAATTAATCTTAGTAATAAGTAGACAGAATTTTAACAGTAAAACTACGTATGTGCACGCATTAACAAATAAAGCCTTGCGTAATTGACTTTAAAAAAATATTAAATCGAGTCGAGTCGAGCTCAATTCGCTACATTGAATCGTGCAAAAGAATGATCGCTGAAAGCTGAAAAGAGGAGTAATGAATCGTTATCTTCTCCTTGAAGAATTTTTTTTTGAATCTTTATCTAGTTATTATCAAAATTTCAAACTTCAGCACCTAATTTTCGCTGATATTATTCCAAGCTAACATAAAAGAGTAAGACTCTTGTGCACCAGTTACACCGTGCAATTCAAGTATATTTTTAAAAAGTTATATAATTTATTACTGAAAAGTTACACAAATTATTACTAAAAAGTTATACTATAAAAAATACATTTTTCAGTAATAACATATATAATTTTTCAGTAGTATCTTATTTAATTTTTAAACACTAATGCATACAAGACTAATCCAACATAAAATTATCCGAATTATTCTCTAACAACTTTGTCTGTTTCATTTTCTACTGATTCTGATGGCTTAAACTAGAATAATAGTTATTATACATGAAATATAGTTGTAAATGTGAATCGAGTCATATTGAACTCGAGTTCGATTAATTTTATTTTCTTACACTTATTTTACTCTTTTTAAAACGTAAATTCAAATTGAATCGATTTTCTTCGGATTATATTAAATTAAATATCGAGTTGCTTGGTTCGATTGTTGGCCCCATAATACAAAAAAAAAAAAAATACAAAATGGTTCAACAAATTGACACAAATTACATATTGGTTCCGTGCAAAAAAAAAAAACTTCCGTTAAAAAAAAAACATGTTGTCGTGCAAATATTTTGAACTAATTCGTAAATATAGTAATTTTTTTGAACCAATATGTAAAGCAACCTAAAAAAAAATTGACTTCAATTCTGACAGCCATGATACAGAGACAAGTAATGCCAAAACCATCGATAATTCCTTGTTGCAAAGCTAGCAAATACTAAGCAATGATATAATTAAGAAAAGAATATCCGAATATATATTTTGGAGTATAATGAGAACAAAGATGCTATAAATATGTGCATGCATTGTTTGTTTGCAAGAAAAAAAAAAAAAAGAAAAAAAAACCCTGGTTTCAAAATATACTTAAATCATCAAAAAATCTCATGCGAAATCGACATCTTACTGCAGAAGAATGGGATCAGTATCCATTAAATTGATGCCTCCCTCTCTGCTCTTGATCACTCTTGTCCTTGTTAAAGCCTCAGGATGGTCTCCAGGAGATCCAGGTTATTACAGTTCTTCGTCCTTTCGATTCATTCTGCATCTGTTGTTCATTTTGATGTACATTATTGTTGATCAGATCATATGAACTCACAGGTTGCAGGTTAAATTTCAGTACATATCCTTATAGGCCAACAGGTGGCTGTAGTAATGCTCATGAGAAGCTTAAGGACTGGAATATCTTCCCCAAAACAAGCTGCTGCCAAAATGCTCTCGTCTCTTTCTCTCACGCATTAGCCCTTCAGGCGAAACAGACAAGGTACATCTTCGTCAGCCAAGACGAATGGATTGACTGCTCCGGACCCTTTAAGGTTCAGCCTAACGTCTCGATTACAACATGTGGTTTCGATTATTTCTACTATGGGAGAGGGAGCAGTAGTTGCTCAACTCTTAAGCTGGACTACATCGATCAGAAAGTCATTGCTAGGTGCTCTCATTTTGATTCTTCTGCTTTCGATTATGCCTGTGGAGACTGTATGTCTGCCATTACAGATGCTCTAAAAAGTTTGGTAGATAGTTTTGATGAAAATTATACAGAGAGAGCCACCTGTCTTGTTGCCCTTATTGTTTCAGTTATGGATGGGATAAATTATACACTCAATGGTGATAATTTTGAAAGATGCTTGCCTGGTTTAACCGTTCCAAGTAAGACCATCTCTCTCTCTCCTCTCTCGCTCTTTCTCACTCTCTTTCTCTCTCTAGCTAACTACTAACCATATTTTAAATATTGGCTTTCTTGCAGAAAGAGAAGATTACATCAGAATCAACAGTGAGTGAAAGTTCCTTCAGTTACTAGCTTTACTGATTACTTAAACTCTAAAAACTCACACCGCAAAGCATGTGTGTTTTACTTTTACCAGACACACTGGCAGAAGCTCTCATAGCAGTGATTCTGGGGATAGTCGGTCTAACCGCCATTATCACGTTAATAAAGTATGTGACGAAGAACCAAAAGCAAGAAAAGATCAAATATGTACACAGCAAAGAGATTATAGACACACCTGGTCTGTACAGATTCTCCCGACTAGAAATCGAGAATGCAATAAACTACGGAACAGAAAAGAAGTGCCTGGGGAGAGGTAGTGCAGGGCTGGTGTACAAGGGCATGCTTCCTAGTGGACAACTAGTAGCAATCAAGAAGATATTCAAGAGCAACACGTTAGATTCGTTCAGTAGGGAAATTGCAGGTCTTTCTAGAGTTAGGCATCCAAATCTCGTATGTCTCTTTGGCTGTTGCATTGAGGATGGAGAACAATATCTGGTGTACGAGTACTGCCATAACGGAAACCTATCTCAGCATCTTCTACGTACGTTGTTTTTGCATTATACGAGGTATTTTTGCTTTGTCCTTTACTGGTTCATGATCTTTTATCTTTCTATACAGGGAAAGATACTGCCCTAACATGGGAAATGAGGGTCAAGATTTTAAGGGACTGTGCATTTGCTCTAAAATATCTCCACACTCACATAAACGGATGCATTGTTCACAGAGATATTAAGGTATATATCTTGCATAAGAACTTCAGAAAACTAACTCTATTTAAGAAGCAACTCACAGAGTAGTGATTGATGTCTTTGCAGCTAACGAACATTCTTCTGACTCGTGACATGGAACCAAAACTATCGGATTTTGGCTTGGCAAAGATGCTGGGAATGGAGGAGAGCAAAGTGTTTACAGATGTTCGAGGAACGATAGGGTATATGGATCCTGAATATATGAGCAATGCTAAACTAACTAGTGCTAGTGACATCTACAGTTTTGGCATTGTAACTCTGCAACTTTTGTCTGGACAAAGAGTGATAGAACTTGACCTGGATGCAAGAGACCAGCTCACAAGAAAGGTACACGCACACAGAAATGGAGAACAAATATCTAATTCCAGGTACCTGTAGATTATAACTCTTGACATTGTGCAGGCAAAAGACGTGAACATGGGGAAACGCCCGCTTAAAGATTTTCAAGATCCCAGGATGAAAGGAAACATTGTTACTGTGGATTTCGAGTCCATACTGCAGATAGCAGTGCTGTGTGTTGCAAGTTCAAGCACAGGACGTCCCACCATTGATTTGGTTCTAGAAGAGCTGGAAAAAGCTTGGAAAAACACACAGCTTGAGACAGTCAGTATACAACTGTTTTTACATGCATACAAATTTTCGATATCATATAATGAGATTATTTTGTTTGTTGCAGAGAGCAAGGAAGGAGAAGAACTTATTAGTAACTTCATCCTCAAAATCACAAGTATGATGAAGAGAGAGAGAGATACATACCATGTTTCTCAAACCTTTTTGAGATGCTTCATATAAATAATTGAGTAATTTATGTAAATACATGGGATCCATAACCCGGGCAGATAGTTTTGTACTTAGTATGAACTTTCTTTTTTTTTGGGTTATTTCTGTCAGTGCTGAGTTGCTAGCTTGAATTTTTAGCCAGCAAAATGCTTAGAAATATAGTACTTCCATTTTACATTGCATTCTGTGCCTTGAACTCTTTTACTTTTCTTTTCTTTTTCTCTCGCAATATCCGAAGATAGATTCCTAAATTTGAGAGTTTTCACATCCTCAGGCATTTTTATTTCGAGACTTAACCACCCAAAATTTAAATCCAACATAATCCTACCAAAAATATTATAAATCGACAAAAAAAAAAAAATCTCCTCCATCCGAGCAATTGAGTTTTCAACTGTATCTAAAGCTCAAATATTTCGTAAAGAATAAAAACAAATAACCCATCCAATTCATTCTCGGTTAAGCATAATTAGATTAATGGAACAAAAGATGTATTTTTTCGATCAGAAAAATTCTGGTCCGTTCTATTGGATCAATACAAGCATAACTAAACTCACCTAACTAAACTCCAGTAAGAATGATATAAATATCCATGAAACGTCTTTTTTGTGGCTTTTCATTATGTTTCAAAGCACATGTATCCTCACATGAAGGATAAATACTGGTATATATACACGGGACGATGTTATAGAAGTTCACTTTGCATTATTTTCTTATCTGGAGTGGCACTTGCGAGAGTATTGTGGTTCTTATCAATCAAGGTGAGCATCAGCCTCTCACTTGTATCGATTTTGCAGCCTGTGAATCAGTTTGGACAAATCCTCAACTTTCTATCCTATCTGTAGCATTACCATCTTCACGCTCACCTCGTGAGATGATATTCAAGAGAGTCTTGGTGGCTTGACCTACAGCATGAGACGTCTTCTTTGCAGCTCCAGCCACCACTGGTTGTAATGAGATGATAGGCAGGCTAGCCCTTTCCTCAATCATGGCTGTTTCACAAAAAAGTATGATTTAGTTCAAGAAAAAGCTATTACTCTAAACCAGGCACTTTTTGTGTGAGTGTTTTGGGGGTGGGTGACAACAGGAAAGAAGAATGAATATCTTACACATAGTTTGTTGGCGCGCAAGTGAACCTATTTGTCGAATTCCAGCTTCGGCTGCTTGTACTGCTTGAGCAGATTTGTTGACCCCATCTGAAATTTCTTGGCTGAGAAAAAGATGAACATAACATATCATGATCAAATGCAAACAATTAATATATATAAGTTATATAACAATATTAACGAATGTGTTAAGGGATAGACAGTGGCCTTTCAATATGCACAGCTCAGGCACAAACAATGAACGCAATCAAATTACTACAGATAACAAGATAACCTTAGATATTATGAAGTATGAACTGGATTAAGGGCTAGAAAATGGTAATGCGATCTCCTTACAGTTATAGCCACATTTCTCACAATGCGGGTCTACGTCCAGAATAGGATTAGCAATGATTCCACTTCTTGTTTCCATTTTCTTATCATTTTTTTGCAGAAAATAAATGTACACCAGCTCTGAGAGAAATCCATCACTGTGGGTAGTCAATTGGCTCTCTTCTATCAAGAAACAAGATTGACTCGAGAAGAACAAATGGGGAAGACTTTGAATACCTTAAGTCGCTCAATTCAAGTGTCAGATCACTGATTTCCATCCCTGATAGCCTGACTGCAGCCATTGTACTGGGGAGCTCCTCACGAGCAGTATCAGCTAATTTTGAAAGTGATATTGCTGCCTTTCGCATTGCCTACCAAAAGCAAAAGAAAACCAATTACAATCATAAAACCATGTGTAGTTTAAACCACAAAGAATGTAGAAGATTGCATCTAAATGTTTCTGTCTCCTTTCTCCTGCAGTTCCTTTAATGTGATGTGCAATCTTAGACTCCTCTTAACTGCCGCTTTCTCACGCATCCCTCAATGCAATGAACCGACCAACCCCAAAGGAAGAGGCATAAGTTCCCAAAATTTCTAAAGACTCGCCTATTATAACAATAACAATATTTCAAAAAATTCCATCTTTCTAAATCTTATTCAGTAATTCCATACCAAATACTCAATATTATTCTTATGGTGAAAATTTTCAAAAGAGGTGCATCAAGATTCAGTAGTTCCCCAAATTAATTTCATTATCATAAGATGCATTAAAACTATTGCGTTCCTAGTAAGAACGTACAAGAATGGAGAAGTGTTAACTATACTTACAAATAATGTTGGCACAGCTGCAGCAACAAGGGCAGAGAATGCAACGGATGTCTGCACATCACGAACAGAGAAATTAAGTAAAATAAATATAAAGATAATAAAGATGCAGAATGTGAGATTGAGACGAGAGATCACAACAACGAATTCAGGCAAATTGGTGAACAAAATTCATTGAGAATGAGGAGTAAGTAAATTAAAATACCGTGCAACCAATGAACGCGAGGAGTAAGAAAGCTTGATCTGCCAAACTCAATTTGGGGGTCGAAATTATACTAGCTGGAACAGAAGGGCTTCTCACTTCAAAATTCAACAATTCATTTCCCGGCCCCGAATCCGACACCAAAACGGGGGCTTGAGAAGAGTATTCTGACGATGCCGTCTTGGCATCGGAGTTTCCCGATGCGGACGAGACTCTGAGGCGGTCCAGGCGGAACCGCCGTTGTCTCGGTGGTTTAAGAATGGTCGTGCGGCTGAAAACGCCGTGCGAGCTCGTAGAAAAAACAGACGTCTTGTGAAGAAGAATAGGCGGAGGGTTGGTGGCGAGTAGGCCGCCGGGGGGGTTCATCACTCGCAGAGTGGTGGCGCCGGGTGGGGGTGGGGGTGAGGGTGGGGGATCACTTCACTTTGGAAACACAGACAGAGTAGTATGAGCAGTAGAAGAACTGATTACGATGCGGGAAGTACAACACTTTATTGCACGGGAGGGGCTTTTCGACCTTTTGCTCTCACACAATTTAAGAATAAGAACCACGTGTTTTAGATTTTCTTTAAAAGAAAGGGGACATTTGCATGTTAGTTTCAAAAAAAAAAATATATATATAAAGAGTTGGTCTCTTGTTCACTTGGTCCACATGTAATTGAGTCAATTTATGATCTATTTTTGTAGTTCCTTCGTATATTATAAAGTTTGGATTTAATCACAAAATTAGATTGTTGTCTGGTGGCTAAATTCACTCTTAAAAAGCAAAGGGTTGGCGGTTCGAAGCTCTACTCGTTATATTACTATACGTTGAATTAACATTACAGTAAAATAAAAAGTTATACAATTTTACACAGAAAAATTACACAATTTTATACTAAAAAAAAAAATTAAATCGAGTGATGGGCAGTGACCATTTCCATTTTGACACTACCAGAATCAATTGCAATTTACTTCACAACCATCATGCCTACCTCTGCAATCAACAACAACGAGCCCAAATCCACTTAAATCACAACTCAAAGCTGCCACAGCCGCGACTACAAGCACCCACACTGCCTAAATCCGACTTCACACCGTTTTGCAGAAACCGCCCAAACTACCCCTCCGCCGTAACTCCGCAGAAGCGCCGCCGCGCTGCAACTGCTCATTCACACTGTGGCCACCGTCTGATTTCTCGTCCAATTGACGCCGGAAATTGTGTCGCTCGAGCCCTAAAATTGACGGAGAAGAAGAACGAATGAAGAAGTTTAAGAAACTCCTTTTATATAGATCCGTTTTGGCTGGGCGGGTCGGATGAGTAAAATGGGTGGGGCAGTTACACGGATCTAGGATCCGTGTAACTGGTGCATATGAGACTTGACCATATATAAATTGATTCATAATATTTGTATAATATATTTTATTATATTTTTTTTTACACATAACTAATTTATACTCCCTCCGTCCCGTAGGAATTTGCACCCTACGGGACGGCACATTTTTTAAGAAAAATAGTTTTATATATAAAGTAGTGGTATATGGGTAAATATGTGTAAAGGTTTGTGAGTGTGCACGTAAATCAATATTTCCTTTTTTAGTAGTGTGCAAATTTGTGTGGAACGTCCCAATAAGGAAAGTGTGCAAATTCCTGTGGGACAGAGGGAGTAATTAGTATTAATTTTGTGAATTATTTTGTAATTTTCTCAAAAAAATATCCTTCATTATGATACAATATCGTGCAGCTTAAATATATTTTTTAGCAGTGAATAAATATATTTCAAAAAGTGGAGTATAATGGATACTCCAATTTATTTCAGATAACTTCCTATCTTACATTTCGTAACAAAATCCTATCTCAAATCTATTAGTTACACATCCTATATTTCTCTATCAGAAATAGGAGTGGATGAAATATCGAAAATAGCGGTATACTACACTTATCGTATCGAAAAATATCAAATTTATCAAAATTTTCAATACGATATGGTATCGTATCGAAAATTTCGATATGTTAACGGTATATAAATATAGAAATTTTGATATACTGCGATATACAAAAATATTTTCGGTATATTAAAATATTTCGTATATTGAAAATTTCATATTGAAAATATTTCGGTATATCATGGTATACCGAAAAAATCAAAATTTGTGGTATACCAAAAATGCCAAATTTTTCGGTATACTGTTGTTATACTGAAATTTCGGTATGAAAACAGTATGACTTTTTTCGGTATATCAAAATTTAGTATACCAAAATTTTCGGTATGATGACGTATGATATTTTTCGGTACCGAAAATTTCTGTACGATAACGGTATGGCGAAAAAAAATTCGGTATGCCGTACCGTCCACCCCTAATTAGGGCAATCATATGTTGCTTTCTATGCTCCTAAACATTTTTCGGATCAATTAGTCACTCCAAAATTTTAATGTCCCTATAATTAAATTTTTTGTTGTTATTATTGAAAAATTACATTTATTATTATTGGAAAAAAATCACACATGTTATTACTGAAAAATCAAGAAGTCATTTTTTAAAAATACACTTTTCATAATAACTTGTGTAATTTTTTAATAATAATAGATGTAACTAATTAAAAATGCATAAAAGTTACACGGTATACTTGCACAAGATTAAATGCGTATTTGCAAACACTAAGTATAATTAAAAAAGTGATGTTGGATGTTTTTTATAATAAAATAAAAAATACGAAGTATTTTAAAATTACTTTTTTCTTAAAACAAAAGTGCTTCTACTTTTGGTATAGAAATTGGAGTCGGTCTCTATGTCAAATAATTAAAGGATAAACGTTTGTATTCACTCGAGTTTATAATTAACTTAATTTTATTAATTATTATTATTGTGTATTTATTATCACTGTCGCATAAGTTTACTATCACTATTATGCATATATATTATAACTATTAAAAAATTAAATACATCTTTATAATAGTAATACAAGTTCATATAAAGTCGAATTCACAAAATATCTACTCATAATTTAAGTCGAGGATACTATTACTACATGATTGTCAACGAATCCAGCTGATTAATTTCTACTTCGGGGCTTCATGCAATTTAATTAAAATTTAAAATTGATTTTTATAAAAATCTATTCATAATATAATTACTCTTTTCATTTCCACAAAAAATTGCCAGATTTTTTTATATATTCACAATAATTTGCAGAGGAAAAAATTTATTTCAAAAACTTAACCCACATAATATTTTCATATTTACACAAATGTCATTATTTTTTCATACATGGACTCACACTACACTAAATTCATTTTTATTTTTTTTTATACATAAAGGAGTATTTTTTTATGAATTTCTATTTGTTTCATTTAATCAAATATTTAATATTTTTATTTAAATATTTAATATATTTATTTGAATATTTGATATTTTAAATAATTATTTTTATATTAAATATGAATAACTATGATTAATTGTTGTTGATATTTTATCAGCGACATTATCATACCAACGACCTTGATATTTAATATTCCTTTTGTCTCAATTTAGATTGTTCAAATGAAAACGACACGAATTTTAATAAGAAAGTCATTTGTTAGTATTAAAAGGTGTAAAATTGAGGGCATATTGGTCCTTTTAATTTTATAAAAGGGAATTTAGTGTATTTTTTGAGTATGTATTAAGAACTGTAGTAACATGAGATGTAAATAAGAGGTATTTGTAAGAGGTTAATTTAAAGGGTGTAGTACTTTATTGTCATTTTAGGTAATGTGAAAATAGAAAAAAAAACATCTTCCCTTTATGAGCTTTTAAACAATAAAAAAAAAAAAGGAGAGTTAATTTAAAGGGTGCATTACTTTATTGTCATTTTAGTTAATGTGAAAATAGAAAAAAAAAATTCCTTTTATGAGCTTTTAAACAATAAAAAAAGGGAAGGGAAAGTACTTTTGGGATTCTTAGTATCTGTTTTGAACTTCTACTAAAAGTGTATAAGCACTTTTTTTAAAAGTTGGTAAGACCTGTTTTTTTTTTTAAAAATAAGTGTTTATCACTCTTTAGTAGTGATTGAAAACAGACTCTTAGTACTATTGACCAAATATGTGATACATTAAAATTATCAAAATAATTTCATGATAAATTTATCATAAATTATTTTTATACAAAACTTATACTCCCTCCGTCCCAGAGGTGTTTTCACCTTTGGGATGACACAACTTTTAAGAAAAGTAGAGTGTTGTGTAAAGTTATATTATTAAAATAATGAGATTAGTTGGATTGTGAGGATAAAGTTAAAGTAATAGTTTCCATTTATAGGGTGTGAAAACAATTGTGGGACGGACGTAAAAGGAAAGTGTGAAAACAATTATGGGACGGAGGGAGTATCATATTTTGAAATGTGATAGTAATTAAGACTGAAACATGATACTAATTTTTTTGTAGATATATAACTCTATCACGAGATAAGTTTCTCAAAAGTTTTTGTTGTTTTATTTTAAAAGTGTATTTTTTTATTAATATATGATGTATCACATGTTGATTTCTGTATAAACTAATGAATAGTATAAAATGCGTGTAATGGTATCAGTAAACAAATTTAATACTCCCTCCGTCTCAAAAGACATTACATACTTTCTATTTTGATCTGTCCCACAAAAAGTTTGCATATCCAAAAGTGAAAACTATTTATTAAACTCCACTCTCACAACACACATATAATATTCATAAAAATATACATTTTCTACTTTTTTCTTAACCACGTGCCTAAAAGACACCGCAATGTCTTTTGGGACGGAAGGAGTAATATTAATTGCATATTAGAAAATGGGAAAAATACATATTTTAGGTTCATAAAAGACTTTTTTTTATTAATTTTAGGTTCATATTATAAGATTTAAACTCTTAGAAACAATACAACTAAGGTGTTGTTTGGTATAATAGTATGGAATGAAAAATGTATAGGAATGGAAATGGTATGGAATGAAAGTCATAGTTCTCGTATAGTTAAATTATGGTTGATTCCTTAGTTTTTAGGAATCAAAGTCATATTAGAGTCATACCAAACACACACTATGACTTTGATTACCATTACTCACCTACAAAAGTCTCCAACCAAACAGCCCCTAAATTAATTTTTTACAATTTTGAATATTTAAATGAGGCGATAATATCAAATTGCCACTTGTAACTATTCAATTGCCTAGCTATTAATTCTTAAATATAAATTTTAAAAGTGAAAGTATCTTGTATAACTGGTGTATGGATCTAAAACCCATGCACTCGCCCCATTTGTATAGTTAGGTTTTTTTGCATTAATATCTTTTAATTTTGTCTGTGTCTTTTTTCTCTCGCCTCTCTATACACATCTACAAGTGGTAATGTCAATGGATGTAACTGATTCATAGGATCCAAATTCGAAACAAATTTATATAATTTTTTTTATCAGTGAAAAAAATATTCTTAAAAGAAGGAAACAGAGGGTATAAGATATACCCTGAAAATGAGATTACAATACATTAATTGAAAACTTAAACGTAAAATATTGTATGAAAATAGTTCGTGATACATTTATCATGAATAAATTTTAAAGTATCAAATATTTAATCAGGTGTATCAAAATTTTTATTAGGTATATAAAAAACTGAGGTCAATAAAAATTATATATTGACTTTAATCTTTGATACGCCTGATGAATATTTTGATACACTTGATCAGATATTCGACACATTAAAGTAATTTCATGAAAAACTTATATGAACTATTTTCACACAATTCCTACTCAAACTTAAAAAGGGCTAACCACGTATAAAAGTCGAGGATAGGTGAACCAATCATGAAAAGAAAAAATCTGATGAAACAAATATTTTACAGTAAATCAATTCTTAAGTCTCATCTTCAATTTCTTCGTGAACTTTGATTTAGAAAACTCCATATTCTTGAATATTACAGCATTCCTCCATTCCGCAGGAGCCAAACAAAGCCAAGCTACATACATACATCACTTATTTTTCCATTTCTTCCACTCAAAATATAACTGAAATTTCATATTTAGAATTATTTTCACTTTTAATATTTTATTATAATTTAAAATTTTAGCACATAATGTATATTAAGCATATAAGTCAACTAAATATTTTAAAGTTATACATCTATCATGCATTTAAAATAATTAAATATAGAAAAGGTTAATTGCAAAATAAATCATGAACTTGATATTTTATCAGTTATAATATTTTTTTTGCAATTTAATACACCATATTCTAAAGTATTTAAAACATCTGATTATTTTTTTGGCAACAATTAAATGGCTCTGGTGCTGAAAATATCACAAAAATATTCATGTAGAACAACAACAAATAAATTTTATTTTTTAAAAAATAAAATAATATATATCTTTGAAATATATTCTTAAATTATGCTCCTAGAGTTAATTAAAAATAGAGTTTAAGGATGTTATTCTAATTTTAAGTATGTCCTATATGTCTAACAACCATGTCATTTAATTATTGAAGAAAAATATTAGATATTTTAATTTGTAAAATTAAAGAACGTGGTGCACTAAATTACTAAAAAATATTATTATAGTAGAAAAAATTATAAAATTCGTGTTTTTTTTTTCAATTGTACGTACGAAAAATGCAGTGGAGATGATCGCATTAAAGTGGCTGGGGTTAATTAATATCATCTCACCATCAATGTAATTTTATGTAGAAAAATTACCCGTTTTCAATTTTAATATTTGATTATATGTCATTTATAAATTATAATTTTAAAATCTAACACATAAGCACATAGCTCCATTAAAAATTATATTACATATCTACCATGCATTTAAATATTTAAATTTGAAAATTATGAAGATGATTCAAATCCGAATATTTTTAATTTCAAATCCAACAATATTAAATGATTTTTTATTTACCGCGGATTCTTTTGTTCAGAACAGATCACATCAACGGTAGCATGAAAATATAATTAAATATTTTTTTCAATTTCATTTTTTACCATATTGGCACTGAGCTTATATCTCTATAAATTATTTTGATCATTTCACTAAGTAAAGACACACATTTATATTACTAACTATACATTCAGTATATATTATATTTTATGTTCATATCCATTCGGAGTTTTTTGAGGAAGTTTGATAAACACTTGTAAAAGGACTTTGAGGTATTTGTTAATTTCAATCTAATTATGTATGCAAGTTTTTTTTTTTTTTTTTTTTGCTAGCTTATATTAAATCGCAGCTTTAGGTATACTTTAATTAGTTCAATTGAATTCAAAATGTGTTTATGTTTAGTTTGATCTCATTATCGATAATTTAAATTAATTAATCAGATAATCTCAAACACATTCATTAATGTTCATTTCGCAAGATTGTCAGTGTAATAAGTGTAATATGTGATTTTAATTTTTATTATAATCATCTGTGTTGCACATGATGTATGTGTTTTTTTTCTTTTTTCTTTTTTGTGTTAAATGAAATTTAGAAAAATAGTTATTTTTATTTATATATTTTTTAATTACATGACGCGTGTTATTGATTTTTTTTTTAATTTTCGAATTCTTTCCAGAAATCATGGAACGATCATCGAATCAAGGAATGCAACTCCACAATGAGTTAGTTCACAATCAATTGAATCCTCTACTGCATTCATCTTCACAAGAACTTGCTTTTGCAAATGAATTAAACTACAGGTTAGTATAGTCGAAATTTGAATCATATAGTGTTGCACAATAGAGCCGTGCGGTCTATTGCACATGACGGTCTTATACAATACATATGATCCAAACTCAAATAATCAAATTCACACATTTAAATTTTATTGCATATTACCTTTTCAAATGATTTATTTACAACTATATATGCATTTTAATTTTCTAACATTAGTTGTGAGATATTGCATATGTATAATATATATATATATATATATATATATATATATATAATACATGATTATTTTCGATGTATGCCTAACTTACTAAATAATTAATGTTGTAGAAAATTGGGGATAAGTGAGTTTCAACAATCAAATCTTGAGTTGCTAGCTCCCTTACAACGCAAGCAAGCACAATCATTTTCAGGAGTTCCATTACTGGTAATTAGTCAATTTATTAATTAATTTCAAGTGAATATATACAAACATTATAAAGATTAACATTATATATATATATTGATTTATTACTAGGGAGAATTACTACCACAATTTGGTGGAGGAGGATATGAAGACCATTCGGCAGCACAATCACATGATCAACAACTGTATGATCATCATTTTTATTACATCCAACAGAATAAGTCTTATCATTATTTTTTCCTTTTTATAATTTCCTCTCCAAATAATTAATATCTTAATTTACATTTATGTTTTTAACATTTTGATGTTAACAGATATAATATATCTCCTGAATTTTATAATTGTTTATCGTCGTCTTCAAGAGTTCAAGGAGAACATACTGAAGCAGGATCCTCCCAAAATTTAGTAAGATAAACTTATACTTATCATTTTTATATGGAGCATAAATGCAAATCATTTGTGTTAATTCTTTCATAAAGAATGGATGAATACTGAATTCTGGACGAACCGGTACAATTCAAGTGATTAGAGCATCACTGTCTATGTCGTGAGGTTTTGAGTTCAAAAAAATATTGTAGTCTGCATTAGTATATATTTACAAAAAGTGAAAGAATAAAATTATATATATATATATATATATCAAGATACATAATTTTAAAATATGCATATTATTATGACATAGGGACAATTTGGAAGCTCTGTAATTAATCCATCAATTGATGCTAGTATGCAAAATACTTATTCGGCAACACAAGCTCAAAGAAATGGCATAATGCTTGAAAGTCCATTTCCATCACCAAGGTAAGTAATTACTATATATTTGTATGCACCTATATATACTTATGTCACAATATATAGCTCATTAGTAACTAATAATTTTGTGTATTCTATATCAATTAGAAATCAAGATATTCCATACTCGATGAACACAAATGGCTTTGATCTAGATATCGGCAACTCATGTAATGGTAAAAATCCTACAACATCTTCATTGAAGGTACAAAATTGAATTATCAAGTCACATTATATTCTCAATTCGATTCATCTGTTTCCATTTTCTATATTTTCACTTGACGTTTTACCCCGTTGAATTATTAACACATATAAACATGATGTATACAACCAATTAATTACTCTTCCATTCTTCGTATGTCATTTATCCACACTATGGAGAACTAAATATATATATATATATATATATATATATATATATATAGAATAAAACAATTTCTCATTTGATATATTTTACACACTACATCATAATTCTTTCTTGGTATTAATTTCTTTAAACTATATTTACTCAATTTCTTTTTCTCTTCTTTGATACAATAATAACTTTTTTTTTCCTTCCAATTATTTGGGGTGATTTTTTAAACAGAGGAAAAAGAGTTGGCAAGATGAGGGAACTCCAACTAATGGAAATTGGAACTCTCTTAGTCGAGGTTATCAAAGATATAGCTCAAGAACCTACGAAGCTATTGGGGGAAGGTAATTAAAATTTTATTTTTTTTCTAATTTCTACACCTAAATATTTGTCACATCATATATAATCTCATTAAATCTTAATTTATTTAAAATAATTAATATCTCAAAATTGGAATTTGAAGGTACTCATTGTATGACAAGAGGTATGAAGACATCGGTCTTCCCGTAGACCCACATCTACGCGTTTTTAATGCAACAAATGGAAATGGTGATTTTCTTGCAACATTATTTAAACTAATTTCTTTTAATTATGTAATATTATTATTAAATTTTATTGACATGAGCTTTACTTTTCAGGAAATGGAGAATCATCAACCAAAAAAATTTGATACTTGTTGATGCATATTGGCAGTTGAGGAATGTTGCAACTAATACAATTTTCTTTTATATATAGAAGAGACTTCTAACTTAAATTATTACAGCCTAGCTAGTTTTGATATGTTTGGTCATCTAATTAGATATCCCACATTTTACTTTATATGTAATGGCACTTTTAATTTCTTTCTACATCTCTTTGTGATATTTTGGACCAAAGATATCTAATTTACTCAATGATTTTAGTAATCAATTTTGTTTTAATGTTTCATTTTATATTTTGTGATGTATTAATATAGAAGGTCATAAATTGAAACTTTATATCGTGAAATAAGAAATCGACCGTGATGTCATCTAATGCACACAATGATGTATAGATAAAACAGCATCAAAAACAAATTCTGAGCCATGCTTTTCAATTATGCATTGTTATATACAAACATAGATCAATCAAAATGAATGAATTACAAATTTTCAAGCTTTCTTGCCATATACTTGAATTGATCATGCATGCATGGCTTAATTGCACTACATAACTAATAATGAATTCGAGCCATCTTTTATAAAAAAAAATCCAGCTAGCTTTCTATTGCTCACAAAGCCACAATTTCCATCTCACCAGATTTGTTTCTTGAACAAGAACCAAGGCCAGATGTAGCTGAATTATAAAATCAATTTCTTCTTTATGACAAGAAATTAGCGTTAAATATATTGCCAAATAAATTTTTGGTCGATCATTCGACTTTTGATGATAATATAGGAAGCAGTGAAGGTGGGATGGGGGACTCGGGAGGAGCCAGTGCCAGAAAAGTGACTGCGGCTACGACGTCTGAGATGAAGGGCCGTATTGACGGCTCTTCCTGCAGACACATTGATATGATTCCGACTGCCTGATTTAAGCTCGTCAAAGGGAAATCGTCCCCCAGTAACGGATCTACTATTTCTCGAAATCTCTTTGGATCCCTAAAATATGTTTGTGCCTACATTTGAAAAAATAAATAAATCAGTTGTTACATGCATTATGTAGATGAATGAAAAGTGTTAATAGTTGAGTTTTGCATTGCATGAAACACAATATTTAAGGAGAAAGCCTTCTAGTCTGCACATATCTCATTTATATATATGTTCCATTTTATAAAGTTAGGTATGTACTAGTTAAAATGTGTAAATGGTCATATTTGATATGACAAAATGTGACACATATGCTTACCCAAGTCACTAAAGTTTGCTCCTCTCTTGGACGCAGAGTGTCGAAGGCTTTACGCCCCGTTATAAGCTCCAATAACACAACGCCAAAACTGTAGACGTCGGATCTTACTGAAACTTCGCCATGCCTGTCATATTCAGGCGCAATGTAGCCGTAAGATGACACGACTCTAGGTGACACGATCAACTTATCGCCACTGTTCTGAAGAAGCTTGGCAAGCCCATATTCTGTTAATTTTGCAGTGTTGGTCTCATCCAACAGGATGTTTGATGACTTCAAATCACGATATATGATTGGGGGGTCCGCCGTCTCGTGTATGTATTCCAGTCCTTCAGCCACTCCGGAAGCTATCTTCATTCGTGTAGACCAATTTAGTGGTGTTCTGTCTTCTGAAATGTCTGTCAATATGGGAAAAATCTCATCTGGTGTTTTATGATTCAAAATATGAATGACTTTTACTTTACTTATTGATTTTATAAAAAAAAAAAGATGAAAAGATAAAAAGTACTAAATGAGAATGAGCAACAACAAAAGTAAAAATTAATGAAAATACAGAGTATTGTTCCAAAATAAGATGATTATGTATACCGAATAGATGTCTTTCCAGAGCTCCCGATGGCAAGTACTCGTATACGATTAGCCTTTGATCCCCGTCGGCACAATATCCGGTGATATGCGCTAGATTCCGGTGGCAAAGCTGGCTTAGTCTTACTACTTCAGCCTGAAACTCCTTGCTTGCTTGTGTTCCAGTTCTGTCCAATTGTCTTACAGCAACAATCTGTTGAGAAAACAGTATGTCTTAATTCATGAGATTCTTTTTTTTTTTTGGCTTTGGGAAGAAATTGAAAGAATCTAGTTTGAGACCCAAATATAGTCAATGAAATTTTCTGTTACACAATTTGGGATGGATTGATCTAGGATTACACTTTAGAAAAATAAAAAGTTTGTACTATACATGTCAGTTTCAATTCATGGAAACCTTACAAAATCAAAATAAATAAAATTTTAGGTATAAAATATAATTTTTCTTTTAAAAATCTTAGAATTGACTGCACTATGTAAATAATACTCCCCCGTCCCATAATTATTTTCACACTTTCCTTTTTCGTCCGTCCCACAATTGTTTTCACACCCTATAAATGAAAATTATTACTTTAACTTTATCCCTACTTTTCCATCAATTCAACTAATCTTATTATTTTAATAATATAACTTTACACATCACCCTACTTTTCTTAAAATTTGTGTCATCCCAAAGGTGAAAACACCTTTGGGACGGAGGGAGTAATATAATACTACATGCCATTATTTTATTTTTTTAATGAATGACATATATATATATATATATATATATATATATATATATATGATGTATAATAAGGTAAAAATAGAAAACAAAAGAAGTATGATAATTAAGCTATTATGTAACATGAAAAATATAACTACTTGTTAACTTGTAGAGTTTAGTTACTCCCTAGTCTCAATTAGATTGTTGGAATAAAAATGACACCAATTTTAATGAAAAAAATGCTTATTAGTGAAAATATGTAAAATTAAAAATATATTGATAAGTGCAATTTAGAAAGTACTAATTTATAAGTTTTTGAGCAATCTAGACCAAAAGTCTGGTTTCTATTGGCACGCGTTAAAGATGGATAATAATAATACATGCTAAAATAGAATAAAATGAATTGCATTGGTGGTGATGACAAGAGTCAGATTTCTTAAAAGTTTTTGTGAAATATAAATTACCTGGCCTGATTGAAGTTTGCCTTTGTATACTCTTCCAATTCCACCTTCTCCCAACAGGCACTCTTGACTAAAATTCTTGGTGGCGACGGCGAGTTCGCGAAATGTGAAGGCTTTTGCTGTGGTATTTCCATCAACATCTGCCTTGCTATGGTCATAAACTGCATATACATAAAATAAAATCACATTAATTAATTGTAAAAAGGGACATATTTTTTATGGGTGGTAATAAAATGAAAGGGCATGCATACCAGGAGGAGGTGGTGAAGGTGTATTTGTGGGCCTAATGTCGGGCTCATGATCATGATGATGATGATGATTATGTCTCTCCGATTTCTTGTTACTTGAAAAACATGGGAAACATCCCATATTTTTAATAACCCTAAAAGATATTTAACAATAAAAACAAAACAAAAATGTGGGAATCTCCCTTGCACACAAAACCACGGCCTTGAAATGAGATGCAGCAAATGCCAAAAGCTTAATTTCTTGTGAATATTCAAATTGCAATTTGCATTTATAAAACACAAGAAAATATTACATATATGATATTATGCATGCATCCAAAATAAAAAAATGTCAGGTTTTGTGATGCTAAATATATATAAATTAAGGGGGGGGATGGGGATCCTCCTGGAAAATAAGAATTGCTGTGCTGAGAATGGTTTTTATAGAAGAAGTTGGAAGGGAGGAAATCTTTTGCCAATTAGCATTTGAGAGGCCATTTGGGGTGAAGACTTGCCTAAGAATTTCAGCATTTGACTCCGGAGAAAAAAGAGGGGGTGGGAGTTGAATTTTTCCAGGTTTCAAGATTTTTATATACGCCCTACCCTAATCTTAATTATGGAATGCGATAATAATACATAATAAAAATTAAAATAATAGTGGACTCTTATTTATGTGTCATTATTTCATCCACGCTGTGGTAAATATAAATTTATATATTTACCAGTGGACATGCGGATTATTTTCATTTTAATTATTATTACACCAGAACTTTATAATATCTTAGATTAATTGTATAAAAATCACAACTGTCTTATAATAAACTTATAAAATTGTCATATAAAATAAACTTACATTGCACTTCTCATTTCGTATAAAATTTCATACTTCTTTTTAATATGTCCTATAATAAATTATGTATACATTTATTTAAAAAAAATACATATTTATTTATATACTTTTATTTTATTTAAAAATATATTTTTCAAATTTGTATGCAAAATGAAATGTTCAAATTTCTCCAGAATCAAAGAATTATTATTATTATTATTATTAGAGCCTAATTAGAGTGCTCATTAATAAATATACACGAGTCACAAAATTCTAGTCTTAGGGGGTGTATTCGTTTGTGATTTCGTAAGATTTTAAAGAATTTTTTTCTTATAAAAAAATCTGTTAATATTCAATCAGGATTTTAAAAGATTTAAAAACAATCAACTGATATTCAATCAAGATTTTAAAAGACTTAAAAATAATCCACTGGTATTCAATCAGAATTTTAAAAGACTTAAAAACAATCCACTGGTATTAAAAAATATAAGGATTTTAAAGGATTGTTGGGTTTGATGGATTTTGATGGACTTTTTAGTGTATTTATAAATACCAACAATCCCATCAAAACCCCTAGGATTTCGGTGGACTTTTTTAATTAGTGACTATATTTATCCTCAAATTGATTTATATATGATTTTTTATTTTTAAGACCTAAAATATTTTTTAACATTATAATTTTATCCCTGCATTTATATTTACAGTGACGAGGGCTAATATAATATTTTATATATACACATATATATTAGAATAAATAAAAATAATTATTATAATTAATTCATTAAAAATATATATAATATATATACATATTGGTTCATTTAAAAAATTTAATATCAGCAAAACGATATTGTTCATCCTAACTTATACACAAAATAAATATTTATTTTTTATATTAGTATTACTATAATACTAATATTATATATTGCATACGTCATTAGGTAATACTTTTTCATTGACAGTATTTTTTCGCGGAATTTGAGTTTTATTATTTTTTTACTTTGGTTGTTTGATTATTAAATTTAATACTTTTTAACATACACATTGATATGGACCAAATAGTCCACATCTCAGAGATGAACTGAGAGCCCCTCGGACCCAAACCCGTTCAATGGGTCCAATAACTGGTGACATGTGACCCATTCGACAGGTAGGAATAGGGTATTCGTTTCTTTTTGTCCAAGTTGCTTTTCTTTTTGTCGAACTCACTTCCTTTTTTCTGTGTGAGTTTCGGGAATATCCCCATTCATAGGTCCGAGATCTACATCTATGAATTGAAAGGTCCAAATGATCAACTCTGCAATCAGTTGTTAGAATCAATAGGTCTTCAAATTGTTCATTTGAAAAAATGGAAACCCTTCTTATTGGATGAGCATGATACTTCCCGAAAATCGAAATTCTTGATTAATGGAGGAACGCCCTTTTTTGTTCAATAAGATACCATGATTGACTCATTCCATTCTAGAAATAATCGAAGGAAATCCTTTGATAACGCGGATTCCTATTTCTCAATGATATTCCACAATCAAGACAATTGGCTGAATCCCGTGAAACCATTTCACAGAAGTTCATTGATATCTTCTTTTTATAAAGCAAATCAACTTCGATTCTTGAATAATCCACATCACTTCTGCTTCTACTGTAACACAAGATTCCCCTTTTCCACATCTTACCAAGTCACATGTTAGATCCAGGGCACCCCAATTGGATTGATTGAGATGACAGTTTCTCATTCTGAATCTGTAAAATAAGAATTTTGATCAAATCACACATCGCAGTATACTAGGCCTTCTAATTCTTTAAGAGGTTTATCTAAAAGATTCGCAATATAACTGGGAAGACGTTTTAAATACCACATGTGGGTTACTGGGCATGCGAGTTTGATGTAGCCCATTTGATATCTTCGTACCCGAGAATCATATATGACAGGAGTGTCCCCCTAGTCTCAAAGGAAGAAAACCTCCGGAGACCCCAGATGTCAGAGGAGAACTTAAATCCCCTTTGCCAGGGAAAGATATAACATGAACTCGGCAAACATTTGTTACGTGACTTCTGACTAGTGACCTCTAGTCAGAGCTGAGTGGCTGGTCGTATTATTAGTACCCAAATCGTCATATATTCAATGTGGCCATCGATTCATGGTCCACTGGCCGGATCTTAGAGGATAAACGTCGCTATTCCAAGAAGTACATCACACTTGGTGCATGTAGCAGCCTAAAGGAATCAAAATAGTACATGGCTACCACTGAATTGGTGCCATGTGTCCACTCTAGGAGTACTATTTAAGTATAGTCATGCTCCACTACCTTTGTGGTCCCTGAATTGTGAAAAGACTCACTTACCCTCTCTTGATGAAGAGAAGGGTATAAATAGCACACTTCCTCATTCTTAGAGGGCAATTCACCCATAATTAGATATTTTCTCTACATTATTGTTACTAGCTATTCCACCATGGCGATTTGAAATACTGACTTGAGTGTCGGAGGTCGACGCTGGAATCCCTTCCGACCCGACTTTGTTGCAGATTAACGGAAAAGAACGTCAGAAGGCAGAGTGCAGCGGACGAAACGATCCAGAGCTGGGAACAGAAATGTTTTCATCTCATTGGGAGGAGATTCTCAGGTATTTGCCTTCCTCCTTCGTGATTTAATGATGTTTAATATGACCTGCTCATATCGAACTTATCACACATCTATATGCATGTATATTATATATATATATATATTATATGATAAGTAGAAATTAATATATGATAATACAATTCTAATAAAATTACGCATTAATTAAGGTAGATTTTTTTTATTACAATGGTTTGGGCCAAAATATAATAGGAAAAAAATAAAAGAGTAATTTTCATGCATGCAAAATTACAAACCCTACTCTTTAAATTTTGATTTGAAGTTCATGTACGTTCTAAGTGGGTGAGAGGGTTCGGCTCATGATTCCAAACTACTAAATGATGTTATAACAAGAGCAAGAACGACATGACTATAATACTTAGAGGACTAATATAGTTATAGATATATGGAGGGATGCTATTTAGGAGGACATGATATTATGATTCTTTTTTTGTTTGTCTTTGATTTTTTTTTTTAAATTCGAAGGTATGAAAAATCTTGAATTCATATCATATGACACAAATTCATGAAATTCTGCAAAGTCTACAAAGTCCTACAGAATCCATTAAAATCTTGATTTTAAAAGTTTTACTAAATTCTGCAAAATCTTAAAAGTCATCAAAATCCTACAAAATCTTTAAAATCTACAGGGCTTTTTTTCAGCTAAAAAAGTCTTTTAAAATCCTAATCCAATACACCCCTAGATCAGCTTTCACAATATTTGAAAAAAAAATTATCTCATTAAGAGTTTTGAGGTTACAACTTGTATTCCCAGATAATTATATCCGGCCATTTTACCATAGACTCTGTTTAATTCAAAAATCGGCCATTTTACCATAGACTCTGTTTAATTCAAAAATAAAATAAGACTCGGATATAATAGCCTCACATAGAAAAGGACTTATTACTTAATAGGATAGTTACAAAAAGAATATTTTTTTAGATTTATTATAAAAAAAAAAAGTATATAATTTTTAAAATATTTACATACTCGTTTTAAATGTGCTTTTAGGTGTGCATTTTTTATATTTTTCGCACATTTATGTCCTTTTTATTTTTTTCTATTATTTAATCAATGAGGTTTTACTCGGCTAAATAATAAATCGGGCATGCCATGTCGAATAATTACCCGACAAGCCCGCATTAAAATTTGCTTAAGGCTTCGTTTGGTGGTGTGTAGAAAATTAGTACGTAGTGGTGAGATTTCAATTATTAAGTGTGAGATTTGTATTAAATCTTAGTGTTTGGCTTATTTGGTAGGGTGTAGTTGGTATAATTTAATATTTATTTTTAATGATCTAATTTTTTTATTATTGTTTGGTAGGAAATATATGTGTTAATATTGAGCAAAAAAGTCTTAGCGAAATTTCTTATACTAGTTACTGTTACGAAAATATATGTATTAACACATATGGGGTGAGATTCATAGTACATACTCAACAATGAAAATGTGTAGAAAAAATAGTAGAAGAAGTTTTGACCCGTTATTATTTACGGGTCAGAGATTTCTAATACAATTTACTAAAACATTTACAAACAACTGAAAAAAGCCCTTACCTCACCTAACAAACGCAACCTAAGTCTAAAATGAACCCATAAAATTTACAAACTCTATTATCGTTATATGTGCTAAATACTTGACACGTGTAATGGATAACAAAATAACGCTCAAACTTAGCAATATTCACCCACTAATAATGCAGGCTACAAGACTAAGTAGTTGAACAACCTTTTTAATTAGAAAAAGAGAAATTTTTTGCCTTGTTCTCTTAAAGAAACTGTGAAACAAGAATTCATTGAAATTGTCGACTGGATTCATTGTAAAAGAAGAAACAAATTATATTTAATGATTAACTTTTTGTAAATAACAATTTAAATATATTATTAAATGATTAAAAAATATTTTTATTAAATATTTACAATGGTTATACTGAATAATTATATCATTTTACAAATAATTATTTGTTGTAATTTATTCTATTAAAAAATTATAATTATAAAAAAAATGTACTTAAATTATAGGAAAACTCACACGTATAAGATCTTAAAATATTTTATTTACATAAAAATAATTTTTTCTATAAAAGTAGAAAAGATAAAATAAAAATTGAATGATGAGTAAAGTGAAGCGTATCAACCTCTGATGCCAATAGCGCCAAATGCCAAGCCGCTGTAGATTCTTCCTTTGTACGGTAGCGTGGCACTAGCATTTGTCTATTTCCGCTCCAATTTTAATCTCAGCAGTCAGCAGATGACTGCACTATTGCAAATGCTGTACACAGTGCTTTCCAGTTTGTACATTGTTTCCAATTTGTACATTAGTACTCTGCACTAGTGGAGACTGGACTGAAAGTCCACGTCCCACTTATCAACTCCCTCCCTCATTCCTCTCTCTAATGGCTACCAACCTTTCTTTCCCTCAATTCTCACCTCAGGTGCTTCAAACCAGGAGAAAATTGAGCCCTTGTTTTGATTTGAAGTTCAATGGTACTGCACATATAGCACAATGCAGGCATACTTTTCAGATCGAGATTCCTTGTTTTTTTCGCAAAATCGTGATTGTTTTTTGGTTTTTGGATGTGTGAATATGCAGGGAATCGTGTGGTTAGTTGTTCGAGTTCAAGCAATGGGAACGGGAGAGGAGGGCCCAAGGACGACGCTGTAAAGGAGGTGGACAGGCTTCTGCAAGAGAAGCGTCGGGCTGAGCTCTCGGCCCGTATATCTTCCGGTGAATTTACGGCCGGAAAGTCTAGGTGTGTAAAGTATATATAGGATTTTGAACCCGTGCTTTATTTGTTGTGATTAAATCAACACATTGACATAGCTCAAACATTGTAGATTTGGGATTTTGACGATTTTGCTAGACTTTGGAAAGGTAAATTTGGGGTTCTTAAAGGATTAAACAGACCAGGAACTGATTTGGGGATAATTTTTTAATTCATTTATATTTATTTTCTCCAACACTCCCTCCACATATTTGCTGGATTTTCAGCTTTTCCCTTTGGGAGGAGGCTCGTGAATAGAAATTTTAATGTGTGTGGAGTTTCTTTCTGTGGGAGTCGAACCCAGGATCTGGATTGAGCAAAGGACTATGATACCATGAAAGAAACCTTCTCATCTAAAAGTATGAATTGGTAGAAATGTGCGGAACTAAGGGATGACTACGTCTCAGATAAATGCATCATTATTTCATGGCCCATTGTAATCATGCATTTGCTGTTCTTTCTTTTAATGAATGTGAATGATTTTTGGGATGAAATGATTCTAGTTTCTCCTCTCTTTTTTCTGTTATTTGTATTTTTGTTGCCAATGATAGCTTTCAGTTACAACTCAAAAATGGCTTGTCAAAATTTGGTTTGCCGAAAGAGGTAGTTGAGTTCATACTCAATTTAACCGGCTCTTCAGGAGACAATTTAAAGGTTCCAGAGGCAAAAGGTTCAATTAGTGCCATCAGAAACGAACCCTTCTTCATTCCATTATACGAGCTTTACCTAACATATGGTGGGATTTTTAGACTAACATTTGGCCCTAAGGTCAGTTTCAAGTTCACTATTTGGCCTATTGCCTCAAAGTTATGATTCTGAGTAACTATTTTTGGGTTCTATTGCAGTCCTTTTTAATAGTGTCAGATCCTTTAATCGCCAAACATATATTGAAAGACAATCCAAAAGGTTATTCAAAGGTAAAGAAATTGCAGTAACAAGCTCTTTCTAGTTATGAACTTCATGATTGAGAATTTATGAGTAGAATTAACTCTACACTTTTAAACTCAACTTCTTTGATATTCTACCAGGGAATTTTAGCTGAAATTTTGGATTTCGTAATGGGGAAAGGACTTATACCTGCTGATGGGGAAATATGGCGTGTTAGACGACGGGTCATAGTCCCTGCACTGCATCAGAAGGTAGCAAAAGGATGGACACAAAATCATTTTAACCAAAAAAGAAAACCAGATATTTATATTAGAACTTCGTTTATATATAGATGCTGGTGCCCTTGTTATGCAACTGATGTCAAATTTTACTGCTCCTTGTAGTTCGTGGCTGCAATGTTTAGCCTGTTTGGAGAGGCAACTGATAGGCTATGCAGAAAGCTTGACGCTGCTGCATCTGATGGTGAGGATGTAGAAATGGAGTCCCTTTTTTCCCGTTTGACATTAGACATCATTGGCAAAGCTGTATTCAATTATGACTTCGACTCTTTAAGTGTCGACACTGGGATTGTTGAGGTATCACCTTTGACATCATCTGAAGTCTTTACGTCCTTATATCAATCCTACTTAGATATCCTCGCTACTATTTTATGTTACGGCAGCTCTAATTCGTTGCCCTTTCTGGAGCAGGCTGTGTACACTGTCCTAAGAGAAGCTGAAGACAGAAGTACTGCTCCAATTCCATTTTGGGAGATTCCTATATGGAAAGATATTTCCCCAAAGCTGAAGAAGGTTAATGCTGCTCTGAAGCTGGTGAATGATACATTAGATAATTTGATCGCTATTTGCAAGGTAAAGTTTGTTGATGTCTTGTGAGATACTTCTTCTGCTTCTTTAATCTGTCATGTTGTTTTAATAGTGAGACTAAGAAGCCAACTCTGAAAGTTAATGCATTGTCTTGAGCCTTGATAGTATTGGATATATCAGCAATCAGCTTGGTATTGAATTTTGAGAGATTATTAATTGATTTGTTAATCAGTCAAGTGTTTCGATGGATGAAAAGAATATCTGTTGACCTATTGTCGTAATACATTTGCAGAAAATGGTTGATGAAGAAGAGTTGCAATTTCACGAGGAATACATGAATGAAAAAGATCCTAGTATCCTTCATTTTCTACTAGCATCTGGAGATGATGTACGGAATCAGTTATGACTTTTTCATATTTATGTTGAAAATTGGATATTTTGGTTAGTTCCTTATGCAGTGATCTGTAGGTTTCGAGCAAACAACTTCGAGATGATCTAATGACAATGCTCATAGCCGGACATGAAACATCTGCTGCTCTGCTGACATGGACCTTTTATCTTCTCTCAAAGGTGCCTGGCTTGCTATCCACTATTTAAGTTCATCATATATCAATTGTCTTACACCTCTCTATTTTTGTTCCATCAATGGGGAAAATAACACTTATTAGACCCATGTGAATAGGAAAGCAACAGATTTGAAATATTAGTTTTACGGACACAATGCTAGTATGCTACTTGGAAATAACATACTACCTCTGTCCTGCAAAAATTTGCATTTTTTTTTATTTATCCCACAAAAGTTTGCACACTCCCTAAATGAAAACATTCCTTTAAATCTCTACTCTCAAAATTTCTATCTCACAATCTTCATCCTACACACTCTGCTCATTACACTTTTTCTTAAAAACTGTGCTCCCAAAAGTACCGCAAAGGCGCAAACTTTTGCGAGACGGAAGTAGTAGTTATTTTGTCAGTCCTTGTATCTATCCATCCGTTTGTTCTCCTTCTACCAGTCTTTGAGTATTTTTGGCGTCAATGTGCTATCATATTTTAGTGTTACTTTTCTTGAATTTCATCGCCTCAATTTAATTGAGTACATATTTCTTATACCCACGAGTGCAAATATGAGGTAATGGATTACAACACTACACTATATTGCTATGGAGTTTCATTACCTTTGAATTTCCTTTGTTTTTCTAAACCAAGTAATTCTAACCTTTCACTTTTTATCATATGGGCTTATGCCTTGTAGGACCCTAGCGTCGTGGCCAAGATAAGAGACGAGGTTTGTTAAGACTTTATCTGTTGCACCTTGGAACATCCAAATCCCCATTGATTATGATCATTGTAATTTATATGTTCTCTCATACAACTGCTTAGGTCGATTCAGTTCTAGGAGATCGATTTCCAACTGTCGAAGATATGAAGAAGCTCAAATATACAACTAGAGTACTTAATGAAGTGAGCATATGTCCATGCAAATTGAACACTGATTGCATGCTGTCTCTGCCTTTTCCATTTCTCCAACTTCTAACTTTTCTGGTTCATCTTTACTTATAGTCACTGAGACTCTATCCGCAACCTCCAGTTTTGATCCGTCGTTCCATTGATGATGATGTACTTGGGCAGTACCCAATTAAAAGGTTAACTCCGAAATCACCATTGGAGAATGTATGTATTGGCATCTCATTTGTGCATGCAACTTTACAGCATCTTTTGCAATAGGATCACAAGTCAATTACCTAACTGAGAATCTTCTTGTTAAGTTACAAGAATGATGCGTGAACTGCTACATAACTGAGCCTTGATCTTTAGCTTAATCAAATGTGATAAAAAGGGTAAATAGGCTACTGTCAATTAGAGTATGTGTACGTGGTTTATGAATTGTCCCTCGAATAAATGATTTGTACATTCTTCTTATTCACTTTAGCCTAATATATGATGAACTTGTTGCAGTGGTGAAGACATATTCATATCTGTGTGGAATCTGCATCGCTCCCCTAATCATTGGGAAGAAGCTGACAAATTCAATCCTGAAAGATGGCCTTTAGATGGTCCAAATCCGAATGAGACAAACCAGAATTTCAGGTCTGCATCCCTCAACATTATAGTTCAAATTCACATTCATATATCCTATGATTGTTTTGTTTCAATCCTCACTAATGGAGTAAACTAACTAAATCTGATATACATTTTCAAACTCTGCACTAAAAATTTGAGATTTAATGTGAGGAACTCCTTGAACTATTCTGTTACAGTTACTTGCCATTTGGGGGAGGACCAAGAAAATGCATTGGTGACATGTTTGCTACATATGAGGTAACTTATCTTAAGTCGATGTTAGATTTTGGAATTGTAGTTCACTTATATTTTTCGTTGTTTATTATATTCCCATCCACTCAGCTCACCTAAAGATATTTGATGCTAATTAAATGAATTGGCAATTAAGCATAAAATAACAATCTAAACTTCTCCGATTTCCAGACTGTTGTAGCAGTTGCGATGCTTGTTCGGAGATTCGACTTCCAAATGGCCCTCGGAGCACCACCCGTAAGTATTCTGCTTCTATTCCTGTCGCTATTGAGTATAATATGTGCATTTCTAAGAGCAACACTTGTGTGAACTTGGTTCACTGGAATTCCATCTCATTTTTTTGACACATTTACATATTGGGTCTAATGAAATTATCTGATGTACATAACCCGTATCTGCAGGTCAAGATGACTACAGGTGCGACGATTCACACCACAGAAGGTTTGAAAATGACGGTCACACCAAGACGAAGACCGCCAATTATTCCAAACTTGGACATTTCGTCTGCACAAGTAGACTCGTCTTTGAGCAGTTCAGAGGTGAAAACAGTCTCAGATCAGAAAGATGAGGTCTCTTCTGCACGTTTCTAGTAATGGTATAAAGATTATATTATTACATAAGTAAATATCGTGAGCGAGCAATACTTGCTATTGAATTATATACAAATAGTTAAGAGTGTTATAATTTGACTTATTTGTAAAGAAAAAAAAATTGCTGGATCACTCTCTCTGATTGTTGATTGATTCTATTCTGTTTTCCTACAAAAGAAGGCAGTTATGTATATTTTATGCAATGTACATTACTAGTTAATGGTGATAAATTTTATAAAAGTACCAAGTTTTAGGGCAATAGTACTAATTATTTTCAAATAATGGTATTAGTATATGATGCACGCAATATTTTGTCTTTCTTCCAGATAGCTCTGAGATTGGTCACATTACTCAACATAAGCTGCCTTTTTTTTTTCTTTTTCCTTTCAAAAGACACCTAGGGGCGCATAGTACGAAAATTCTTCAATGATAATGAGAATGGAGAAATATATATTAATTATAATAGACAATGAGAGCAAGTGAGGTACACAATATTGTTTTCCTAAATAAGGTAATCATCACCCCCTTTTGATTGCCTCCATCTCACCTTATAATCATCCCCTCAATCAATCCCTCGTACCATAATCAACAATATTCTTTTTTGTCAACTTTTTCTAAAATTGGAGCACAATATTGATGATGTAACCACAAACACAAATTCTCTCACAACATATGTAAAGGTGAAGAAGGAATATAAAATTTTATTTTCTTTACCATTAAAAAATTTGAAACAAGTCCCCCTTAATATTACAGGAGCTCAATTTAATTTAATTTTCTTAAAATATATAACCAAATCAAAGTCGCAAGATCATCTCAAATGTAACCAATTAGGGGGGGAATTCTTTGGATTTGCAATTAAGAATATGATTTTCACTATTAAGATTTGTATCCTCTTAATTTTTTTTGTGTAAATTTCTCTTAAAGTTATAAGAAAGATAAACATATTATATAGACTCCATTCATTATCACGTCTCTTAAATTAATATTTATATTAATTATTTTAATTTTATATCTCTCTATCTCTTTGACATTCATAAAAAAAATTATACTAAGAAAATAGAGAGGATCTGTAAACCTAAAATTGAAGAATTTATGGACAGTTGGATATATATATATTTTTTTTCAAATTAATTGTCTTTCTACCTTTATCAATTTTGAGTTTTCTTAAATTAATTAAAACTGCACGATCTCTTACAATAAAATTTTGAGGAATCATTCTCATGATTAGTGCTTAATATTATTTGTTATACAAAAATATGAACAATAAAATAATAAAAAGATAATTATTAATCCCATAATAAATAATTCTTTAATATATTTATTATTATTCTTATCTTAAAATCATAACAACCGATTCCTATAATATTATCAATCATAATTAATTAAAATATGGTAGGTTAAAACCAAATAAAATACAAACTTAATTTAGATGATCCTACCGGTAGAATAAGATTTTTTTAATTTCCGAAGTATTTCCCAATAAAATTGGCAAAATTAAAATCGTGTTTATCAGCATAGGCAGATTATACTAATCCCTCTTGAACCCCGAAGTCGTCAACAATATATTCAACAGAAAATACGTCTTTGTTTCCGCTGTGTTGTCCTTAAACAGAGACGTTCTCTTCTTGCTCATTCTTCCATGCCAGATCTCCGACTCTCCAACAAGATTGAGTTCCCATCATAAACCCAGGTAAAAGAATTCAATCTTTCTTTTACACCTTCCGTAATTTTTAACGTTAAATCTTAAGATCCTAGTCTATGCGCCTCAATGGATGCTCAAAATAATTCGCTATACTTGATCCAATTTGATCATACATGGAAATTTACTCATTTCTTTTACGATCCTTTTCATTTTCCACGAAACAGATTGAATTGAACTGACTTAAACTGGTAGATAAGCCGGAAAGCAGAAATGGCGGGTGGTGCGGCGGGTGGATTTGTGGCACGGGCATTTGAGTCGATGCTCAAAGAATGTGCTAACAAGAAATACAGTGCTCTTCAAACCTCCATTCAGACGTATTTGGGTGCGCCATTTCTGGAAACTATTCTTTATTTCTCAAAATGTTTGACTTACCACTCTATATTTGAGTATTTCGTGTTTAGTTTCTTGAGCTGGGAAGTAGTTTCCTTTGCTGCTTCATTCTCTAGGCAGTGGTATTTGTGAAATTTGTGTTACTCGTGATTGCATTTGGGCTTTTCATATCAAATATGAATAAAATTTTAGAGCTACACATAAACAGATATACAAATTTTGTTTGATCTTAGATTACTGATTTATATAATTATATGTTAAATTCGAATAATGGGATTGACCAACCTGAAGCATACACTAAGCAATGTTGAGATAAACAATTAAGATATTGGCTACTTGATGTTCTATTCCTGCCAACACGTGCAATTTTAACCCTTTCTACGAGAAAGGAAAATAATGATCCTGAATGTAACTAGTAGTTTTACTGTTCTAATAAATATCCCGCCTTCTATAAGTTTGATTGTTATTTGATTGACTAGTATTTTAGTAAAATAATAATCCATTGTCCTTCAATACGGATTTATTGGCCTGATCACACCCACAAAAACCTAAGGATGTATGTTTGGATGAAGATGAGTATAGCTGATGATGCATCCTGACAGATGTGTGCATTGACTTGAACGTGTTATTTGAGGACAGATGTAGTTATATTATTTTAGAGACTTAAAACATTCATTTATTATTTTCCCAAAACCTTGGCGATAGAGAAAGTTGTCATCACTGTGAATGAAAGAGTTCGATTACCAAGATAGTACACCGCAAAAGGAAAAGCATTGAGACTGAGTGGCAGGAGCAAGAAAGATGGATTTCTTGGATGTGTTGTGAAAGAATGCTGCTTCGGAATTCTTGGGTTTCTAACACCACTGTTGTAGTGTTCACTCAACATAAAAATCTGCAGTCAGCAGGAAGAGACTGTGCTCACAAGAGTTAGCCATGCTCAAGAGTTTCAAGAAGATTAAGGTGGAGAAACCATTACTTGTAATTCGTCTTGGGGTGTTACTGAATATAACATAGAGATGGGCATGTTCTTTGATAAGCCAAATGCACATATTGAAACAAAATCAGATATGAAGGAGCGATTTTTAGTTTTTTTAAAATTTTAAGAGATATTCAAAATGGAGTTGCCTCTTCTAACAGTGCCTTGCGCTCTCAGATTCTAATTTTTTTTTTGAGATAATCAATTCACTTATGATGCTGTTTAACTACTTCTGGATTTAATAGTATTTCTACTGTCCTCTTATTTGTGCATTCATTGAGTTTGTTTTTACAGTTAGTGCTTGGTTGTGTTCCTGCCATCATTCACATGTACTTTGAAGATTTAATTTATTTATGTTTTTATTCTTTTGCTATTTTACTTCATAGAGATATGTTAATTGTTAATTGGTTCTGGGGGCCTGGGAAATGGAATTTGGAGGTTTCTTTGGGATGGACAAGGGGGTGGGAAGGGAGGAGAAAGACATACAGATAACATACATGGGTGCATATGTCAAAGTTCTTTTAGATGACTGGTGATCAACTGATCTTTGAATAAACATGTGAAAATTTACTTTTTTCAGTATTTTTCGTGTTGTTCATTGACGTGAATTAGCACCTAGAGTTAATATATTTTGTTTAATGTACTTTGCTTCTTCAGACAGTGGAAAGGACTTCAATCAGCAGTCAAATATTGGTGAGACTAAGCAAGTTTTGTCGGAAGCTCCAAAAGAAAGGTGTTCTAATCACAGTGAGATTTTTAAGTTTTGGCTCTTTGGTGAACTACTGTTCTCATCCTTGTGTCTCTGCACACACACTAATGTCAGATTACATCGACCATACTTCTGGCCGGGATGTTAGCAGAGAGGATTTTTAGGTATCCGCTTGGCTAAAGGGGAGCGAGAATCAAGAGAATTAGATGAGAAAATTACGACATGAAATGTGCTTAAATATACTTGTGAAATAGTTGCTGAATTTAGGAAAGATGATACATGATAAAATATAGGTATTTATATTAGAAAGCTATATAGTTAAATTTTTTAGATTATATAAACCTAGATTCCTTGGCCATGTGAAGCTCCTTTTAAATATTAGTAATGGCAGATGTACATGAAGTTCTCATCAAACTAATTCTTAGGTCCACCGTCCATGGTATGGGGTTAAATTCTCATTGGTTTCTAGTTATGGATTATTGATCCTTTATGCTGATGCAAAATGCATCCATGCATGAGTTTAAGCTGGTCGAAGTATTCTAGATTCTCCCTTGTGATATCACAAGGTTTGGGTTTTGGTCACATGCCTTATGGGCCGCACCACTGGTTCTCTACTTCAATCATATAAAGCAAATTAACATTCCTAATGGATAATTGTCCTTGTTCACTGTAATCTTGTTTCTTCATATCCATTTACTTATAGTTTCAATATTTTCAAATACATTCTTTCAGTGGTTCATCTGAAGCTAACTCTGGAGCTGAAATAAGTGAGGCAGGATCTATTCATTCGAGTAGAACTCCGTCTGCTGCTGGGGATGTTGAACCTGGGAGCAGGACCACTAGAAACAATGCAACCTTGGAAATTGCAGGTCATACACTAGGAGGGGCAGAGGCCGATCTTGTTCTGAATCCCCTTCGACTTGCCTTTGAAACAAAGAACACTAAACTGGTGGAGCTTGCATTGGATTGTCTTCATGTAGGTGCTGCATTTTGTTCGTAGTATTTAATTATAAGAAAGTCTTCGGTGGACTAGGTTTTGTAAAATTAGCACCTGCAAAAACAAAACAAAAAAGGCTATTTTGGGGTTGACATTGTTACTTTCTATTTTCTTTGATCCGTGTACTCTTCGGCGTATCATATTGCGCATTCCTAGAATCTTAATTTGGGGTTCCTCATTATTTAGTATAAATTAATTGCTTTATCAGATTGGATATCCTTAAGCTATAAACGTCATTTTCCATGTGCATAAGTAGCTAGGATTTCTTAATGATTACATTTCCTTTTTGGTTCTTTCTTCTATGCAGAAACTTATAGAGTACAATCATCTAGAGGGTGATCCTGGTCTTGATGATGGTAAAAATTCTAAGTTATTGACCGATATCCTCAACATGGTGTGCAGTTGTGTGGATAATTCAGCTCCTGACAGGTACATGGATTTGTATATTGAAAATGATGCTTTTTTGCACTTCTCGTCTTTTCTGAGTATAATTCTGAGGGGATAAATGCAGTACGACTCTTCAAGTTCTGAAAGTTCTTCTCACTGCCGTAGCATCCACTAAGATTCGAGGTATGCCATTTTTATGGGCTCAATTTTTGTCTGTTTTTTCTAATTATCATGTATTTTCCTTTTTTTCTACTGTCACCTAATGTGATCACATGTTTCAGACGAATTTAGCATAGTCCTGAATGCAAATTTTTTTGTTTCTTTTGTCCTTCTATGGTGTTTGTCAACTTATTAAGTATTACACAATCTTTCATAATGTACTGGGACTTGGGCTTATTTTCTACATAGATTGACATCCAGTCTCTTGTTACTTTGAGATCTTATGATTGATACGGACTATGGAACACATTAAGTCGTAGGTAGGCAAGAGTAGTTCTCCTTGTTTGGTGGATTATTGCCTTCTCAACACGATACAAGGATGTCTACCAACAACCTCAATTGTATTGGTGTTTCTTCTACAATTGAATTGCCACTTTTTTCTTTGGGTTGACCCAGGCAGGTTGGTGGTGGTTAAACTTCTGCAACCAAAAAGTGTCTGAATAGTTTTTCCCATGCTTACGCCCATCCTCTAAGTTGATTTTAATCTTCTGTGGCTGACTTCCAGCAAAATATGTGTTTGCAATTCATATCTTGTTCAATTGTAAATCAAGATTTCTCTCATTAGGTTTTGTTTTTACCTGTCCAATTGATTGGTGGCAATCTCTTAATCTGAATTTGCAGTGCACAGAGATCCGTTGCTTGGAATTATCAAAGTTTGCTTTAATATTTCTCTTAATAGGTAGTCTTCAGTAAGCTGTCATCATTAATTTGATTTATAACACATCTTGTCTAGTTCTTATATCATGGTTTTATTGTTTAGCAAGAGCCCTATTAACCAAGCAACATCGAAGTCTATGTTAACACAAATGCTCAGCATCATTTTTGGGCAAATGGGAACTGATATGGTATGGGACAAAGTTTTCTTCTCCTAAAAATTTTCTGTTGTTACATGATGCCCTTATACGCGATGGAGTAAACTCTATTTTGTGTTAGGTATCTTCCAATTCTCTTGAAACCAAGCAAGTTCACACAGAGGGCAGGTCAAACTCAAGGGTTGCAGATGATATACTATCTGTTAAACATTTAAGTAAAACATCTGTTCTGTCTATTGAAGGAATTCAGAATTTTGCTGGTGGCAATGATATAAAGGTACAATGGAACTGCAATGGCATGGCTATATGAATATGATTGATTTACTTCTGTGTTTTGCTTTTGTAAACTACGTTTGATATGTTTGCATTTCTAAGCTTCTGTAAAGTTTGCCTATTAGATCTCTGCAGTTTGGGTTAAAATTTCTCTGTTTATAGGGTTTAGAGACTGTTCTTAAGAAGGCTGTGGATCTTGAAGACATTGAAAAAGTCGAAAGGTATGGAAAAAGTAGAAAGAATTTTTGTACAAGCTCTATTGTGTGATTCTGTCACTTTGCGTACAATCTTACGTGGAAGCACAGCGATAAAAATATTGGAGCATCTATAAACAGCATCTCGAATCTGCTTCCTTTTCATATTTTAATTCATATTTATCTTTGCCTTAAAATTGCTAAATTCTCAGAAGAATGGCTCCAGAGAGCATGAGCATTGAACAACATGATGCCTTACTTATTTTCTATACTCTCTCCAAGGTTTGTCTCTGGAAAATTTTCTACTTTCTAGCTCTAAACTTCTTCATATGACTTCATTGAATTAATTAAGCAGTTTGTTTTCAGATGGGTATGAAGGAGGGTAATGATGACGTTACTACAAAAACTCGTATTCTGTCCCTGGAGCTTTTGCAGGTTAGTTTGAGAACTCTTTTATGTCTGAAGTTTGTACGTGATGATTGGGTGCCTGGGGAACTCTCCTCAGTATCATATTTTGTTGATAGCAACAATTAAGATATATTGATTTTGTTGGGCATTAATTTTTTATTTTGTTGGATTGGAATGCAATAGTTGGTATGATCAGAAGATTCACAGTTAGTAGGTACATTGGATTATGTTTGTCTCCGTGTACTGATCTAAATATGTTACTTATATTTTAGATGGGCAATTGCCCATGGAAATTGGCTGGATGCAATAAGAAAACAAGTGTCTTTGTTCATAAATATTAGATACACATGAAGGAAATCTTTCATGCCATAAAGATGATGTTCCACACTTAATTATAATATACTGATGAAATATCTTTTATTATGTTAATAGGTAATATTGGAAGAAGTTGGCAGCTCATCCACAAAGAATTTTCAACTTATTGATGCAATAAGAGCTCACCTTTCATATGCAGTATTTCGAGCATCGATCTCCCATTCCCCTGTCTTATTTCAGGTATGGTTGGTCATTTATTTTTTAATTTTAATATTTTTTTAAGCAGATTCTATTGAGTTATAGTTCTCATAGTTTGCTTTTATCTTTTGATAGTGTGTAACAGGAATTTTCTCAGTTCTTTTATTACGATTTAGAGAAAGTCTCAAGGTATGAAAAAATTTCAGACACTGTTCATCTCCTCCTTAATATGTAAGACTTGATTTCACTTCCTTTTTCAGGCTGAAATTGAAGTGTTCTTTCCTATGATTGTTCTTAAACCATTGGATGGGTCAGATCTTAACCAAAAACTAACTGTACTTCGGTATGCTCTGACCTTTTGAAGCTATTATTTGAATATTTCATAAGGTGCATTGGGGTTTCTTGAAATTTGGTATTTGTTTGCCACGTTACCTGACCAGCTCATGTTGCCCTTTACTACTCTATTATCCATGAGTAAAGTTTCTATTCTAATCTAAATTGGCAGGATGTTGGAGAAAAGCTGTAAGGATCCTCAGATGCTTATTGACCTTTATATAAACTATGATTGTGATATTGAATCACCAAACCTGTTTGAAAGGATGGTAAGCATTTTTATGAAATAAGATACTTTTTTTGTTCCATCAGTACAACTTCATCATCATATGATCGCTTCTCATTTAGGTAGCCATTTTATCCAAAATTGCTCAAGGTACTCACAATGTGGATCCAAAGTCTTCTACTGCATCCCAAACACTGTTAGTTAAAACATCATCGCTTCAGGTATATCTAGGTCATTGCCAGTCCTTTCAACACCTTATTCATTTGTTTACCCGTGATTTTTGGATTGACTTGTTTGCCCCTGTTTCTTGACACACTTTAGGGTCTTGTGAATATTCTCAAATCACTGGTGATTTGGGAGAGGTCTCAAAGGAAATCTGTAAATCTGAATAAGGTTTCATTTGAAGAAGTTTCACCCAGAGAACTGGATGAATCAAAAGTCACCAATGAAGCTGCTGTCTCTGAGGTTTGTGCATTTACTACATCTTTATACATATGTGTGTGCATCTTCTTGTACTGTGCATCACAAAAAATAAGATCTCACAGCTATTTAGTTTCTTGAATATATATTTGAGATGTTTTAGGGGACTCTCACTTTCAATGTGCACATTCAGCAGCCAGAGAAGGGCATAGAACATTTGATATCCAGTCAGTTGGTGGAGAAGACTCCTGCTTTGGTTGCTCAGTTTCTCCGAAATACACCCAATCTAGATAAGGTAGATATGATGTTTATGTTTTCATACAAAGTGTCCAATTAATAAATTACCTTAAAGATTTAAATTCTCAGGCTATGATTGGGGACTACTTGGGTCAACATGAGGAGTTCCCCATTGCTGTTATGCATGCTTACGTGGATTCTATGAACTTCTCTGGGATGAAATTTGATTTTGCAATTCGTGAATTCCTTAGAGGGTTTCGACTTCCAAGAGAAGCTCAGAAGATTGATCGCATAATGGAGAAGTTTGCGGAGCAGTAAGTAATTTTGATGTTTTTGAATTGCATTCAAATAAACCACCCCTATATCAAACATAACTAAGAGGTGGTATAAAATTATGATACGCCTGAAAAACTCGGTTATTCCTCGAGAGTGGAGAACAAATATTAGCACAAATAAGCAGCTTTCAATTGTTTGTCAAATATAATTATTTTGCTCTGACATAATTGGGGTAAGGCAGTCTGTGTTGCCAAATTTCTAAATGCTTTGCAAGATTCTTTTTCATCTTATGTAGTGGAGATATTTTCTGATCATGTTGTGAGAGGTTCCTTCGGGGAACTGATGAGTTGCAAAGTTTGACATACTGAGTCCACAAGTTAATTTGATGTTTCCTTTGGGAACACAAGTCTACATTTACTTGTGTTTAATTAGGCCCATGGTTTGAAGTTTGCATTCTGTTGCAGCTATTGTTCCGACAATCCTGGTTTATTCAAGAATGCAGATACAGCATACGTGCTTGCTTATACAATCATAATGCTCATCGCTGATGCTCACAGTCCAGTGGGGTGGCTGAAAATGTCCAAAAGTGATTTTATTCAAATGAATGCTGCAAATAGTGCTGAAGAATCTGCTCCTCCAGACCTCTTGGAGGAGATCTATGATAGCATTGTTAAAGAAGAAATAAAAATGAAAGATGACGCAGAAGTAGAGGAAAGTGGTCACCTCATTAGTATTCTCAATCTGGCCTACCCCAAAAGGAGCTCCTCAACAGACTCCAAGGCTGGGAATGAGGCAATTTTAAAGCAAATACAGTCTGTAATTAAGGACCAAGGTGGGAAATGGGGAGTATTTTGCACTTCGCAGAGGATTGAGCATGTATGTCCAATGGTTGAAGTTGTAGGATGGCCATTACTTGCTACTTTTTCTGTCACTATGGGCGAAGCAGATAACACATCAAGGGTTAGTATTTGTATGGAAGGATTCAAAGAAGGCATACACATAACACATGTTCTTGGAATGGACACCATCCGATATGCATTTTTGACATCATTATTGAGGTAATTCTCATTTTTTTATCTACTTATCTTGTCTGGTATGGCTGATGATTAATGACTCAGGTTTCTTTCATTACATGAAAAATCTTAAATTTCTTGTGTTCTGAAAGGTGACATTGCTTCTACTGGTACTAGGAAGAGTGCATATCAGCCACAATTGGTGTAATTTTGACATGAAACAGAACAAGAAAAGTAAAATATAGTCAAATACTCTCACTTCGTAATAAAAAAATTGGCCCTTACTCTCTCTTTAAGATTTTTATTTGGTAGGACCTATATCTTCAGCAAGCCTGCACGAAGCCTACCAACTCCTTATTCCTGAACTTCTAAGTGCAGCTTTTCATCAAGGTCTAGATTTTGTAATTACAAAGTTCTTGTCATGTTTGATTCACATTGTTTTTTTAATATATATATCTGATCTATTTATTTGCTGCCAAGCACCCCAGTTACACAGATAATTTGATTAAAGCTTTCCAGATTATTATTTTGGAAATTATATATTGGAGAATTAAACTGGTAGAGAATGAAATCTTGTAAAGTTTAGGATTAATACCAAAATTGTCTCATAACTTTTTCACTTTTTCGATTTGGTCCCATAATTATGTATTGTTTCAATTTAGTCCCATAACAATTCAAATCTAACTAAATTAGTCCCATAACTATGTAATGTTTCAATTTAGTCCCATAACAATTCAAATCCAACCAAATTAGTCTCAAATCGCCGGAAATGACATAAACGACGTCGTTTCACTCACGTGCCGTGTGAGCCAATTTCACCGGAAAATATAACACGTGACCGGAAAGTGAGTAAAACGACGTTGTTTTATGTCATTTCCGGCGATTTTGGACTAATTTGGTTAGATTTGATTGTTATGGGACTAAATTGAAACATTACATAGTTATGTGACTAATTTGGTTAGATTTGAATTGTTATGGGACTAAATTGAAACATTACATAGTTATGGAACCAAATCGAAAAAGTAGAAAAGTTATGGGACGATTTTGATATTAATCCCTGTAAAGTTTTTTTTGGACATGGTTGATATGATACATTTATCAAGAAAGTTGAATTTGACAGATGGTCTATTCAGACTACTTAGTAAAATGCTCCTTATTGACATTAGATTGTGGAATTGAATGCCAACTGAACCAACTTGAATATTTGGCAAGAGTGTTTATAGCTTGCATTCTTCATCTTGGCAGAGTTTCTTAAGCATAGTACTATGTTTCTGAAATTGAATTGCAGGTATAATTTCTTACATGCCCCTAGAGATATGCGTGGCAAAAATCTAGAAGCATTAAGGACCCTTCTTGATTTATGCAATACTGATATCTCCACTCTTCAAGACTCTTGGCTTGCTGTTCTTGAATGCATTTCCCGTCTTGAATATCTTGTATCATCGCCTTCTATGACCGCAACTCTCATGCAAGGATCAAATCAAATCTCTAGAGATGCTATTCTTCACTCTCTGAGAGAGTTCTCTGGAGTACCAACGGAACAAGTTTTCATAAATAGCGCCAAATTGCCCAGTGAATCAGTGGTTGAGTTTTTTACTGCTTTGTGTAATGTATCGACTGAAGAATTGAAACAGACTCCACCTCGTACTTTTAGCCTGCAGAAGATAGTTGAGATCAGCTATTACAATATGGCTCGTGTACGCATGGTAATTTCTTCACATTATAAATTTTTTCCACTCTACAGTAACTTTCTTGGGTGGTCCTTCGGTGTAACTTCTTTACCTACTCGTAATTAGCTCAGATACATATCTCATGCTAGGTAGTGAATCACTTGGAAATGGTTATGCTTCCTAAAACCGCAAGTGACTATAAATAATCTATCGAAAATGAATATATTGGCAAAGTTTCGAACTGTTTTCATTCTTTTGTCATAAAAAGTTTGTATTTGGCATTGAGAGATGTTCAGAATAACCATGTGTAGAACTAGTGCTTGCTTTTGTTTAAACGGGCCCAAAAATTACCATGAATGTCAAGCTTTTCTTCATTGGGAAAGCGTAGCAGTGTACCTCAACTTCTACTTTTTCGTTTATATATAGGTAGGCATACTGAGAATGAAACTATGATGTAAAAGTTGGTGCAGAATAGTAGATACTCTAGATGCAAAAAGTTTCTTCTTTTTTGTTGGGTGATAGTGTGTATGATTTTGAGTTTGAGAAAGACTAAATTAGGTGGGAAGGGGAGGGGACTAGGCACATGGGTTTGCTTGAGGAACCAATATGGGCTTAACCTGAATATTCTCTCAAGTGCTTTTTCATTTTTGAAGGAAAATAACAAACAAGAGATTTTGGGGAATAAACCAAGCACGACATTTATATCAAGTCATAGCATTTTCATATATTAATTTTGATATGCTGCGTGGAGCATCTTCTTCCTCTCCGGTCCAGCACTTATGATTTATGATCACCACTTTACAAGTTTCACCAGATCTTTGGCAATATCCTGTATTAAATTTTCCGAATATACTTGACTTTTCTCGGATACATTTTGTACTGGTGCTTGTGAACAAATATTGATGACACTATATTTCTAATCTTGAAGTGTATGCATTCCTGGGTGTTGCTTATTGTTTAACGTTCTCTTTTCAGGTTTGGGCTAGGATATGGTCTGTGTTGGCCCAGCATTTCATCTTTGCTGGGAGTCATGCTGATGAAAAAGTTGCTATATATGCAATAGATTCTCTACAGCGACTTGGTATGAAATATTTGGATCATGCTGAACTCTCAAACTTCACTTTCCAGAAAGATATTCTAAAGCCATATGTTCTGCTCATGCAAAGCGGCAGAAGTGAATCCATAAGAAGGTTTATAATGGATGGTGCTGTTCAAGTATGTATGCCTAGTTTGCTGTCTTTTTTAATTATATTGCTACTATTTTGATATCAACATATTCTATTTGAACTTAACAGATGATAAAATCTAAAGCTGGAATTATAAAGTCTGGTTGGCGAAGTGTTTTCATGATTTTTACTAAGGCTGCCAATGATGACCAGGAAACCACAATTGAAAGTGCATTTGAAAATATAGAAATGGGTTTGGACCAACTTTCTCATTTTTCTTGTGATATTTTGTGCAATTTCAGAAGTTTGTTAACTAAACACAGTGGAACGGTGCAGTTATTTTGGAACACTTCAATCAAATTGTTGGAGATTTCTTTATGGATTGTGCGAACTGCCTAATTGCATTTGCCAATAACAAAAGTTCAATCAGCATAAGTTTGAAGGCTATTGCTCTTCTACGCATATGTGAGGATCGTCTTGCAGAGGTTTGTTTTCATGTATACAATTCCTTTTTTTCATTTATGGTTGTCATTGTTTATAATTCTATTCTTGCTGTATTTTCATGACAATAACAAAGCTACAGTTAATGAAATTCTGAGGATGGGTTAGGTCATCTAAATCGTATTGCTGCATTTGCAAAGCAATTCTGCAGTTTGAGCACGTGGAGAATAAATTGGGGACATTTTACTTTTATTCATTATCTTCCTTAATTTCATTGATACTTTATGACGTCATCTTTTACTCTCTCAGTGTAAGAAAATCATTTTCTACTTTTAACTTTGATTGGAACAACCCTTATTTGCAACCTTTAGGAAGTATTCAGCTTTGTTTTATCTGCTGGCCTAATTTACTTTTTCCTTGAAATTTCTAGAGAAATGTTCAAAGAACATATGATTAATTGCTATAAGAAATAGGTTTGTATTCTGCTAATGCTTTGATTGAAGTGCAATAACAAAATCTCTCCCAAAGACAGAGGAGACAAAGCAAAAGAAAACAATGTGAAACGACAAATGCTTTACCCCGAAAATAAAATAGAAATGCAGGACTCTGGTGCTGCTTCTGTCATGCAATAATTTATATCGGAGTTGGTACATCATTCTTGTTTTTCTATTTCTGGAATTGTATTTTAAAATGGTTTCAAGAATGTTATTTGTTAGGTATTCTTTGCATGAGAGAAAAAACTGTAGCTCCAGTTAGTCACAGTAGATCTCTCTCTCTCTCTCTCTTGAAAGTTCAAAGAATTCTGGTAGTTTATACAGCAGTAATTTGTTTTCTATCTTCTCTTATCCAGCGGCTTACACCAATTGCTTCTCCAAAACCTATTGATAGCACAGCTGATGAAACTTGTAAAGTGGCTGAGCGTTATTGGTTCGCCATGCTCTCTGGTCTTTCTAAACTTATTTCTGATCCAAGATCAGAGGTCAGCAATTGTGCGCTTGAGGTTTTGTTTGATTTACTGAACGAAAGAGGCAGCAAATTCTCATCATCATTTTGGGAGAAAATCTTCCAACAAATCATGTTTCCCATCTTTGATCATGTTAGACATGCTGGAAATGAGAGTTCCATGTCCTCTGGGGATGAGTGGCTTCGTGAAAGAACCATTCATGCACTACAGTTGCTGTGTGACCTTTTCAACACTTTTTACAAGGTACCAAAGTGGTTGATGAAATTTATAATGACTAGATCAAATTTTATCATAAGAATGTACATTCCTTATGATTGAAATCCATTTTACAACTTTCACCTGTCATAAATTTGAAAAATCACGCAGTTGAAATGGTTTCCTGATATATGATACCTGATTTTGTGTAGAACGTGTGTTTTATGCTGCCCCCACTGCTCAGTTTACTGTTAGATTGTGCAAAGAAGACTGATCAATCAGTAGTTTCAATTGCTTTGGGTGCATTGGTGCGCCTTATTGATGTTGGAGGCCACCAGTTCAGTTCTGATGACTGGGATACGTTGTTGAAAAGTATAAGGTATCTCTCTTCTCTCAGTTTATTGTATTGATAACTTCTAGCTACATGCCTACATCTTTATATTTGGCTATGGTTTTTGGTGTTACCTTGAGCAGGGATGCTGTATACACAACTCAACCACTTGAGCTTCTCAATGATATAAAAAATGGGAAGCATCATAAGGTGTCAGGAGAGCTGGACAGCCCTTCACCATTATCTGACAATTTAGCGAATGACCATCACCACCCTGTCTATAATAATAGTAACACAGTGGGAACTGTTTCCTTAACTAATGGAGATGTAAATGCACTCTCTCGCAATCAAGACACAGTTCGTCTATCTGATGCTGGATCTCAAGGTTAGTATTGCACTAATATGCAGAACAATAGTATTTAATTGACATGGTAAATAAATTGTGATGAAAAAGAACAAAGGTTGACTTTCAAAACAGTTAGAAAGTGACATGTCTTTTGTAGGCACACCATCACCATCTCACAGAGGAACAAGACCTAGTGATGCTGGAGGCCTTCAGCGTAATCAAACATTGGGACAGAAGATTATGGGAAACATTGTGAGAAGTTTTACATCAAAACCTGTGAACTTTACATCTGATGTGAATGTGCCATCTTCCCCATCCAAGGTTGGTGTCCAGTTCATAGTTTTATTAGTGTATATATGAATCATTGTTGGGGCAGTTTAGCAGATCGTTCCTTTGGGTTATTCAAATTATAGTGAAATATGATGAAGTTTGTTTTCTTATAAATACCCTCTCACAGTACTGCAAGCAATCCCTTGGGGGTTTGTATTTTCTTACAAACACCTTGTAATGCCCCACACTGAATGGGAAAAGAAAGATTGGAAGGTTTGCGAGTTGGTAGAATATGTGCTCCTTGTAACAACTTGGGTTAACAATTTTACAAAGTGAGGACTATGCGAGGTAGTTGCCAGTGGAGCTTGTCAAGACATTGTCTTGCTGCTGGGCACTCCGTGGGCCCTGGGGTGTTACAGCTCCCCACCCAGTTTGTAAGGGGAGCAAATGTTCATGATGATTGTGTGTGTGTGTGTGTGTTTTCTCCTTTCATTTTGTTGCTTGAGCCTAATCTTCCAAGATTGGTGGTTTCCATTCCATATACTTTTTAGCTTCACGACAAGTTACTTCTAAAATTATATCAACGGAGAGAGAGAGAGTCGTGAGTCATGCAGTGACTTGAGCATGCAACTATATGAAGTAAAAAAGAAATGATATGATGCAAAGTGCTAAGAACTTGAAACATGGGATGTATCGGGCCCTATATTCTATAGTCAACCGGAAAAGCAATTAAGTCGCTTTAAAATCTTTAAATGTATACCTTATATTTTACTTGTTCTGTAGCTTCCTGATACTACCACGGAACCTGAAGACAAAGATGAGGATGAAAGTCCAATGTTGGAAACTATTAGGAGTAAATGCATGACTCAGCTGTTACTTCTAGGTGCCATTGATGGTATTCAGGTACAAAGAATCAGTTTTATGATTGTATGATTTTCAGACTTAAAGTTTTCATGCTTATTATATTTAGTTAGTCTTAATCTTGCGAAGTCTAAGTCACTCCTTTAATCTTGCAAAATCATGATACATTTGCTATTTTCTCAAACTTTTATACACATATTAAGAACATTGCTAACGAGATTCATCTCTTGCTCACCTATCAATCTATATCACGCATACTGCATTTCTAGTTAGTTGACATTTTTCCAATTGCAGAAAAAATACTGGAATAAGTTGAACCCACAAGAGAAAACCACCATTATGGAAATCTTGCTCTCTATCCTAGAGTTTGCTGCCTCGTACAATTCATATACAAATCTCAGATTGCGTATGCGTCATATTCTTGAGGAAAGGTTCGCTAACATGTGCCTTGACTAAGAAACTATATTTTTTTTCTATGATCTTACATGGTTACTTCTAGTGAAACAAACCTTGTGTAACACTAGAATCTTTCCTGGTCAGACCGCCAGTAAATCTTCTCCGCCAGGAATTGATTGGAACATGCATCTATCTTGATATCTTGCAAAAGACGACGGCAGCAGCAGTTAATATGCAAAAGGAGGAAGTAGTCAAAGAAGAGAAACTTGAAAGAATAGCTAAAGAAAAATTAGTGTCTTTTTGTGAACGGGTGCTGAGAGAGGCGTCTGATTTTCAAGCTAGCATGGAAGAGCCAACTAATATGGATATCCATAGAGTTCTACAACTTCGGTCTCCTGTAATTGTGAAGGTGCTTTTCCTCATAACTCTGGGTCCTCATTTGTCATCAATAGCTAAGTTACTTTTCTTATAATATTGAGAGGGATTTTAATTTCATAATTCTGCCTAGATGATGCTTTTCGGAGACTTAAAAAGAAAATAAATATTTCAAGTCCTGTTAGTTTGTAATTAGTATTGTAACTTTGAATTTATCAACATTTTGGTCTGGTTACTGGATGTAGAGGTGACATCCAGTTGACCAATCAGATCCTGCCATGGGACAAGTCAGACTCTGTCACATCATTGTCGACGTGATGTTTCACCTCCTGTAGCCGGTTCGCAAAAGAAAAACACGACTATTTGGTAGCTATTGGAAAATTGTAATGTCATTCGATTGTTTTTAAGTGTGGCTAGCGATCTTGTCTTGTTTTTGTTGCAATACTATTATAAATACTACATTTAATGCGTGTGCTTAAGTGAAATTACGCCTTGTTTAATAACTTACTTGATACCTAAGCTTTAACTGAATGATCTTTCAGGTGCTAAAAGGTATGTGCCAAATGAACCCCCAGATTTTCAAGGATCACCTCAGAGATTTTTATCCTTCCATTACAAAACTTGTCTGCTGTGAACAGGTACACTTTTATCTCTCAAATGCAAGTTATATTTTATGACATAAGCATTCAAGAGAAGAAAACTTGCGACTTTTTTAGATGGATGTTCGTGGTGCACTTGCAAGATAATGTAGATTATTTCTTGAATTCTAATACGTCTTCTGTTCCCTTTTCAGATGGATGTTCGTGGTGCACTTGCAGATCTTTTAAGCATGCAATTGAGCACACTATTGCAGTAGGAAAATTGAGTTTCTTCCAGAGGGCGTTGGGAAGTTTGTAAATTCATCAAATGAATATCTCTGCCAGTAAATTATGATACAGACACAGGGATCTCTCTTCTGTCCCTCCCTTCATTTCTGTTGACATTTTTGTAGAATATGCTTCAATTTATATTGGAGCCTTAATAGGATGTCAGAAGATGAGAATGTCCGAATTACTCTTCTGGAAGTATGAATATCTTGACACATTTTTGGAAACAGTTTCTACTGTGCACCAGACTTTTCCAATGGACTAATTTATGTGGCAATTATTTATTTTATTTAAATTTTTGGTTATGAATTATTCTTATGCTTTGTAAACATATTCAACATTCTCAAACAAATGATTCTTTGATTTAGATATCAGATGTATGTCAAAGTTGTTGGGTTGTATGTTAAAATTACAAACTACAATACTCAATGATCATGTCAGCTGAAGTTGCAATTATACTAATTACATTGCTATAAAGGCAAAGATCTTGTCTTGCATGCATTAGGTGTAAGGATTTAAGATTCGTGCATCTATTTCGACTTGGCCTTCTAGGCGTAATATGATCCTTTATGAAATTATTTTTATTATATCACTTTTCAGCAAATGCAATAAGTTCCGAAGACCAGGTGGATAAGCAAAAAATTAAACAAGAAATTAATCTAACAATAAAAACTTACTTCAAAACTTGGAAGAAGTGCAAGTTGAGATATAATGTTTTGGATGTAATCCTCCACTGTGTGATCGTTGAGGAGATTTAATTTATGTTGGCTCCAAATATGGTGATGGATGGTGTTAAGGACAGTCTTAAGTACTAACAAAGCTTAATGAGATATTATAGCCTTAGAAGGTGGTCATGACCTGGTACTCAAACACATACCCTTTTCTCTCACTAATCGCCCAAAAGTGCCTACTGTTGGAGAGGTCAGAGGTTCATAATGCCAATAACCCCGATATTAAAATGGTTCATGATATATTTATTATGAAATTACTTTAAAGTATTAATTGATTAATCAGGAGTATAAAAAGTTGGGGTAAATAAAATTTATAACAAAATATTATTAACCCAAATTTTTTATACTTCTGATAAGATTTTCGATACACCTGATCAAATGTTTGATACTCTAAAACTAATTCATGATTAAATATTGTTAGTGGAGCCTATCAATATCATTTTATGGCAATGCCTAAATCCAACTCTCTCCCTCAATATTAAAAGACAAAAACTTATATAAAAATTTTTACGGTGGAAATTTCTAAAAATAGACTAAAAAAAAGTATTAACCCACTCGCGCTCCAGGGAATTGACGCACGCCCATGTTTGTTTTGGGATTTAAGGGATCGTAGCAAGTCATAACTTTGAAATCCTGAGATGTGAAAACCTTGATAAATAGTACTCCCTCCGTCCCAACATTTTCTTCATAGGTGGAGTTTCACGCATATTAAGAAAAAGTGAAGTATGTGAGTGTAAAGTTAAATAATAAAATATAAAAAGTGAACTTTATTGACTTTTGTGAGTGTAAGTTGTTTCCTTTTTTGGGGTGTGAAGAAAAAATTGGGACATCCATATAAGGAAAGTGTGAAATTTATCTTGGAACAGAGGGAGTAAAATGTGTGTTTGTTTTGAGATTTTAGTAGGATAGGATGTTACTTTATGTCAAATCAAAATGTGATAATGATTGATTTTATAGGTATAATATGTATTTTATTAGTATTGTGTTGGAAAGAGTAATAATAGGTTTAATAGATATTTTTAGGTGTGAATTGAGTTTGGGATGTGATATCCGGATGTTATATCCCAAACTCGTGTAGAGCGTGATCGCAAAATCCTACGTCCATCCGTGCTAATCCCAAAACAAACATACCCAGCGAATTGACATATCTCCCTCCCACATATGCGCCTTGCAATTGATGTTCATGCAATGCAAATAGTAAGCTGTTGATTTATTTTTTATTTTTTAATTATTATGAATTTAAATAAATAATTAAATAACATTATGTAATAAATTTAAGAAAAAATCTCAATTTATGTTATTATATGGACAAATGTATATAGTAATAAGGGAAAATGTATGTTACTTTTCGAATTAAATATTGTTATTTTATGTATAATTATTTATTTGTATAAAAAATATTTTTTTTAATAGAATATAAGAAAAATGTGTATTAGTATAAGAAAAATAGTAGTTTTTTCATAAATATTTATTTATTTTTATAAAAAAAAATTATTTTTTCATTTAATAACACATATAAAATAGTAAAAAAAATATGTTATTACATGAATCAATATATCTAAATTTAAATGGATGATGATTAAATTAAAAACAAATATTTATTCTTATAAAAATACATTTTGTCCTTAAAGTAACACGCATTGTCTCATATAGTAACACACATTTGCCCATATAGTAACACAAACTGGAGAGCATATATGTGTTACTATTAGAGCAAATGTATGTTACTCATTTGTTTTTTAGAATAAATATTTTTTCACATAATGCAATAGCAAAATGTGTGTTACTATAAAGACAAATATTAATTATTCACAAATATTTATTTATTTTTATAGAAATAATTTTTTTTAATATAATAACATATGTATTACATGAAATAATATACCTAGTTTTAGAAGGATGATGAATAATTAACAAACACATATTTATTCTCATAAAAATATATTTTGCTCATATAGTAACACACATTTGCCCATATAGTAACACAAGTTGAGAAACAAATGTGTGTTACTATTAGAGCAAATGTGTGACTATCTTATAAAATATTGTTATTGTACATATACTCATTTATTTTTATAGAATAAATCATTTTTACACATAATGCAAGAGCAAAATATGTGTTATTATAAGAACAATATTGATTATTCAAAAATATTTATATACCTTTATAGAAATAATTATTTTTTTCATATAATAAAATATGTATTACATGAAACAATATATCTAGTTTTAAAAGGATGACTAATAAATTAAGAAACACATATTTATTCTCATAAAAATATATTTTACCCATATAGTAATACACATTTTTTCATATAGTAACACAAATAGAGAGATAAATGTGTGTTACTATTAGAGCAAACGTGTGTTACTATCTTATAAAATGTTGTTATTGTACACATGTTCATTTGTTTTTTATAGAATAAATAATTTTTCACATAATGCAAGAGCAAAATGTGTGTTACTTTAAGAATAAATATTGATTATTCAAAAATATTTATGTATTTTTAATTTTTTATAGAAATAATTTTTTTTAATATAATAACATATGTATTACATGAAACAATATATCTAGATTTGAATGGATGATGAATAAATTAAGAAACACATATTTATTCTCATAAAAATATATTTTGCTCATATAGTAACACACGTTTGCACAAATAGTAACATAAATTGGGAAACAAATGTGTGTTACTATTAGAGCAAATATGTGTTATTATCTTATAAAATATTGTTATTTTATATATATTCATTTATTTTTATAGAATAAATAATTTTTTCACATAATGCAAGAGCAAAAAGTGTGTTACTATAAGAACATATATTAATTATTCACTGTTGATCTGGCGAACTAACACCTTTAGCATGTGGATAATTAAGGAGGTTTGGTAGATCGCCAGGACTCACCCAGATCCGCGGAAGTGCGGAGCTCGCCCAAAAGGGTTCGCCTCTGTCATTCTGGAGCTCACCCCATGTCCCTTTGAAGACCTCGCGGAGGTCCATCTTCGCACGACGTTGGTCAACCACACAAGGCACTGGAGCTCGCCCTGTAGCTCGCCTAAACCAGTGAAATCCACCTTCGAGCTCGCCTAGGAGCTCGCTTGTCGGTCGATAGGACCCCGATGGCGCGCTCTTTTTCCCTCCGTCCGGTTTATCCACAAGGGTGGTTTACGGCGAGGTTTTTAATGAGGCCCATCTAATCTAAGACATTGTAGTAGGACGAGGTACGATGTAGGGAGCAGTGTGAGGGACCAGGACGAAGGTTAAGGACCTTCGTCCACACCGGAAGCCAAATAGGCTCATAAGGTGCCGTCTCACACTCACACACCTATAAATAAGACCTCTCTTGTACTATTCACACAATTCGAATATATTTCCTACATTGCACTTTCTCTCTCTAAACTCTCTCTCTCTCTCTCTACATTATCTCTTCCAAGAACATAAATCATAAGATTATTGTTTGATAGAATTAATCCGATATAAAGCCACATAATGAACAACGATTAACAAATTCTATCAACAATTTGGCGCTAGAGGAAGGGGTCCCCGAATCTGAAAATTAAAAATTTTCAAGAACAAAAAATTAGGGTTTGTTGAAGATTTGAAGATTTGAAGGTGTTCTTGATAAAACTCAAAGAACACTTGAAGATACACATACATCTCCATCCCTTGAACGAAGAACCCAGATTTTCGGACAAAAACCCAAATTTTCGGATTTTATGAAATCTGCCCGGAATAAGTTTTCAAACGCGCGCATGTACACGAATAAACCAAATTTTGGATAATTCGTCACACACAAGGCTAGACGAAAACTTGCACAGCTCCACCTAAGCTGGACGACCACCACACCGGCGACCTCCACCACTCCGGCGACCTCCCTCCACCTCGGCGACCTTCAGCAAGTTACCCCCTCCGAAATCCGAAAATGGCTAACACACGAGCCGCTAAAGGACAGGCCTCCGCAGCTGCGGGAAGGTCCAAGGGAGGTGACCAGAACCAAGCCGAGGTGGAGACCTCACGCCAGGTGGTGGAGACCTCACAACCACCTCCCCAGAAGAGCACCGCAGCTCCGCGACCTCCGTGAGTTGCGATGACCCAAGAAGACTTGGCCCCCGCCCTGAGGGACCTGGTCAGCAACCCCGATGAGCTCCAACGCACCATTGCGACCTTACAAAGGTTGCAGCAGAGGCAGCAGGACGAGCTCGCCCTGGTACCCAGGCGAGCTCCAGCTGCCGATGCCCGGGAGCAAACCAGGCCCACCCAGGGCACCCAGACCAGGGGGGATTACAGCGCCCTCCCCACCGAGTAGGAGGCGAGCTCGGCACAAGCCCGCCAGCGTAGGGAGAGGACCGACAAGGCCAAAATGGTGGAGGAGGATCCCGCTCCTTACACCGGAAGGGAGTCGGCCTACACCGGGGCATCTGGCACCCACCAATCACAAAGGAGGGAAGTCCTCCAAGGCCGCCTGGGCCAGAGATATGGGGAAAACGAGCGGACGGCGGCTCCAGCTGCATCCCACGGGGACTCCGACCAGCAGCCACACAGATCAGCCCATAAAAGGCTGAGGAGGCCCGCCACTTACCGACTAGGCCCCCACGACGGACGCCAATTCCAGCCCGCCACTGAGAGGTCACCCCAGAGTGAGGCACCTCGGGGACATGCGTCCGCGAGACGCACAACCTTTGAGCAGCCTCCTCCGGAGGTGACCCGGGATGACGAGCTGGCCTCACTGAAAAAGGCCGTTGAAATGCTACAAGAACAAGTAGCAGCCAAGTCTGGCGGACCTGACCCCACGACTCTCCCCACATCTCCATTGGCACCTGCCATCCTCCGAGCACCGGTGCAGAAGAAGATCCAGTTCCCGGTGATGTCCGCGTACGAGGGCGAATCTGACTCGAAAGTCCATCTGGCCAAGTACGCGGACTTCATGATTTTGGTTGGCGCCACCGACTCCACCCAGTGCCGGAACTTCCCGCTGACCCTAGGGGATCGAGCCCACCGCTGGTTCTCTTCACTCACCCCGGGGTCAATCTGCTCATTTGGCCAACTCTCACGGGAGTTCCTGGCCCACTTCTCTGGGTTCGGATCCTACGTTACCCAGAAGCACCGACTTGCCAACATCCATCAAGGCGAGAGCGAGACCGACCAGCAGTACTTGGAAAGGTTTGACAAAATCCTGCTGGAAGGCGAGCCAGTGAGTGAGGACACCAAGGTCGTCGCAGCGATGGCCGGGCTCAAGAGGGGCACCGACCTCTGGAAGGAGATGCACCTCGCATGTCCCAACACTTACAGCGAATTCCATCACAAGGCGGGGGTGTTCGTGGCTATGCAGGAGGCACTACTGAAAGAAGTTCGTGCCCACAAAGAAAGGAAGCCCTACGGGAAGAAGTCCGGGGGCACCTACAAAGCTCCCCGGAACTTAAAAGCCTTTGGCGAGGGAGACGAGCTCAAAGAAAAGCTCAACCAGGTCCTCACGGTCTCCGTTGACCACGTCTTCACTGCCGTCAAAGGCAAGGCCATGCTGGAAGAGCCAAGGCGAATCCGTCAGGACCGCACGAAGCTCAACCCCAACAAATTTTGTGTCTACCATCAGGCTATCGGCCACTTCACCAGCGAGTGCCGAGGCCTCCTCAAGCAACTCTAGAAATTTTACGAGGATGGGAAGCTGGCCGAGTTCGTGAAGAAGGCCCCAGCTAAGAGGTCGAGGTTCGAGAGGAGGGCTACCTCCGATGACGAGGAGGAGGAAGCGGACCAACCTGGTCCCCATAACAGACGGAGGGCACCTCCCCAGCCTTAGCAAAACATGGAGCCCACCCGGGAACTCTTGGTTCTCGAGGAGGAGATCGGAGCTGCTGGAGGTCTCCAGGACGGGGGATCCTCCATATCCAGGAGAAAGAGGAAGGCCAAAATCCGGGCCATAAACCAATTCCAGGAGGGCAGCTCCGGCCCCAGATCCGTCCCGCAGCTTACTAATGAGCTGACGTTTTCCTCGGCGGACCTGGAGGGGGTACTGATGCCCCACAACTACTCGTTGGTGATAACCGCCAACATCATGAACGTCCGAGTTCACAGGCTACTTGTGGACACCGGCGCATTCACCAACATTCTCTTCAAATCCACCTTAGATGCCTTAGGTGATTTTGAGTCATATCTGAAACCTAGCAATGCTAGGATAGTGGGGTTCAGAGAAGCTGTAACCGTCCCCCTAGGTAGTGTCAGGTTGAGCGTCCAGCTTGTATCGACTGAGGATCCCGAAAGGAGACTGACTAGGCTCATAGATTTCCTAGTTGTCGACCAGCAGTCCTCCTACAACGGTTCCTCGGTCGCCCGTTTATTAATGAATTCAAAGTGGTGTGTTCGACCTACTACTACTGTTTAAAATTCCCAACTCCAAAAGGTGCCGGAACTATAAAAGGTGATCAGAAAAAGGCCCGAGAGTGTTTACTCCAAATGAAAGATGGCTAGGTCAGAAAAGCGGTGACACGAGTCCAAGTCCTTGAGGAGGACGTACAGATTCCTGCAGACGAGCCAAATATCTTAGACGTCATCTGGGTCGAAACTGAGATGATGGAGGTAGGCAATTTGTCAGAAATCAACCAAGGCACTGGACCTGCGCAAGACACACAACCAACACCAATGGAGGACTTGGAAGAAACCCAAGTGTTGAGACCTGCGCAGGGGTCAGTACCTGCGCAGGAGCAGCAACCCGCTCCCATGGAGGTGGCTGATGAGGCCCAAGATGGGGGACCTGCGGGGGGTCAAGAACCAACACCAATGGACGTTGACCCAACTCCCCAAGTCACCGCACCATCCCAAGTTGACAAACCACCGGAGGTGCTCACAGCTGTATAGCCCACCCAAGCTGAAAGCCAACCCGATGACCTCGAACCGCGCATAGGCCACGAGCCTGGGCAGATGTCACAAGAGGAGTGGGACGAGTTCATCAGCGACCCGAGGTGGAAAAGTCAAAAGAGAAAAGCCACCCCCATGGAAGAATTGACGGCACTCCCGGTGGACCCGGAAAGGGACTTAGAACTTTTCATCGGTTCTGAGTTACCTGAACCGTACCAGTCGAGGATGGAGCTGTTCTTAATGACCAACCTAGACGTGTTTGCCTGGTCCCACGAAGACATGACAGGGATCCCGTTGGAACATGCTTGCCACAGACTTAACATAGATCTGACGAGGAGACCCGTACGCCAAAAGAGGAGGAAGTATGGACCAGACAAGTACGCAGCTCTAACTGTTGAGGTGGAGAAGTTGTTAGACAACAAGCTCATCAAGGAAGCTTTGTGTCCGCAGTGGGTTGCAAACCCCGTCCTGGTGAAGAAACACAATGGGACGTGGAGACTCTGCATTGACTTCACTGACCTGAACAAAGCATGCCCGAAGGATAACTTCCCACTTCCTCACATCGACCAGCTGGTGGATAGCACCGCAGGCCATGAGATGATGACATTCATGGATGCTTTTGCCGGCTATCACCAGATAGCTCTACACCCAGATGACCAGGAACACACGTCGTTCTACACCAACAAGAATATGTATTGCTGGGAAAGGATGTCGTTCGGACTCATCAACGCCGGAGCCACCTACCAAAGATTGGTGAACAAAATGTTTGATCAACACATTGGCGAATCCATGGAGGTGTACGTAGATGACATAGTTGTCAAAAGTTTGAGAAAGGAGGACCACCTGGACCACCTAAAATAGACTTTCGACATACTGCGCCACTACAACATGAAGTTAAACCCCAAAAAGACCAGCTTCGGCGTACACTCCGGAAAGTTCCTGGGGCATCTAGTTAGCCAACGTGGAATTAAGGTCAACCCGACACAAGTCCAGTGCATAATCGAGTGGGTATACCCGACTCTGTCCAAAAAATTTAAAGGCTGACTGGGTGCATGGCAGCCCTGAACAGATTCATCTCCAGGTCCGGCGACCGAAATCGTCCATTCTTCGAGGTGATTAAGGCAAACACACGGAGGTACAAAGAGGCGACCAAAACCAACAAGCTCCATCTCAAAAATCACTTTGTGTGGACAAGTGAATGCCAACGGGCCTTCGAAGACATCAAGACATACCTGGCAGATACACAGGTCCTGTCAAAACCAATACCTGGAGAAAAGTTGTATCTATACCTAGCTGCGTCGGAGGTGGCCATCAGCTCCGTCCTTGTCCGAGAAGAGGCAAAAATGTACCTACCAGTGTACTACGTGAGCCAAGTCCTACACGAAGCTGAGTTGCGATACACCCCAACAGAGAAACTGGCTTATGCACTGGTGATGAGTGTTAGAAAATTGAGGCCCTACTTCTTTGACCACCCGGTAGAGGTGCTGACAACGTTCCCACTACGCCAAATACTACAACGCCCAGATACCGCCGGACGCCTGCTGAAATGGTCACTGGAGATCAGCCAATACGGTATAACCTACGCACCCCGAACAACGATCAAGGGACAAGCGCTTGCCGACTTCATCGTCGAGCTAACTTTCCCACAAGATCCGACGAGGGGACGTATAGCTCTGTGGCATCTCTACGTAGACGGATCATCAACCAGCGTAGCAGCAGGCGCCGGTGTGGTCCTGATCAGCCCAGATAGACAAGTCTTCACCTCCGCAATCCGGTTCAACTTTCGAGCAACCAACAACGAGGTGGAATATGAAGCACTAATAGCGGGACTTAGGCTATCATTAGTTGTGGGGGCAACCAATCATCAAGTTTTCGAAGATTCCCAGCTAATAATATCCCAAGTCCGGGGGGAATACGAGGCAAAAGACCAGCAGATGATGACCTACCAGAAGATAGCCGTGCATCTGATCTCGATGTTTACGCAAGTTTACATCAATCAGATACCGCGGCTAGAAAACACGCAAGCAGATGCTCTAGCCCGGCTGTCTACTAGCAACGGCAAAGCCGGATTCATGGAGGTTGTGATCACCACGCTGAAAAACCCCTCGACGTCCGATTACAAGATAAATCAAACCTCGAGCGGGGGGCAGGAGAATAGTGAAGATGGTGAAGATTGGCGCACTCCAATCCAAAAATATTTGGCAGACGGAACAACCCCCGTAGACACCTGGGAAGCTAGCCGGCTAGCAAAGCAAGCTGCCAGATATACGTTGCTGGATGGCCAACTCTACAAACGTGGATTCTCTCTACCCCTACTCAAATGCCTAACTAGGAAGCAGGGGTTCGAAGTGTTAGAAGAAATTCACGAAGGGATTTGTGGGAGTCACGCTGGGGGGCAAGCATTGGCATACAAGACGATCAGGCAGGGCTACTACTGGCCCACTCTTCGCAAAGATGCCATCAGCTTCGCTCGAAAGTGCCGAAAGTGCCAACTTTTCACACCTAACATCCACTCCCCAGCCAACCAGCTGAAGTCGGTGTTCAGCCCATGGCATTTCGCGAAATGGGGAATCGACTTGATCGGCCCATTTCCACCTGGTAGAGGCGGTGTAAAGTTTGTTGTTGTAGCAGTAGACTACTACACTAAGTGGGCTGAGGCCGAAGCTCTCACAACTGTAACCCAAGAAAGGATGATCGGCTTCATTTGGAAAAACCTGATCTGTAGATTTAGGCTCCCGCAATCGGTCATCACTGATAACGGAAGGCAATTCGACGGACAGAAACTGAGGGACTTCTGCAGTTCATGGAACATCAAGAAGCACTACTCAACTCCATATCATCCCCAGTCGAACGACCAGGTCGAGGCGGTGAACAAGATTCTGAAACACATATTGAAGCTCCGCCTCGATGAAAAGAAAGGGTGCTGGGCAGACGAACACCCGGAGGTCCTATGGTCTTATAGAACTTCCTATAGGGCCAGCACCGGGGAGACCCCGTTTGCCCTAGCCTTCGGGACTGAAGCTGTAGTCCCGGTTGAAGTCCAGAACAAGACTTGGAAGGTGGTGGGGTATGATGAAGAAAAGAATGATGAAGCCCTGGCAGTAGAGAAGGATCTGATCGAGGAGACCAGAGCTTCGTCAGAAATGAAAAACGCCACCTACAAGCGTAGAGCGGAAAAATATTATAACTCTCAGGTCCGAGACCGAAAATTAAAGGTCGGAGACCTGGTGTTAAAAAAGAAATTGATGGCTCCACCAGGTGTATTCGGTTCAAACTGGGAAGGACCATTCCGGGTCACCGCAGCCTGGCAAAACGGTACCTATGATCTAGAAGACGCAGAAGGCAAAGCTTCGTCATACACCTGGAGCTCGCCACATCTAAAAAAGTTCTACCAATAGACTAGAATCCTGTAATAGACTAGTCGAAGGTTTGCATCGGAAATGTCGATGGCAACCGATGTAAATTACGTTGCTATAAAAAGTCAGAAAATTTACAAAGTCAGAGAAATTCAGAAAAATTCCCAAGTGTTTGGACCTGTGCAGCCCTCTAACCAGGCGAGCTGCACCAGGTCGCCCACTGCTCCAGAGAGCTCGCCAAACCCAGCTCGCCCACATGGTCAAAAATCCACAATGCGCAAGGACCAAGGTCCCAAACGTTGTAATTAAATAGCTCGAAGACAAAGGTCAAAGTACCCAAGGTCGCGAAGGTACCCTTCTTAAAGGGTTACTAAGCACCTACTGCCACAAGTTAGAAAAATTCGTGAAAAAGACGAAAAACGTCTAAGGCAAGGTTCATGGAACCCAATGGCCCAGCGTGAATCAATCGAAGTACAGTTCGCCGCCCTAAGTGGTCTAAGACGAACGATTCGCGGCTCTAAGTGGCATAAGACGAAGAATATGCACTCTCAAAACAGAGGTACAATTCGTAGTCGTGAGTGACGTAAAACGAATGATTCGCTTCTCAAAGTAGAATAAGACGAACAATTATGTACCAAAAAAATAAACAAGAACGAGCTATTTAGGAAATTATAACGTAAAAGCGCAAATACATAAATGAAAAGAGTTGGACAAAAATGCTCGACTTGTATTCAAAAGATACTTAAGAAATTTTCAAGTAAAAAATATACTTGAAAAAATCCTAAGTATGAGTAGTTGTGCTGGCCACAAAGGCCGACCAGCTAGCCATCTTTGAACTGCAAAAAGCTCCTTCTGGGCGAGCTGCATGTGCCCGGCGAGCTAAATCTACTTGAACAAAAAAGCAAAGGCTACAAAAACGGAGCTCCTTCTGGGCGAGCTCCGCAACCCGGCGACCTACCACAAGTTGATAAATAAAAAGCTAGTCTAAGAAAGCAAGAAAAAGCCTAAACATCTGGAGCAGCAGGAGGGGCATCAGCGGGCACCTCGCTGGAACTGGGGGCCACCGGGTCGGATGGGAGAGCGAGCTCGGCCTCTGTAGTAATATTGCCAGTAAGCCCGGTGGTGTCGAACTCACTGAGGTTCAGCACAGCATCCCCGCAGGCTTCTTGGAGCTGTGCAACAGTAAGAGGAACCTGCTCCTCCTCGCCGGCGACCTCCTCCTCAACAATGCCCAGCTCCGTCACCTCGACCGTTTTGATAATTTGAAATTGTGCGGGTACGAAGTCGAGAGGTATGCCGAGCTCTAGGAGGTCATCGATGTCCAGTTCGGTGCCATCGGGAAAGGGAACCCGGTCCAGGCAGGCCTTGAAGTCGCCCACAACTGCCTCCACCTCATCATCCTTGTGAGCTCGAGTCCACCAAAGAGTCCGCAAAACCTCGGCATAACATTGGACGCATCCTTTGTCAGAGGCCTCAACCTTCACGGCCGCCAGATCCAGCGAGGAGGAAGCGGCATGCCGCAGCTCGGCAATCTCGTTAGCCTTAGCCTCCAGCTCGCCCCTTAGCCTCTCGCACTCAGCGTTGGAGCTCTTCACCAAACCCTGCTGCAGTGCGAGGTCCTTCTTCGTAATTCCATGGCTGCCGACCTCCTGGGCGGCGAGCTCCTCCTCCTTGGCTTTTATCCTGGCCTCCGTCTCCTGCTCGAGCCTGGCGAGCCGGCGTTGGACAGTCTCAAGCTGTTGAAGGGCACTTTGCTCGGCGGCCAACGATGCCTCAGCCCTCTCCTCGGCGAGCTGCGCTTGCCTCTTCGCCTTGTCAGCAGTGTCCGCCAGCGCCAACATCCTTTTATTCCTGTCGGAGCGGCCTGCCTCCAACTCGGCGAGCTGCTCGAGAGCTTTCTGATTGGCGAGCACCAACCTACTCGCATGATGAGCCGAGAGGAGGAGGTTCTCCTTCAGATCTTGGCTATTGATGTTCGCCACCGACGGAGTTGTCCAATGCCTTAGCATCTTACTCACAGCATTTCGGGCTACGCCCTGAGGGAGGTTCCGCATTGACGTGAGGGAGCGGGATCGCTCGAAGGCATGCAGGGCCTCATGGCGGTTCGGGAAGGCAATCGGGGCATAACTGCGAAACCAAAACAGATAGAAAATGTTAGAAAAATAAGAGATAATAGGCGATGAAGGTCAACTAGGCGAGCTACTTATTGAGCTCGGTCGGGGTCTCAGCCCAGGAGCGTGTCGTCGGTGGTTTGCACCCCAAATGGAGATGGCGAGGGGGGCGAACTCCGAATAGGCATGGCCGCCAGTGGGGCAATAGATTGAGCAGAGGCCCCCTGCCCGAACCTCACCGAAGTCCTCTCGACCCGGTCGGAGTCCTCATCGACCAGGCCCGTGTACCTGGTCCTCTTGCGAGCGGGGGGATCCTCCTCGCCAGCTCGGGATCCCTCCCCCCTTTGGGACCCCTTCTTCCCTCGACCTCGCTCGGAGGGGGTGACAGCTCACCCCCCACCTCGGTCGGTCCGAGCGACCTCTGATGCCTTGGACTTCTCAGGAGCCCTGACCTTCTCCTTTTGGGCTCCCGACCCCCCTGCCTCGCCCTTTTTGGAGGCGAGCTCTGCCTCCTTGCTCGCCTCCAGCGCGAGCACGGACGGTGGGGCAAGTCTGTTGGGGCGAGGTGGGCCCATCTCGAAGCGTTCCTTCACGATTTGATAGGCCTCGGGGACCTCGGCGATCGGGATGGCGACAAAGCTACCGCCTGCGCAAAAAACTACGAATGTCAGCATAATGGGCGAGCTACACCCCCCCCCATAGGCGAGCTTCGAAGAGTTAAACCTGGGAGCTCGGGACCTTGGATATCGAGGTGGTGCGGCAGTGTAAGGAGCCCGGCGAGCCGCAGGCAATGGTGCGCGCACAGGTGGTCGACTTGCCTATCCTTCTCACTTCTCAAGCAGCAGATTGCGCGCACCACGTCGAACTGGGCCGATACCTTAGGCCTGCCTCTGCTGGATTTGTGGCGCTTCGGAACTGCAAAAAGAAAGAAAATTAGAATTAGTATATCTAATTCAACCCACACACACCGAAATAGGCGACCTACTACTGGCTTCCCCGTATCCCTCCGGAGTGGGAATACGGTCACCTCGCCCGTGGTACGTGCTGGAGGCTCGCCAATCCCCGCCTATGAAGAAAAACTGCTTCTTCCAGTCACAGACTTTATTTGGTAAGTCCCCGAGAAATTTCTCCCCCGGGCGAGCTTTCAGATAATAATACCCCGCGCCATCTTGCGCCCGCTTGGTCACGGCGAAGAGCTTGCCCAGGTCCGCCGAGGTCATCGCATTTTCATAACCCTCCAGCCCAAAAACAGACAGGGCGGCGAGAAGGTTACTCCACGCATTCGGAGTGAGCTGGGTGATGGCCAGGTTATTGTCAGCAAGATATTGGCCGATGATCTGGTGCAGTGGCAATGTAAGCCCGGCCCTTAGGACATCAACATTCAAGGCGGTCATCCCCTCAGGAGGCGCATCGGCTCGCTCATCCTTCATTGGGGCGTACATGTAGATGTCGAGCGGGATGCGATATTCCTTGCCTATGATGGGCAGGTCTCATTCATCAATAAGACTCACCACCTCGCCAGCTTTGTACTCAGACGGGGCAACTTCCTCCAGGTCGGCGGGGACGGCGGAAGGTATCCGACTCTGGCAGGGGAAGCTCGCCGCGTACTCGGCGACATACTCGTTCCAATCGAATGGATGAACCACCTGGGTGGGAACCTGGTACTCAACTAGCTGGGGTTCCGGGAAACTGATACGGCGGAACCATTCGAGCGTAACTTCCTCCAGGTCGCCACCCTCCTCGCCGACCTCGGCATTGCCCTCATCAACCTCCTCGGGTCCTTCGTTACCACTAGCAACTTTTTCCTCTTGGGCGACCTCGCCGTCTTCCTCCCATACCTCGCGGTATACGGAACTGGAGGCTCCTTCCTCTGGATCGGGACGTAGCTCGCCGGAGACCTGGCGAGCTGCCGAGGTTGCCTCGAAGCTAGAGCCGATTTCCACATATGAAACCCGAGGTGGCTCCTCCTCAATTATTGGTCGTTTATCAGGGTTCCGGTCCGAAAGAGTCCTGCTCGAGGAATGTGTCGACATGGTCTCAAAGAAGTCCAAAAGGTTCTCAGTCCAAAATCCAACAATCCCAAAGTCAAGGAAATCCAAAGGGGTTCTCGACACAGTCCGCGGTCCAAATTTCAAATAATTCCGAAAAAAGGGAAGAAAATCACGTAAAAGGGCAAAAGAGAAGGGAAAAAAGATCGAATCCTACCTTGAAGAGCCTTCGAAAATTCATCGAGCACAAGAAAAATCGGTCGCCGGGAAAGCTCTGAGAATTCGAAATGCAGAAAGTGAGGAAATGAATCAATTTCCCCCTATTTATAGACGTCGGGGCGAGGTGCGATATTCACGAAGTACAGGGACCTGTTTGCAAGAAATTTGAAAGTTGACATGATGGTGGGCGGGAACCGAGGCCTTAAAAGGCGTGCATGGCTCCTGGATTCCCGCACCACGTCGGCCAGAAGCAACCGCCTTGGCCGAGTTCGCCTGCTAGCCCGACAATCACCCATGGGTAGTTCACCGAGTTTTGAGTTTTCCAGCTCGCTTGCACATTTGACGAGGTCATGGTGCATGCGAGCTGGGGGGCAAATGTTGATCTGGCGAACTAACACCTTTAGCATGTGGATAATTAAGGAGGTTTGGTAGATCGTCAGGACTCACCCAGATCCGCGGAAGTGCGGAGCTCGCCCAAAAGGGTTCGCCTCTGTCATTTTGGAGCTCGCCCCGAGCTCGCCCCATGTCCCTTTGAAGACCTCGCCGAGGTCCATCTTCTCACGACGTTGGTCAACCACACAAGGTACTGTAGCTCGCCCTGTAGCTCGCCTAAACCAGTGAAATCCACCTTCGAGCTCGCTTGTCGGTCGATAGGACCCCGATGGCGCGCTTTTTTTCCCTCCGTCTGGTTTATCCACAAAGGTGGTTTACGGCGAGGTTTTTAATGAGGCCCATCTAATCTAAGGCATTGTAGTAGGACGAGGCACGATGTAGGGAGCAGTGTGAGGGACCAGGACGAAGGTTATGGACCTTCGTCCACACCGGAAGCCAAATAGGCTCATAAGGTGCCGTCTCACACTCACACACCTATAAATAAGACCTCTCTTGTACTATTCACACAATTCTAATATATTTTCTACATTACACTTTCTCTCTCTAAATTCTCTCTCTCTCTATACATTATCTCTTCCAAGAACATAAATCATAAGATTATTGTTTGATAGAATTAATCCGATATAAAGCCACATAATGAACAACGATTAACAAATTCTATCAACATTCACAAATATTGATTTGTTTTTATAGAAATAATTATTTTTTCATATAATAACATATGTATTAAATGAAAGGGAAATTGCCCCTTGGATACACAATGGCAATTCACTTTCTTCCCAGCACACATCACAAAGCATAATTACTACTAGCTTATTATTATAGGTTTAATAGATATATACCCCTAACTGGACGCAATCCCACCCACTTATAGACCCTATATATCTTAAAGTACATATATCATATCATATCATGTAGTCAAACATTTTAAAATTTGAATTTTTGAATCTGCTTCCTTCCATTAACTCGCATTGTTTATATCATTTTCAAAAAGCATCATTCCTTTCTCCTCCCTCATTTTTTCTCCATTCTCTCTCCAATTTGCAGATGACGGCACGACCATTGAGCAATTTCCTCATTTCTCTCTCTACCATCAAGCTCCGGCGAACATGTTTTTGGCGTGGGCGACACAAAAATACAGGGGCGGCGGCTTCTTTCTTCAGCGAAAAACAGGAGCCTTTTCTCCTTTCGGAGATGGCGGCGTGGGCTTCAGCGCGGCATTAATCGGCTTCCTGTGGGTGGGCAGGGCTGCAACGGCAAGGCTGTGAACAGAGAAAGCTTCGAAATTCCCGGCGCATAGCACGCTTCTTCATCGAGAACAGAGGCGCGAGATTATTTCTTGTGCACGAATAAGAAGATGGTGAGGGATAATTAGATAGTTAGTTGCAGTATATTTCTTTTTTCTTTTTTTGAAAGGAGTTGCAGTATGTTTCTAATTGTTAGGAACATGAGTCTCTCTCTCTCCAAGACATTCCGTGTATTTAAGTTCAACTTTTTTTTTTGATGTATTTTCATTGAGGGGTTCATCCAGGGGCAGATCTAATTTATACACATAAGTTTTTATTGTGTTTGATATCATAAATTTGAACTTGTAAATAATTTGTAATTGAACTTATCAACTATTTGATTTGAATTTTTACTTCTTTTTTTGAACTTATGTTACTGAATTCATCCATTTTTTTTTTTAATTTTATGTAAAAATATTATTACAACAATAAGTATTAAAAGTTTAAGTTTTAAATTGTTATAAAATTAGGGGAAAATGAATTCATAGAACAATAACATTTTTAAATTAAAATTGTGAAATAATAAAAGATAAAAATTGAAACAAAGCATTCAATATACTGCAACTAACTATCTAATTTGAACTTTTATTTTGAACTTAAGCATTCAATAGGATAATCTTGCGAGAAGTTCGAAACAAAGCATTCAATAGGTAGAAGTTATCTTGTATAGAATAAAAGGAAGAAATTTGCAGAGCGGAGTGTATTCTTCAACCTTATGAGATGTATACGTCTCTACATTAGATTTGATTGACGTGAATAGGAGGGAAAAAACTAGTCAGTTATGTTACCTCTGTTTTCCAATGTATGGGTAATACTGGTATTTGAACCTACCTTTCGTACTGGGCAGAAATCATTTTTTGGTCAACGTCTCCACAGCAAAACACTCTACTAGATTGCACCCAATAGTCAGTGACCCTAAATGAAACAATATACCTAAATTTAAAAGGATGATGAATAAATTAAGAAACACATATTTATTCCCATAAAAATATATTTTGCTCCTATAGTAACACACATTTAATATGTAGACATGGGAGAAACATCTCCCAGGGTGCGCGTGGGCGTCTCTTTTCCTTTTTTATATTTTTAGTAATTTCTACGGTAAAAATTTCTACCAAAGTGTTGCTCATATTAAAATATATTTATTGAAGCAGTTGAAGTATAATTATTTTGTTGTGTAATAGTGAGACACACTCTCTAACAAAGAAATTGAGTTAATTTTATAATATTTTTTTATTTTATGCTAACAATTTTAAGTACTTTTAAAATTTTAGTTTTAAATCTATTTTTAACATACTATACATCAAATTATTTACCTTCTTAAACATTAAATTCAACACATATATTACACTTAAAAAATAAAACTTTAATCCTAAATATATATTTGATTATTTTAAAAATAATTATTTATTGACTTTAATCTTACGAATGAAATTTGAAATCTTTTACTTAGATTATGTAAGTTATGTCAAAATATGATCATTATATGAATTTAAGTACATAATTAAATATTATATGATTGATTAAATATTTTAATACATTCATATATAATATAATCCTTTCATATTTAAAAATAATAATAATAATAAAAGAAATTTAATAAAATTAATAGGTAGATTGATAAATTAAATTCAATTTACAATTTTTTATCCGTAAAATAATATTTTATTCAAAAGTATTAGGCCAGACATAATCAATCCTATCAATGTTTATATTTTATTTAATTTAAATACTATCTATTACAGTTCATTTTGTATATAATTTTACATTTAAATTTTATAATATTCAATTTGTCCATCGCACGAGAGGATCACTAGTTTTCATATAAAATTTTATCAAATTAAAATTGACACATTTGATTCACCACTATGGTTATGTTTGGATGGGTGAATTTCACACACAAATAATCACCCCCTTCAAGTGAGAAATGAATTTTCAAATACTTAGATTTGAGTTATGTTTAAAATAGAGAATTTTTAAATTCTCATCAAAATAATGTCATTTAAAATCCTCTCTCGCTGCCCTTTTTCATCTCTATCTCTCTTCTCTCTCATCTCCTTACAATTCGTGATTCGAAATATATACCTTCTTATATTTATTATTTTTTAAAATCATTCATTTTCAAATCCATTTATCCAAATAAAGTCTATTATGTGTATTATTATGAGCAATTAATCAACAATTAAAAACATTCAAAGTTTTAAAATATTACTTAGCACATGGTGCTACAAACATAACTCATGACCAAGAAAGGATAAACATAAAATTAAACAACTAAACTTTGAAATTAAAATATATATATTCTATTGAAATACATACAAATCTTATGTAGAAGAGGAAATCAATTGATAATTAGCATTTTTAATTTTAATATCTCAATCCAAAAAGAATAAAAAAGCAAGTAAATTAATACTACATGCACCCCTATTAATCTTTATAAGTAAAGGGACATTTTTGTTTTTAAAAAATACATTATTGAGTTTTTAGATCAATAAATAAAGAATATTTTAAAATAAAATGTATATTGTGAGAATATTTTTTTTATTATTATTATTTATTTATGTAGTTTGAAAATTTATTGTGGGATGTTGTAAAAAAAAAATTTAGGAGAATACTTAATATTCTCATATTTTACAAATTACAGCAGTTAATATATAGATAGATAAATAAATACATATTTTCCGTTAACATATATGTGCTGGAAAAGTCAATTTAAAGACATGTATATTATTCATTTTAAACAGTTCAAAATAATAAAAATGTGTCGGATAGTTATTAATCAATAAAAGAAAATATTGGGATCAACAACAAATTCAAGGCAAATGAATATTATTACACCACTAAATAAATCAACATAAAAATGGTGGAATCACAACAAACTAATCAATTACAAATTAAACCTAGAAAGTAAACCGAACCACAACTTATACAGAGGCCTCTCTCTTTATTTCTCTCTCTCTCTCTCTTGCCCACTGCAAGACTAAACTTCTCTACTTTTATTCTTTCTTGCAAGCTGCATTGCAACTTGATTAGAACTCCATCTAAGCTGCAGAAAGTTGCGTCAAAATATGATTTGAAATAATTAAATAAAATTAATCTTTAAAAAAAAAAAAAAAAACATTTTTAAGTTCCTGCATATGGCTTGGGCATTGGCAGATCCTTGACGAGGCCACAGAGTAGCTGATGGTCCCATATGTTGTACTCATCGCGAAGCGACCTCGCCGGAGACAGAACACTGAAGTAGAGCTGCTGCCCCAAATACGACCTCTCCGCCAACACCGACCTCATATTCCACATTCCGGCGTTGTCCATCGTCAACATTATCGCCGCCCAGCACCCCGGGTATACGTGGATCGTATTCCGGCTAACCGCGTCTATCAGATTGTAATTCATCCTTTTATCCGGCGTCCATCTTCCAGGCTCAATCCTGTTAATTTCACAATAATCATCATTAATTTCTTATTTCTCAACCTAAAAATAAAAGATTCAATCTTGATACTTACGCGACGGCGAAGAAAGAGTAGCCGGCCAAGTGCCACGACTGGACACTCTTCTCGTGGTTCTCCAGTATGATCTCGACGTAATTACGGAACGTGGCGTTCACCACATTCGGAGCGATGATGATCTTGTTTCCGACGTCCTCCGGCGGGTCATCCACGATGATATCATACTTGAAAACCTTATCCGCAATCCCGAAATACTCCGCCAGCTTCAGGGGCGTCTCTGGATCCGTGTGCGAAACTCCATTAATGGCGTACCTAAGCTTTCCGTCCACCGTCCCGGCCGAGTTCACCAGCTTTATCGTCCTCGTGATGTTGATTTTCCCGTAATGGTACGACCCCTGAGGGTTAGGCCTGGCTGCCGACGCCGTCAAGTTCCACCTCAGCGATCGGAACTGGTTCAAAGACCAAGCCCACCCCACCGGCGCCTCTGGCAAAGCCTCCGATGCCGGCTTGTTGCTGCCCTTGTATCTCACGAGGGCGGTCGTCGTCAGCACGGTTTTAGTGAACCGGGTGGAGGCGATCAGGTAATAGTCCTTGGCGGGCTGGGTAGCGGTGACCAGAACAGAGTAGCACTGCCCGAGATGAACATCCAGAGAATCGTACACATTCTGGACAGTGTGGGATCCCTCGACCTCCACCAATTTCATCGTGTGCCCCTGAAATCTGACGTTAATCGAGTTCTTCATGCCCACATTACAGAATCTGTATCTATACACCTTCCCGGGGATCATAACAAACATTGGGTCATCGGTCCCATCGTGCTTCCCCTGTTTCCCATTGATCAAAACTCCGGCCGGCCTCCCGAGGCTCCTGCCTTTATCCAGAAGCTTCCGAAGCGTGGCATGTCCTTTGGTGTACCAATCCCCGACAAGGACGGTGTACTCATCCTCCGGCCAGTCAAATGGGACGGGGATGAGCTCCCTGCTGTGGACCGTGATGGGGCCGAATCCGCCGGCGGCGCGGTGGAGGGCGGTGGAGGGGTAGTAATAGTAGCTACCGATCTGGTCCTTGACCTGGAATCTGTAGGTGAAATTGGTGCCCGGCATGATTGGGCAGTTGGTGCCGAGCAGGCCCTCGTGCCAGGAGTTCTTCCTCTGCTGGATGGCGTTCCAGGTGAAAAGCAGGGGCTCGTCGAGGTTGTTGAAGACGTTGACGACGATGTTGTTGTTAGAGGTGCAGTTGATGCGGGGGCCGGGGAATTCGCCGTTGATGGTGATGACCTGCTGAGGGACGCCGAGGGGGGACATGGTGGCGTAGTTGACGTTCCATGTGTGGAACCAGTAGGGGTCCTCGGAGTTTGCGATGGCGGCGAGGGCGGCGAAGAGGGCTAGGAGGAGCACGACTTCTGAAGAAGGAGATGAAGCCATGATGGCTGTGTATTGTGGTTAAGGAAAGAAAGAGATTAATGGTGGTGGATTGAGGAAAGGGGGAGGAGTGAGAGATGTATATATATGTGTCCACCAGAGGGAGATGACCGGTTATCCTGGAGTTGCGCAGATCAATGTGTGAGATACTTCCTTGCCATCCATTCTTAACTTCCTACACACACACATACTTTTTATTTTTGGAAGGCCTACCTAATTACAAGGCATGTTTCTCTCTTTAGACAAGTCTTTTTTTTTTTTTTTTTGTCTTGGCTTCCCATATTTTATTTACGATTCAATTTCTATGTGTCATCTTTTATGTTCGAATTTGTATTCATCTGCTAAATTTTTAACACGTGAATATAAAATAATGGTAGTTTATTGGATATTCACATTATGAAACATGAATTGAAAATGGCACAAATGAGTTCTTGTATTTTATTTTCGTTCATGTATTTTAAGTTACATATGGCAACAATATTGTAATTTGAATTTTAAATTAGGATCATGATTTTGGAAAGTTTGACAATCAAATTAAATGTTGCTAATTTATTCATTCCATGCCATTTTGATTGAGGTAGTAGCGGAGAAATTAATATGTAATTTGGATAAGATTCTTATTTCCAAAACTCTATTTTCACTTTCTCTTTTCAATTTAATTACCTTATATTCAGTTGATTTAAAATTTGTTATACTAATTGTTTTTGTAGTGTCAGTAATTGCATATGTGTGATATCCGTTATAATTACATATGATAAATATTTAATTTTTTTATCTATAGTATAAATATTGTCACTAAATTGATATTATGTATGCATCACTAGAGCTTCTCATCTTTTCGGGACCCCTAATATAGACTTAGTTTCATGGATGACATACTTAGAGCCCATTTGCAAGCATAGCATTTAAAAAGCAATATTAAATAATTTTTGTAGTAAATAAGAAATAAAGAGTATTTTAAAATTAAGTAATTTAAAAAAAATATGTTTGAAAAAAAAAAACTGTTAATAAAAATATTAAAATCTTTTTTTAAAGAGTATGAAAATACTTAAATAAAAGTCAAAAGCTAATAATTATTGTTTGACCACAAGAGCTAATACACACTTAAAAATTAAAATACTTTTAAAGAATAATATAAATCTTTCTCGCACAGAAAATGTTGAAATTTGAAACAAACATAATGCATATATTTGGACTGAACCACAAGAAGACCAACATGTATAAAAAAGACACAACTCATCTTATATAAATAAATACTTAAATAATTAAAATTGCATCTGATGAATAACTGCTAACAAAATTTATTAGAATTAAGCAAACATAAAAAGTTCAGGATTGGAAACCTCAATTTGAGCAAGCAAGCTCAACATTAGACACAGTTTGGTCGTCGAGGAGGTCACTAGACAAGGCAGAAGGTATTCTATGTCGTTTTAGTATACGAGATGTTGCCACTTTGGCAGAATCGTAGTTCAAAACAATCACCCTTTCATCATCCAGATCGAATCTAACATTCTCTTTGCTACCTTCTTCCACAAGTTGTCGTAAATGTTTCAAGTTGTCGACTTCAACTCCATTAACCTTCTTAACCTGCAAGATGAACCATATTACTTGGAGGTACGACTGTGAGCGGCTCATGAGAAACTCCGAATTGGTTCAGAAAAAGACTCAAACTTGACTCGAATTTAACCAACTCCTACTTGAGCTCCAGCACTAAGTAGATGGGCTCATGAGCCTAATCAAGCCTAGCTAGTGTATCTTACTACTACACTTATTCTCATATATATTAAATTTATAAAAAGTCATTGAATCAAGCCTTATTGAGCCTCCGAAAATATTACAAGATTTATGGTATCTATATAGTAATAGAACGTGTTGGCTTTGGCTCAGGCTCAGCTCGGTACACTTTAAGTGAAAGAAAGACTGCTAATCACTAATGTAAGAGAAAGAATGCATCATAATGAACAACCAAACACAGATGGTCTGAATCATTCATATGATTTCTACTTATGACCTAAATGCTTGGAAAAGACTTAGATGCTAATGGCAGTGGACAATTACCTGTAATTCAGCAAGACGCTCGTAACCGGTATTAATGTCATCCATTAGTACCTGGAATAAATTCAAAATGCTTCTTTTAATATGTAAATTGAATGATAGATTAGAAATCTGATCTCACGTATGGCTGAAGGGTGAGGTGGATGGGAGATAGAAGTAGAATTATACTTAATCACTGTTGTACCTGGGAGAGGATAACAAATTGTTGCCCATTTTTCTTGGGCAGCTCTCTGAGAGCTCGTTCACACAATCGACGAGGTGAAGCATTGTACCAATCTTCTCCATACTCATGAAGATATGGTTGTGTCAATGGAACAAAGACCAGACCAGCAAAAATGAAATAACTTGGAAGCTTATCAAATTGATGAACTGGAACAAGAGGCTGCAACTGCAAGTGAAAAGAATTATTATGAGGATACAATTTTGGTAGTATACGACAATTATAAAAGAAAAAGCAGTATGATTTTTCTCAGCAATAGAGACTCCCGACATTGCACTATTATTTGATTTATGTAACCGCATTATAATGACAACAGTCATCTTATTAGTTAGTCCTTCATTACATTTCGTTATCCAGTCTAGCATATCAACAACATTAACTAAAATGCATTGAATATAAATTAATGAACAAATCCTTTGTCACATGTTATTATACAATAATGAAGAAGACATATACTTACTGGACGAAGGGTAACAGTAAACTCGTGCTCTTTTCCATGTCTTAATACTTTAAGTTGAGCAGTCTCGTCAGGTTTCTTCATAGAGACTAAATGATCAAATGTTATTCGCTCTCTATTTCGGAAGGGAACTATAACCACCAAATAAAAACTATGTTAAGATTGTGGTCATTATCAATTTTACAATAACAAAGAATCTGTAAACACCCCCCACAGAAATTGATCAGCAATGCAATCCCACAGAAATCAGAGAGGAATATTGGAGTGTTGAATAGTTGAATTTACCTGATCCATCGTTCGCTATGGGAACACCGTCAAAAGAAAGGATGATGTCATCCTTTTTCAGAACTTTATGTGCATCAGAAATTGGATTGATATGACTTACAAGCACTCCAGTTAAACCAGGACGCATTTGAAAGTGTTGCCGTAGTTGGGCATTTTCGGTAGGTTGGCAAGACAAACCCATGGAGCAGAATCCAACATAATTTCCAGTTTCTTCGACACCCGCAAGGAAATGCTTTATAACAGGGACAGGGATAATATAACTGTAATAGACCAAAAGCAGATAACAAATTGGTCTTCCTGAATCAAATGAAGTTCTGATGCACCCAAATTGAAGCTGAACACCTTGGCACACATATGCCAAATAAAATACAAAATGCATAATATGCAGGCGTTTACCCTATGTTCTCTGCATTAGAAAGGTTTTGAAATGCTACGCCTGCAACTTTGTCACCCATTATTGCTGGGCCTCCACTATTTCCTGGATTTATGGCGGCATCAATCTGTATTGCCAAGAGCTGGGTTGCACTGTGTACGTATTGTGTTGGTTCAACCCTAGAGACAACCCCTTTGGTAACGGAAATGTTGTCTCCACCTAAGAAAAAAATATTCAGTATGATAAATTCTGAAGTGAAAGTTGCAAAACCAATACAATGTATTTCCATAGACAACTCACACAGATAATCAGAGAAAATAGAGAATCATCAAAAACGGCAGTCGTCATAGCAAACTCGGAAAAAAGAAGAAAACCATAAATTTGTGCTAGATCATTAAAAAAATAATCCACTTGAGTATGTACTACATAAAAACTCATTCAGTATTTACAACAAACTTCACTAACTGAAAATTAAATGTTGCTTTTGATACGCGTTGTCATATATTAAGTTTTAGCATTACTATCAGTCTTTATATTATATATGTTAAGTCTTTTATTTAGTCAATTAGTCGACAGCTTCACAACACATGGGGCACAACCCTTAGCGAACGTGACTGCTGCCAGCACGGGATCATCATCCCATGAAAAGAAACCGCTACTCACAGGGGATCCTCCAACACCGCCACAAAACATTCCCCCAAAATCAGAACTTCCTAAAATGGAACTTCGTGTTTTTGATGGACCAGATCTAATAGCGTGGCTCGTGCAAGCAGATCAATTCTTCTTGGTACTTGGAACGGCACTGGCAGATAGAGTCAAGTTAGCCCTCATTGCCATGGCTGGCCGAGCAATGTCCTGGGCTCAGTGGTTACTATGTCGGAATGTTGCGATCGCGTGGCCCCAATTCTCACGCGACTTGATACAACGTTACGGAGATAGTTCCGCAATCAATGCATATGAGATCATGCAAGTGACTCGTCAAACAGGCGATATTGACACATATGATGCCTTGTTCGAAGAGAGAGCAGCACAACTACCTTCACTTCCGCCCGAGCAATATCTAGGAATGTTTTTGGGGGGATTACAGGAGACAGTGAGAGATAAAATACCTGATTCTGAATTGTCTGATGTGTTTGCAGCAATCAGGGCTGCCCAATGGGTGGCACATTCGAGTAACTCTCCGTCGAACCCGAAACCCACCTATTCCAGACCACCTACTCCGTTCCAAGGGACATCGCAGTGGGGTTCCACCCAAGGTACTCAATCATCCAGCTACTAGGAATCCCCTCTCCACCAATGTCCACAGGAGCCACACCAAGCCAGCCCGGCTCTTCTACTCCACAATCGAATAGAAACACTTGCCATCTAACGGCAGAGGAGGCCCAAGAACGAGCAAAGGAAAATTGTTATTGTTGTGGCCTGCCTTTCGGACCAACGTACAGGTGTGCTAATCAATGCGATCGAGGATGACGCTGAGGAACCCCTCGAATCCAATGAGCACACGGACGTGGCCGAATTGGCTGTAGATGCACATCAGCCTTGAGGACAACACTGTTTGGACGGCGCGAGCATTGATACACGTTGACATATTTAAAGTTTTATTATTACTATTAGTCTTTATATTATATATGTTAAGTCTTTTATTTAGTCAATTAAATAAATAGCACACAGACTTATGTTTCTTAGGGCTTAAGTTAGTGTTATTGACTCTAATTAAATAATTGTTTTTCCGATTTCAGGATTATCTTTTGATAAAGAATATTGTGGCAACTTCGGTTGTAGGCAAAGATTTGTCTCTGTGGCAGAGTGTAGCACTCTGTGGCCTCTCTTTGAGGATTTATTTATAAAATTATCATTATTTCTTTTATCTCGAGGTCCTCGTTCTATCAGCTTTTATACCTCAATTCTTCCAAAAATTTCAAAAGTAGAAGCATAGTGTGTATATAATTTTACATGAGTTCATTGCATATTACGAAGTTCCCAACTTCACATTGAACAGATATGACCAGAAGACACTTCAAGTAGCAGCTACAAGTAACACAATAATCTTCCTCATTCAGAACATGGTTGGGTATGTCTAATGCAATGCTAGCGAAAGAAAAATACAAAGTTACCTTGAGGATAACCAACAACTGCAACAGATTCTTGGAGAAAGGGAATGTCTCCCAGCTCCAAAAAGGTCATTCCTTCCCAGAACTCTTCATTTTCTACCATCAAGATAGCCAAATCGCACTCATGACCAACAGCCTGGACATGTGCTCGGTATTTGGTGGGAGAGCCATGCTTTCTAACAAGAACAAAAGTATGATCAGCCACAACGTGGGCATTTGTCAAGATTCTCCTTCCCGAAATAACAAATCCTGTAGTTAATTCACAGAAAATGCAACATCATGAGCATCCTATCTAATACTTAGGACATTTTCCTACGGCATGTACAAATTCATTCTGTAACAAGCCATAATAAACTTCATTTCAGGATAGTTGATTGATTTATGTATGCTGAACACGTATGACTTCACATATACAAAACAAGTGAAGTTGACAAAGTGACTTAACGCTAATCTACATCTAAACACTTGCCAAAAAGTGTTTGCCTATAAAGCTAAGCTCCCAATAACACCACTAAAACCAGAAATCGATTCAAGGTTCAAAATTAAACGGCAACGCAAAAGAAACGAGACATTCATGAAAAATTAAGCTTCATATCAATAAATGTGATTCAAAAATATGAAAACAAAAGGGATATAAGAAAGAAATAGGTGCAAACCAGAGCCCATGGATTCACGCTGAGACTTATTTTGCCAAGGTAAGGAGTAACTAGGACTACTCGCAACCGTAAAAATCTTCACTACTGAATCCAAAGCCAATTCAATCGCGTAATATGCGTCTTCCATCGCCGCATTTCGCATTGCCCCGTAATCCTCCGGCACGACCGCCTCGGCACCAGCTTCACCATTCTCAACACTAATACTGCATTTCGAAGCAGCAGCATCGCTAGGAGTTGAGGAATTGGAGACCGAGCAAGTTGCGTACATTTTAATTGAAGAATAAGTCAATTCCATATCTCTTTCTCTAGTAATGAAGTAGCCATTAGTATCGGAAGCTAAAGGAGACTGAACAGAATGACGAGAAGCAAGGTTCCTTCTGCATCCGAAGCTGCCTCCGCCGCCAGGCTGCCGCAGCCATCGGGCCGCCGCACGCGCTGCGGCGGTTGATCGGATTCCCAGCATCTAATTCGTGTCTCTGGAGCGGGGGTGGGAATTGGGGGGCGGTAAAAACTCCGGTTCAGGGTTTTAGACACAATTAGATCGGTCTTTTATCATTTTTGACACGTTTGGTCTAAGAAGGTTTTTTTCCCTTATGAATTGAAATCTATATGGAATTAAAAAAAAAAAAAGTATTGTTAACTTCCGATTAAATTCATTAAGTATTTATTTAATTCAATTTAATGATAATCACGTTTTATCAATGTTCAATTCAATTTTATCATACTACTAAGATCTATTAATATATTCATAATATTAATAAATAAGTCTTTTTTTTATGTATCTTGATTGTAATATTTATTTTTATTTAAACTGTGTCATGTCTTTTTATGAAAAATAGCTTGGAACGTAGGAAGTAGTTGATGCGTGTGAGCATGTAATTTGGATTCCCTAAAAGGCTAGAAACAATACTAAATTTTGAAGATGTTGTCAATATTAATAAGATTCTTGATGAAGTTAAAGGGATGCTACAAAATTGGAGTCTAGCAAAAAATTTAATTCTTTGCAATCTTCTACCTAAAAAACTTTTGGAGTAAGGTTCTAGGATCAACCTAGAGTGAGTGTTAGAGCGATTTTTATTTATATATATATATTTTTAGTATGTCTTACATTTTTCTCTTGCTAGTTTTTATGATTTATGGAATGAAAAATTTTCTTTCTCTCCAATTAAAAAAAAGTTTTAAATTTTAATATATTCTTATGTTCTAGGTGTGATAACATCGGCTGCAGATATGTTCGTCTGTGGTCAATAATAGTAATTGTAGTGATCAATTAATAACTTTTAAAGAAAAGGTAGATTTTTTCCAAAAAGTAAAAAAAATTACATATGCATATTCATCATGTCACTTATATATCACATTCTTGCAATAGTGATCAAACAGAAGCAAATTACAAATGAACATATAATTTTATTTTTCAATGGGTGACTTTTTAATTTTTTGCCTGAAAAAATGTGAAAGATTTTGATATTGCTAAATCACCAATTCGTGATATTATTATAAAAGTGTGAACTAATTATATTCAATAAACTAATGAGAAAAAATGAAACTTTAAATATTCTACGCATACATTAAAAAAACTTATGAGTATATTTTTCATAAAACTAGTTGGATCACACGTGCTTAGCACGTTAATGATAATTATTTGTTAAAAATAATGAAATTCTGTGTTGCACTTTTTTTTATAAAAAATATTTCTGATCTTTATTTATTATCTAATTTTAAATTTTATTTTTAATTTAATTATCTTAGTGATGTATGCACCAAGTGTACCGTATAACTCATTTGAATTTTTAAACAAATGGAGCAACCAATGTAATTCTAATAATGCTAAAGCATGTCTTGTCCAGATACCAACACTAATTTTCATTTGAGCTTCTTCATATCATTCTCAATTTTATGTGTTAGCCTTACTCAATTACAAACTTTAACCCAAAAATCAAATACAAACTCAATACTAAACAGAAGATAGATGGAAGATAAAAGATATGGTGACGATGACAGGAGTTAGATATGTTTATAAAGCAGAATGACATTAAATAGGCAATTGGTTAGCTCTCTTCTATGCTCACTAAGCTAAATCATACTAATCAACATTTGTGTTCATGCTATTTAGTTTTACCAATCGAAAATTAAGTCTTTTTCAACTAAAGCCGACATGGTTTTGACTTCTCCACCAGCTGGCTTGTAGCATAAATGGATGAAGCTGGATTAGCAGATCCTTCAGCAACACCCAAGTAGGAATCCATTTTTATATCTTTGCATTGCTCTACATCCATTATTTTTGCAGTCAAAACATCTCTGCAATACTTTGGGCCTCGGCTGTGACTACTCCTAAAATTTATGAAAAATTAAATTGAGAAGACAAGAACAGTTGTTATATACAAAGACTCAAACTAACACAAAAAACAAAATATAAAATTAAAAAAAAAATCTAGAGATAATCCATTTGCAAAAGCAACAATAGAATATCATGAACCTGGAGTGTGGATATTAGCCAGAGCATTTACAAGCTATTTTCTAAAAATGATTCCAGAGCAAACATCTTTTGCATTTTTGAGCTTTTAATCAATCCATGTTCCAGTACCAAGGCCAATGATGTCCAACTTCTTGAAAGATGGCTGCTTTGATTCTGGTTTGAATGTATTGTCATCAATTGTACCCAATAGAGCACCTGCAGCGTTTAAAAACTCAATCAAATTCCAACGCTACGAATACAAAACAATAAAAAAAAAATAGCAAGTTAATTCAAATATCTGGATCACACATATGAAACGAACCCGCATTTATGGCTGGAGCAGTGCCGGGCTTCAATTCTTCAGAGATTCCTTCATAAGAAACAAGAATAATGGCAATGTTACTTGCCTGAGCAGACTTAGCTGCTGCATTTGCAGCTACAACCTCGCCATAAGTTACAACTGGTGCTGAACCAACCTCGATTAAACCAACTATTTTCGAATAAAGATGGCTTCATATTTGAGGTTGATTTTTAACTATGTTGCTCCCCCATGTTATAGCTGACCCGGAAGCCTAAGAATTGTCAATTATCCTACCTTTCTGGTAAAATTCTCCTCAGATGAGATTCCACATAATAATTCACCTAACTTTAATTTAGCTTTTGAAGAATTGCATTATTGAATTTGGAGTTCTCATCTTTCACCAAGTCATTTTCTGTGACCCCAACAACAAGAATGACACTATTCCATTCAGGCAAATCAACTTCTTTTGCAGCAAATGAGATCTAACGTCATTCCATATATATCAATTCACTCCATTCTAAAATCAATCAAGTAAACTCTTTCATTTATATTGAATGAAATGAACATATGTACTTAAAGGACTACACAATAATTCGAAATTGAATTAACAATAACTTTTCAAAAATATCATTCAAGATTAAACATTCCAAAACTAAATCAAACCTATAAATCAACTTCCAAATTGTGAAAAAACAAACTTGTTTTACCCACAACCTCAATTCAAACATTCCCAATTTAACCCATCACATCAAACTTAAAAGTGCCAAATTAATAATAAAAAGCAAGTCTAGTGCAATAACATAAAAAACCTGTGGGGAATCGATCTTTTTAGGTTGAGTGAGACCAAGAGTGCCTGAGCAGTGGAGTGAGCCATGCGCCTTGATCTTCTGGAAGAGACAGCCATGAAATTCAAAGATATTTCAAAGATGGGCCAAAATCTCAAATTGGCGGGATTCTTCTGAAACATGATGATATATCATTTGCCCTGCATCATCATCCATATTCCAAATCTTAGTGAAGTTGGAATAAGGAAAAAATAAGGGGATTCATAAGATAAAGTTGGCTTGAAGTTTGTTTAATAAAACTGTCATGTTTTACATCTCTGAGAATTGAAATTATGCTGAAGAGAGAAGGAAATTGATGTATCATCTGTTAATAATGCAAAAAATATTGCATAATCACGGTTCATTTTTACATGTAATTTTTATATCTGGAAAATGCGTATAAAAAAATAGTAAAGAATGATAATTAATAATCAAAATCTTTAAAAAATGATAAAATTCATGCATAAGTAATAAACGCTAATAATGCACTTACACGAAGATAAATTATAGCGCTGTCTCTAGTGCAATCCCTTGCAATATACCCAAATTCTCCACAACTGAAACACTATGCGCCGCCGCAGCTGCCACCATCTCCGCTCTGATAACCATATCCATTCCCGTCACGTGTCTGATCATTATGCCCAAACTAATTCCTGATAGCACATAGCACATAGCATAGAATAGATGGATATCCAAAATAAAAAATAAAAAAACCATGCACTTACACAAACAGGAATTCCGGTGCCACCTCCAGTGCAATCCCTTGCCATATGCCCTTTTCGTAGTTAAAACTCTCTCCTCCACAACTGCACAACAACAACCATAGAGTTGTTGTCTGATATTAAATCCTTGAGGGCATCCGGGAAACCTATATCTTCCACTAACTCAGCATTAATATCATAAAGTTTAGCAACACATATGGTCATCATCCTGTTATGAAGGACTGCAATTGCTTAGTTTTCAATTCTCTAATAGACATGCTATTTTACGGTGGAACACTTAAAATACGAGAGGGCTTACAAACAAATAGCGAATACTAGATACATAAATTACAAGTAAAATAATGAAGATGAATACTAAAATCGAATTTACAGTGAGATTAATTACTTTATAAGCCAAATTTAAACGATTTTACCATTATTTGCAAAATTGAATCAAACTCACCCCTACCGCTGGACACAAATTAGAATCATCAATCAGAAATTAGACTAAATAAAGAAAGACCAAAATGATCTTATTAAAAGCATTAGAAATCACTGCTATAATTTTTATAAGAATTAAACTTCAACAAATATAAAATTCAGGTTATCTGAATTTAGTCAACAGTAAAAAAGGATTCAAACCTCAGCTGACAGGGCGAGCTCTACTTTTTTCAATGCAAGAGCTAGTGGAATTCCAGTAGACTCTCAATATTTGGCTGCTCCACTGGAAGAAAACACAAGTAAATGATCCACATTCGCGATCAAAGAATCCAAAATCTGACTGTTCCATTCAAATTCATTATCAATCCTCTCTCTCTTTCTCACCCAATCAATCGACCCCAGCAGAACCTGTCCTACAAGCACTTGCCTCAATATTTTCTTCAATACATCATTCGCCTCGCACAGCAGTTCCAAATCATCAGAATCTCCACTTCCATATCTGAATTCACGACTACGTGCACAAAATTGATTTGCACGGAGACAACCGTGCTGATTGCCTGGTTTTTTGTGAGCGATGGCTTCTCGTTGAGGGAAAGGAGCGGGGCAATTGAGGAGAAATGCTTTTTGAAAGTCTCTCAATACATTTTTTTTAGGTTGATGCTCCCTCCTAATGTTAACAGGATTAAAGTGTTGGCGAGGCGGCGTCGGTAATGAAGCGTTGGGGTAGATGTTCACGGTGGATGGGAATGAAAGTAGTTTGAGGCGGAGGATCAAAATTGAACTAATGATCGGTGAGTGTTGCATCAGGAAAACAGAGAAGATGGTTAGCGAAGAGTCGTTGATGAGACGTAACCGTTTGCAAAGAGTGGGTGACTAGGTTAATGAAAAATGAGTTTAAAGAAAGGATTAAATTGTGCAAAAAAAGGTCTAAAAATGTTTTCACATGCTAGACACTTTTTAATATAAGTATAGATAAGGTCTAAATAACCTAGACCATAATTAAAATCGATCCATTAAACTACATGCTTAACCATACACTGATGGGTCGGATTCATTTTTCTTTAGGCCACGGATATTTGGACCCCATATTTGAGTACTTCACCACCCTTTTATTCTTCATTTTGAAAATAAATTTTAAAAGACAAAATTACCCTTTAAATATATTCTCCAATTGCAGAAGATCATTTCACCCCCTTTTTCAAAACCTAAAAATTGATTGGTTCTCACTATACAATTCTTCAACTATATTTTTTTGAACAAAAACGTTATAAAAAAAAATTATTTTGTCAATATAGAAGATGAAAATAGTTTTTCATATACGTATTTATGATTTATTCGTACATTTTTTGAACTTTTTTAAAAAAAAAATCCGAACATATTTGTTCCACACTGGTTGGTGGAACAAAAGCAAAATGTTCGGAATTTTTTTTCGAACATTTGTACTTTGTTCGGAAAAAATTTCCGAACATTCTGCATTTGTTCCACAAAAAATTTCGAACAAAAAATTTCAAATTTTTTTTTCGAACTAATGCTATTTGTTCGACTAATTTTTTCGAACAAATAGCATTTGTTCGAAAAACCAGAGTCGAATAAATGTCTTCAGCGATTTTTTCGCGTTTTTTGATCGATTTTATCCGGCGAAATTTTGTGAACGATTTTTAATCAATTTTCAATCCCAATATTTGTAATAATAACAATAAAAACTCATTCAAAACATTAAAAAACATTCAAACCCTTCAATATATAAAACTAATAAATTCTTAAATTTATCTATCAAAAAAATACTATAGTGGTGGTGGGTGTCCGTTAAAAATTACGGTGGTAGTGGTGCCGGAGGTTGGCGATGGGCGTTGTCGAAAAAAATTGGAACTGCACATTGTTTCAAAGTTTTTGGTAGAATATTTAGAGAATGAAGAAGGGGGGTGAAGTTGCAAAATTAATTTTCACTTGAAAAGAGCATGAGTATTTTTGGAAGAGTAGAGTGGTGAATTGAACATTTATGGTGGTGAAGTACTTAAAAAAAGGGGGGGAGAATATCCGTGCCCTTTTCTTTAAAAGTTGGGCTTGCCCAGCAGCACAAATGGGTTGTCAAGAGCGCCATACTTCTTCATTTTTTTCTTTAAGATCAAGAGAGCCACAAGAGTTCTTAAAATTCAATGATATTTTTTTTAGACTATCTCTTTACAAATATCACCTATTTACTTTATACCATTTTATTTTTCAATACTCTTTTCAAACAGTAAACTATTTTCCCTTCCATTTGTATGAACAAATTAAAATATCCTAAATTCCACATCTTTATTACTAGAAATCAATATTCTTATTGAAATCCGTATCTTTTTAAGCAATGTAGAGGAAGTACAAGTATTATGTATTCAATTATTGGAATGAATCACCGATGCCCCAGTTAGGCACTCCCCAGTGGGGGAGGTTTTTGCTGATTAGACACAAGAAAAAACCTTAGGGAGTAGGTTTTTAGTATTGTGGAGTGTCTTGGTGGATACCCATGTAGAGCAGATTCTACCTAGGTAGATGAGGAGAGAGAAAGAGAGTGGGAGAGGAATTCTACCACTATTAATTTTTTTTAATTATAGTTGGCTTTTTAATTTGCAATTGTATTTTATTAAATTTACTTTGTGAAATTAAATTGGTTGTTTTGAACAACACTTTGCGCAAAAAAATTTATCATAGAAATTTTACTAAAAATAAGAAAAAGGACGGCACTGCACTTGCATGCACTATTTGCTAATGGCTTAATTCTCGCTGGCCCATAACATATTCTCGCTGGTTATGCTGATCAAAATGTCAATGTTTTTTTAAAGTTTATTTTATTTTTTATTTATTGGATTTGGTGTATTGATTTAATAAAATCAAGTAATATTAGATAATTAATATAATTAATAAATTAAATTATAAAAGAAATAAATATGATATTAATGGAAGTGGGTCCCTAAAAAATCTATTTGTTGGGTTTATGCAATGGGGATGAGTTTAGTTTTGGAGGTAGATTTTTTTGCTTTTGAGATGGCGCTAATGTGACAATAAAAAAATCTGTTTTTCGGGTTTATGGATTGGAGAGGGCCTTACTTCCCTAAACATTAAAATAATGCCACCTACTCTAGTTTTTTTTTTTTAATGAATTGATTTTAATTTCAAATGTATGTTGAAAGAGTCATTGGATCATTCAATCTCTCTCGAAGTATTTATATGCATACAAAGGAAACTACATCAGAGAATTGACATATTTGAGGAATTTATCAAATGTAATATAGATATAATACACACACATATAGTTCGGAAGTATATATAATACACATAACATATTACATGTACATTGTATAATGGAAGTTTAGTTAAAAGGCACCATCACAATTTAGTATTTTACATATTACATGTACATTGTATAATGGAAGTTTAGTTAAAAGGCACCATCACAATTTAGTATTTTACAAAAACATCTTAGGCATTCTTAATTTTTAAAATTACCTTTGCTATACATGTCAATGTTTAACTTTAAATAATCACCGATTAGTATTGACCAACTTGCACTCCCTATATACAAATTATATTACATTCTAGCTCTAGGGTAGTTAGGGTTGATAAAAGATTTGTGTGATAGGCTACACAAAGTTGGATGAGAATTTTTTTTTAAAGTAATTACTATATAATAAGCATAAAGTACAATGTTTTTTTTTTCTTGTGCAAAATTGTTAATGGAAAAATCCTAAAATTTAGGATAAACAAGTTTTATACTGTAAAATTATATTATTATATGTATTTACTGTTAGCATAATATTTTCATAATATAAAATGATACTGATATTAATAATTGCATTTAATGATGTCAGTGATTGAATATAATGATATAAATTTTATATTATTAACAATTTTTACAATAAACATGTCTTTATTTCTATTATAAATAGACATCTAATTATCATTGTAAAGAGAGTTAAGAATTTGAGATTAAATTGAATTGGGTTTTATCCCTTTTGTCAATAATAATAACGTGAAAATCGTATTATCCGGTATTCAGAGTTACTGGTTTAGATTTTTTTTATAATTGCTCTTTTTGAAGTTGCACGTGTTGTTGTCTCCATTCTACTACTCCAAATGCAGATTCCTGTAGATTCAAGGACAAATCTTTCGAAGTAGGAGGGAATGATGTAGATAAGGAATGTAAATATTATATATAGTATATATTGATAGAATTTGTTGAGATTTTTATTTATTTGATAGGATTTATTAGAACCTTTTGATTTCTTTATATTTGTTTGAATTTTGAATATATTTGTTTCTAGTAAAAATAACGTGTAATTATCATTGTAAAGGAGTTGTAGTTGAGATTGAATTGAATTGAATTGAATTTTATCCATTTTGGCTAATTTATTTTTATTATTCTTTCGGTATTTATATATGAATCAACATATTAATTATAATAACACGAAAATCGTATTATCCGGTATTCAGAGTTAGAATAAACGAATAGATATGATGGTATAGTCTTCCAGCTTCAGTCACAATACTCCCCGAAATTTCCTCCCAAATGGAGGTGCATGAGAATTGTTTCTGTTATCCAGCATTTAACATAAAATCCTCTTGTTTCTGCCTTAGAAAGTCCAGAGATTAAATCTGTCATAAAAAGAAAAGTTCCGAGAGATATAACTGTGGACCAAAAAGTAAGTATTAATTAATTTCCTTTACCCAATAAATAAAAATAAATGATCCTATTAATTAGCTGTATTTCAATGTGGAATTCACATTTCAACATCAATAAAGGGTATATATAAGCTGTATTTTTATATCTTGCCAAAAAAAAAAAAAACTGTATTTTTATATATATGTATTAATTTCATATTTCAGCAGTCCTATACCCTATTCCCATTATCCTAGTCGTCTCCCTCGAAAACCTTCATTGAACTTGTACTCTCACATCAAAGAAACAAAAACCCATCGAAGTCAACTTCCTCTTTTTCCAAAATTCAGAGAGAGAGAGAGAGAGAGAGAGAGAGAGGTGATCTTACTTAAGGATTTCGAGGTAAATCCAATCAATACAAAAATTAAAGGTTAGTATTCAATATTCATACATGCATGAGTCATGAATGCATATATAATTCATTGTATTCTTATATATCAAGATTTAATTCCATTTTGACCAAAATTCACTAATCACGTATTTATGTCGTTACCATTGTTTTCAGGGAAATCCAATCCATTTTGCCATATATGAAATCTATTCCATATCAAGTAAGGGGGCGCTTGGTATGAAAATTCTTCAATGGTAATGGGAATTGAGATATAATTGTAGTAATTATAGTAGCAAATTAGAATAAATGAGATACATAACATTGTTTTTCCTCCTAAATAAGGTAATCAACACCCCCATTTGATTACCACCTCTTCACCTTGTAATCATCCTCCTCAATCAATCCCCAATATCACAACCAACATCTTTCTTTTTTGTCTACTTTTTCCAAAATTGGAGCACAACACTATTGATATAACCACCATAAATACAAACACACATTCAACATATGTAGGGCAAAAAAGGAAAATGAAATTCCATTCCCATTACCATTGAAGAATTTGAAACAAGCGCCCCCTAAGATCATACTATTAATTTTTTTTTTTTCCTAAAAAAAATGCATAATCACTGGGGAGGTCCGTTGGAGATCGCCACCGCCGAAGATGAGAAAGGTGCCAGGCATATGGACTGGGACAGGGCCTCAATCTCACACCAAGGGTACAATGGTAATTTAGACGAGACACAACAAAGTTGGCTTTTAGGGCCGTCGGAGAAGAAGAAGAAGAAATATGTGGATCTGGGGTGCATTGTGTGCAGCCGGACCACGTTTAAATGGACAATGATGTCCATTTTAATAGCGTTTATCGTAATCGGGCTCCCCATTATAATAACGAAATCTATACCTAAGCACAAACGGCCGCCTCCGCCCCCGGATAATTACACACTTGCCCTCCACAAAGCCCTCCTCTTCTTCAACGCCCAAAAGTGTACGTTCCTTAATTTTCTTTCACAATTTATCTTTAATTTTTTGTCGTCTTTGAAGAAAAATGTGACCATGCATTTATTTTTGTTTTCTCTTTTTTTTTTTTCATTGGAAATATAGAGGGAGATACAGACTATAGGATTAGATGTACTTATTAATAATTAATTAATTAATTAACATTTATTAGGTAGATTACGCGTCATAAAAAAAAAAAAGGAGACATTAATAATTATGTGCAATATGACCTTAGATGTGGTATGCACATTAGTTCAAGATGATGCCGATTGTAAGAATTAGACGTGAGATTAAATCTCACATAATCTCTAGGGTTCTACTCAATCTCATTATAAGTCGGGCCTTCAGATTTTGTGTAGATCTTCTCGACATATAATTTGCAGCTTATTTGACCAATATTTTTTTTCCAAAATTAATTTTTGGTGCATTTTTTTTTCAGTATTATAAACAAATTTTTTTAGTTGAAAATCAATTTGTATAATTTCAATTGTTAGGTGGTACTGACAATATTGATTACGACATTTTTTGGTGATTAATTATATATATAGAAACTATATGAATATCAGAGTTTTGACTTTACAAAGTCACACAACAAACAAAAATCTCGGATCATAATAACTTTTTTAATTTAATTGTGAGTAAATAATTTAATTATGGGTAATCTCCTGTGGACCCTCGTTCATTCGCGTATCACTGTTATTTATAAATACTATCACTATTATTCATATACGTACGTTCACTATCACTGTTATAAAAATATTCTTAATTTTCTTAACAACAATACTATATATATAACAATGATAGTGAATATATAATAATAATAATAATAATAATGTTGTGTACACATAACTGTTATATTTGACAAAATCAAATTCACCGTAAATTTGAGTTTATTCAAGTTTTTGTCTTTAATTAATTATATTATTTTGGCAGCTGGAAAATTGCCCAAGAATAATGGTATCCCATGGAGAGGGAATTCGGGGCTACAAGACGGGTCGGATCTAAGGGATGTAAAAGGAGGACTGGTGGGTGGGTATTATGACGCCGGAGACAACACCAAATTCCATTTCCCAATGTCATTTGCAATGACAATGTTAAGTTGGAGTGTGATCGAATACGAACACAAGTATCGTGCTATTGGAGAGTACGATCATATTACAGATCTTATCAAATGGGGCAACGATTACTTACTACTTACCTTCAACTCTTCTGCAACTAAAATCGACAAGATTTATAGCCAGGTACACATTATTATTGAGATATATATACATGATGATTAGTTAAATTGACTATATACGTTTTAATTTTTTTTATTTACTCACTCAGTCGCAATATTGTTTATGCACTTATTTTATTTGCTTTATAATTATTAATTTACACATCTTGAAAATAAAATACATTCATAAATTTCACGTTCACACTATAAACATATTTACACCAAATATTTTACTTTATATGCTCACATTACAACAATTTCAATCATTTTTTTATATTAATTTTACCAACCAAATTACCCATTATATTACGCTTAAAAAATGTATCCATTTAATAGTGCAAATATTAGTGGGGCGGAGACGGAGTATTTAGAAATTTATAGTATTATTAAAGCAAACAAACTCTACGGCATTTTATTTTATTTTTTTTGGATATTTTATTGTATCGATCGAGCCTCAATTGAACTGGCAATAAATTAAAAAACAAAATGACAAACTGTCTCGTATATTGAATATTCATAAAATATTATTTGTTGGTTTATGGAGCACAGTTTTAATCGTATTTCAAAAATAAATATTATCAAAATATTAAATTGAAATTTACGTTATGTATGACGATATTTTATTCAAAATTCTCTACTATTTTGATTATGAAATCATGAGTAAGCTCAAGTATATTTTGTACTCCTATGTAATATTCTAAAATATTTTTAAAATTAACACATTTGAGCCTAATTAAGAGGTGTTTGGTTTCCTAAATAGGATAGATGGAGTAGGATAGGGTTTGAATGGATTGTATTAATTGATTGCAATCCTAGTTTTAAAATAGTATGTGTTTGGTATTTATGATTGTTTTCTTAAAATTAATCAGATGTAATAGTTGAGATCAACTTATTCCTTTTTTGTAGGATTAGGTTGAATTCAAATATCGGGCCAGGATTTAACCCTGGGCTCAAATCCTAAAAACCAAATACAATTTTATTTAAAATTAAAAACTTTATCTACCATAATCTATGAAGTAAAACACCCCTCGGGTAATTTACTTGTAGTGAATCATCTATCCTGACCCGAACAGGTTGGTGGATCACAAAATGGGTCCCGGACCCCAGACGACCATTACTGTTGGCAAAGGCCGGAAGATATGGACTACCCTCGCAAGGTCCAAACAACTACCTCAGGGCCCGAACTCGGAGCAGAGATGGCGGCGGCTCTGGCGGCCGCCTCAATCGTCTTCCGCAACAATCCCGCCTATTCCAATAAGCTACGCAAGGGTGCTGAAACTATGTGGGATTTCGCACGTAACAACGCAAAACGAACACGGTACAGCCAAGGCAACCCTTTCATCGCCCCATACTACAATTCCTCGGGATATTATGACGAGTACATGTGGGGCGCCGCTTGGCTATTTTACGCCACTGGAAATAGCACCTACTTCTCATGGGCCACTAATCCCGGCTTTCCTAAGAATTCCCGGGCTTTTAGCATGATCCCGGATTTGAGTGTCTTGAGTTGGGATAATAAATTGCCAGCTGCAATGCTTCTGTTGACGAGAATCAGGCTTTTCCTGAGCCCGGGATATCCGTACGAGGATATGCTGAAGAGTTATCATAATGTCACGGGCCTTACTATGTGCTCTTATCTTCAACAGTACAATGTTTTCAACTTTACCAAAGGTAATTAAAAACCCGATCAACAACAAAATCTTTATTATACAATTCAATTTCATTTTCATCAATTGTTTATATTGGAAAATTTATATATTTGAGTTAATGTTCAAAATATATATTAATGTACATCTATTAAAATTTGGAATTTGTTATAGTTATTATTACAATATTTAAAATACAGGAGGAATGATAGAGTTGAACCATGGGAGAGCGCAGAATTTGCAGTATGTAGCAAATGCAGCATTTTTGGCGTCGGTGTTTGCTGATTACTTGAATGCTTCTGCAGTCCCGGGGTGGTATTGTGGGCCCACTTTTTACAAACTTGACGTTCTCAAAGAATTTGCCAAGTCTCAGGTAAAACACTATGATAAAATATTGACTATGCATCAATATTTAAAATGTGAATACACTTAAATTAGTTATTATGTTTCTCTATCAATATACATATATAGTTTAGTTACAATTTTTTTTAATATACTATTAAATATACATGGAAAAATCCTTCTTACCCAATTTTAAATGTCCACAGGCTTCTGAGTCCAAGTTTACAAAATATTACTTTTCTTTTTTGCCTATGAAGTTTCTTGTCCATTAATTATTAGGTACATTATGCAATTTTAGTATATATATAATAAATTACTACTGTTATTGCTAAAAAGTTATACAGTTTATTCTAAAAAGTTCTCTCATAAAATAATATCAGAATGATTTTTTTAATTAAAATAAAAATGACTTTCAATAATAATAGAGATTATTGTTAAAAAAGGTACCTTGAATTGCTTTGTGTGACTAGAGCATTTAAGAATTTATCTCTTCTATCCTTACTCTCGTGTTTTCCAACAATTTTAGTTAATTTGGGGCATAAAAGAACAAATTTGTACAGTTAGGGGAAAAAATATATATCTTGAGCACTTTAATTTTTTTTTAATATATTTTCTCATTACATATATATATATTGTATTTTTATAATCTTGGCAATTACATCCAACCTAATCATAATCAACATTTTTTAGATATCGATTTAGTTTATTCAATTTAATTGACTCATTTTCATCTCTATTTTTCTTTTTTGACAATTAAAAAAAAAAGTTAAAATACATTCTAGGTGACAACCCGTTGAAGATGAGCTACGTGGTCGGGTACGGATCCAAATATCCGAGGTACGTCCACCACCGCGGCGCCTCCATCCCCAGAGACAAAACTAGGTACTCATGCACTGGCGGATGGAGGTGGCGCGACGCCAAAACTCCCAATCCCAACACCGTCACCGGCGGCATGGTCGGCGGCCCGGACCACTTCGACAGGTTCAAGGACAGCCGCTCTAATTATAGCTACACCGAGCCCACGGTGGCTGGCAACGCCGGCCTGGTGGCAGCACTGGTTTCCCTCACCTCAAGTGGCGGAATTGGAGTTGACAAGAACACAATTTTCTCGGCGGTGCCCCCAATGTATCCCAAGAGCCCGTCGCCGCCGCCGCCGTGGAAGCCTTGAAATTGATTTGTTTTTCTTTCTAATTAATTTGATGCATAGTATCATATCAGCACTTCCTCTACGATGCATTTATATGTTAATAAACAATGTGCAGCCATGAGGTTAATTATGTTTTGTATTGAATGGTGAATCGAGATATTTGAATTATTTATTATTTATAATTCGAATTCTTGAAATATCTGCACTAATGAAAGAGAACGTTAATCAAGTGTTTGTCTATTGCTACAATTGTCTACGTCCATAGTTGAGTTGGCTTATGGCTCTTTGGTATAAGTATAACTCAACATAAATTAGATAAGATTATAATTAATTTAAAAGTTGTTATTTGTGAGTTAAATAAATATATTTAGATTGATGATTTAGGATAGATAATTATTAATGTAAGATAATTTTATTTTGAATATTTGGATTGTAAAATTAATAATAAAAAATATGTAATTGATAATTTTGCTCTCTATATCATAAACAAAAATGAAGTGAATTATGGTTCTACTTTCCAATATAAGAGGAGTATTTTAGTAAAATTAAATACAATGGATTATTATTATATCTTTTCTCTAAGATAATATTATTTATCATTCATAAGATAATTGAATTTTAGTTTTGGGCTTTTTATTAATCTTGATTTTTTGTCCATTAAATCAAACATTAAATTAGATAAGATAATTTAATTTATCTTAGCTTATCTATGGAACCAAACCAAATGAGGTCTTATTTGTTTATTTTATACTTGTTTAAAAAAAAAGTTTAGGCAGTATTTAAATGGAGGAATTTGGACTAATATATTTTAAATATACCTAGCTTTGTCATAGTTCAAATGAGAAAAATTAAAATACTTAGCAAAATTATATTATTTGAAATCTATTTATTTTTCAACTTGTTTATATTTCAAATGACTCCATCAAATGTACAATTTTATAAACTCAATCATCACAGATTCACACCAAATGTTATTACTTTTGAGTTTCATACTAATTAAATTGAACCAAATCAATTTCCTTACTTTTTTTTCAAAGGTTTACCAAATTACTTCAAAGTATGAATATTTGAAGATTGTCGTGAGAATTCTTTAACGGTCCATTTGAACGAGTGGATTTAAAATTCGTGAATTTCACATACAAATAATCACTCTCTCCATGAATTTATAAATACTTAGATTTGAGTTATGTTTAAACTAGAGGAACTCTAATTTCTCTTCAAAATCATGTCATTTGAAATATCTCCTCTCTACTTCTTTCCATCTCTATCTCTTTACTTTTTCTCTTCCCCTTCATCTCTTTATAATTTCTAACTTGAAATACATGCTTTCTTATATGTAAAATTTTTAAATTCATTCATTTTCAAATCCATCCATAGCATTAATGAATTTTGGATAAAAACACCTACTTCTTTAAAAAAATATATATATCAATTCTTTAAACAGATGAAGAATAAAGAAATTCAAATTAAATAAGGGTGAAAGTATTAACAGTTATGCATGTAATTGCTGACAATCTATCTATATATTAATAGCTATGAGATTGGACATGGTGCTTATAAATATACCGAGCAAAATTTTGGGCATTAATTGTCGCACCCGTTAAATATTTCGATCATTAAATCATCGTATGATTTATATCATTGCAAGTAGCAAGAACCAGGCTTCTCCGGTGCTCCATCTCGGCGAGTTCCAAATCCTGACAATGGAGCAGCAGACACTCCCCTTTGATTCAACAAACACCTAAAATACGATAATCGACTCTTCACTTGCTCTGGATCTTTAGCGAGCTTTTCATATGGTGTCCATAGCCTCTCTGCCACAATAACATTTAATGTGAATAAAAACATGTACTCCCTCCCTCGCATGGGAATAAAACATGTATTCCCTCTCCGGTAGGAATAAATATGTGTATAATTTTGTAAATGTGTGCGGAAATCGATATATTATTTTTTAATAATGGAGTACAAAAAGATGCTCAATAAAATCAGCAAGTCCCTCCCTACTACAAACACTATCATGTGTCATCGTCTATGCACGCAAATGTCCTTTTAAAAAAAAGTGCCACCAAATTTCTTCCTAAACTCACGAAGAGTGGCGGAGGAGAGGGGAGGGGTGGGGCCGGTTGGTGTGTTGGGTCAGGACGAACTCAAATAATCATGGTCTAAAGTTAATTGACTGGCCCGAAAAATTCTCATGGCCCAATAGCCCGATACTGGTCTAGTTCGTTTGACAACTCTACTACGAATTCAGTGTAAATTGTCATCCCTAGTCCTTTATCTTGTACTTATAAAAGAACCCCATTTTACTTCATATATATACTTTTTTTGAAAAGATATATGTGTGTGCATATATATATATATATATTAAAAGTATATAATGAGTTAATTGGATCAATAAATTAATGGATATATGATTCCAAGAAAATTGATATTTAACAACACAAATTCTATCATTATAACTTTTTAAGCTAAAAATCTTTAATGATAGAATAACAATATTTCGTAACAGGTTCTATTATTAAAAATAATTTTGCTTTCATTAAAAATTTTAACTAAAGAAAATATTATGACAAAATTTTATTATTAAAGATCATTTTTCTGGTAGCGTCAACTCTTATAAATTACAAGGATTACGTACCTGCAGCAGCAGCAGCTCGTGGCCATATCCTTTGCTCGATATTAGATGCATCAACAAGCTCACCCCACATGCTTATCTCTCCACCAAGCACCAAGGCTTGTTGCTTTGGATCTATGATGTTTGCCAATGGCTCACTTGAGTAGAACCCTTGCCAAGAAGCATCCACATGATCCAAATACCACTTAAATGCATTGCTAACAATGCAACGAAACCCAGCACTTACAGCCCTTTGAGTAACATCTCTTCCGAGCCTAATTAATACAACTCTAAATTTAGCGTTCGTGACGAAAAGAAAAGAAAAACTGACTTGGTTTCTTTTTCATCTCCTCTCTTTTGCTAGTGACCAAAAGTAAAGACCCTTTGCAAAATAATCAGCACTTACCAACTATGAACCACGGTCTTTGGGTACAACTTATTGCCAAAGTTGTTAAAAGTCTCTTCCCTGTGGACATTAATTAAGTTGCAAAACAGAATAGTACTATTAACTTGGCTTTGACAACGGATATTTTTACCAATAGACAACGGATACTTTTACCAGTTAACGATTTCATATCCATGAGACAACGCTATCTGCTGCGTTCGCAACACAAAGTACTGATAAGCTGACGAAGCAGTCATGTTATTTTCAAGTAGCCTGTAAAATGTACACTAATATTATATACAACTCTCATGCATATGTATACATATCTATGAGCAAAATAATTTAAATCTTACCACGAGCTTACATGAGGAGTCAAATACCAGCAACCTGAAATCGGAGTTCAATTACACGGTGATGCATTCAGGGATTATAAGTTCTAATACTGTCTGAAATCGAGAATCTTACTAGTGTTCACTTCGTCGCCTCCCAGGTGAATGAATTTGTACTTGAAGATCTTGCTGAAATCTAATCAAGATTATGATGCAAGTGTTGGCTCATCAGAGATATTTGAGAAATTTTAACTAGTTGTATCATGAAGTAAAAATGGCACCTGAAAGTACTCCATCTATCAATTTGAAGGTAAAGTTATTGCTCACATCAAGAGGCTCCTTGCAATCTGCTGAAGGCCATAAAGAGGGATATCCTATCCCCCTAAACACCAACAATTTCAATGAAAATACATTCGAGAGAGAGAGAGAGAGAGAGAGAGAGAGAGAGAGGGCAGAGTACCAGGATTGAGCATGACCAGGAACATCAAGCTCAGCCAAGATATTAACACCTCGTAGTTTAGCATAACTGAAATGTTAGAACCACTAGTCATTATTTTGCATAATTTCGAAATAAAAACATATCTGATCACTTGCCTTACAATCTCTGTAGCTTCATCAAATGTGTACCGTTCTGAGGTGGAATACGCGCCGTCCCAAAGCTTTGGATACGACGGGATTTCAAGAGGGAAAGACTGTGAATCCACAATATGCCAATGCAGCACATTCTGCCATAAGAGAAAATCATATATAATTCAAGAACTACTCAGCCTCAAATATAAATTGCAGATTTGTCATAGACTAAAACCTCTTTTTGCATAAAAAAGTTCACAAATCAAAGATTTAAAATTTTTGTAGCCTACCAGCTTGGCATAAGCCATTGAATCAATGACCTTCTTTATCACTGACAAAGGCAAATAGTGCCTGGATGTATCTGCAATAAACACATTGGCTTTGAATCAAAGAGAAGGATATTATCATCAAAGATCAAACTATATTGGAAGTAAATCCTAGTAGAGTGCCATCTTATAAATGCAAAAACATCTTGAAAGTGTGCTTTGTGTAGGTGTTGCGTTTACGAGTACTCGATAACCGTCTCACCTATCAAAAGGCCACGATACGGGAACCTTGGCTGATCAACAATGGTCCAAGGAACTTGATTGACCACAATCCTTCTTGAAGAAATGTTGTAACGGCAGAGTTGGGTGAATGTCTTATGAAATATGGTAACATTTTGAAACACATTCATTGTTTAAACATCTATGTCTCATAAATGTAAACAAAAAAAGAATGCAATTTTGAGTTCTTGACAGGAAATTTATCTAACCTGCAGCCCATGCAAAGCTCCATAAATAGTTTGTGCCTACAAAAATACAGAATTGATCAAAATCAGAGCATCATTCATCAATTTTAAGTTGAAAAAAAAAGGATTTGGATTCTCTGTTGTGTCCAACACAGAAGATCCAAATCCGTATAAAACTGAGGCGTACGACTCACCTCAAGTTGAGCATAGATTGGATAACCCTGAGCAGGAATCTCTAGCCTGTACGACTCATCAACGCCGTAATACAACTGCATTGATCCAACACGACCACAATTTAAAGAAGGTGCTTGGTTCAGACTTTTAAATGAGACGAAATTCTTTCAGAAAGTTCTGTATCCCGTACTAAAAATAAAAAAAGAGATGCATATAGACAAAGAACACCTTACTAGAAGGCGAAAAGACGACGACATTGATTCCTTTAAGGACCAAAGAAGGAGCAATGCCGGAAGTAGTGGATTTAATGATGTGGCTTGCTCTGACGACTTCAATCGACCTCAAGAACGCGCTCTTGATGATGCTCGAAGTCGATTCATCAAACTGGCTACACTCTGTGTGCAGCTCAAAATCATCGCTGAGATAAAGACTTCCATTGCCGTAGCTCAGAGATTTTGGCAATGGCCATATGGCTACCTTCTCTATATCAGAAGAATCATCAGCTGATATCAGAATAACACATGCCAAGAACCAAATGGACATGTTTTGTAGCTTTGTTTTTCCCATCTAAGTTCTCTGTCCTATGATCGTGCAATAAGGACAATGAACAAGATCAATGGATATGGGATGAAAATGTATGTGATCATGAGCTATCTAAACCAAGAATCTTGATATGAGTTGACGGAAACTGCAGATTTGAATCGATTTTTTCTTTTCTCCGGCAAGTTTATATGCACTTTCCTTTCTGATGGTCGCCAAATTTATTCCCATATGCTATGTGAAAACAATCCTGTCTTTCCACCATTATTATGGTAGTCAATTATCGTTAATAATAAGTTTATCCACATTAATAATTCTTACTTTATCCATATTTTCAATAACATTAAATTTCATAGGACTTTCTTACCAAAAAATTTGAGGGAGAATATAATGGAATGATGGAGTATCCCAATAATACATCAAATAATTCAGTCCCTTAAAGGTTGACTTATTAATTAGTAATGTTGAGTGGTGTGATAATTGTTTGAAAATTTTGTATTTTAATTGCATTAATTTTATTTGATTTTTTTTATTTATTTACTTTAATGAAACTAATTGAATTTGATTTTGAAAAGCGAATTATTTTGCTATTTTTATAGGAAATTGAAATTATGGGGGAAAACATACTTAAATTAACTGGTGAATTTAATTGAAAAAGCGAGTCAGGATGAATTTAAGAATTGAATTAATTATGCTTAAAATTTGAAGGAGAAAAGAATGGGAAAGTGGGCTTAATAATTTTTACATAGACCCAGGTTATTTGCACCCATTTTGTTTAGTAGTACACACACCATTAACTACTTTTTTTTTTTTATCACTTTTTATAAATTCTGATCTTTTTTATTTTCTCTCGTTTATTCGGCACCTACCCACCCACGTCTCTCTCTCTCCCTAACACCAACATCTCACCCTTAACAAATAAATATTTGTTTACAAACCTCCTTCTTTCACTTTATCTCTTTGCCTTCTTTTCTTTTTATCGCAGCAATTCCAAATCCAAGTTTCTTCTTTTTTCTTTCGATTTAATTTATCAAATAAGATAATATTTGTAAAATACTTATTGATTTTTTTGTTTTATTTCGACAACTTTTTTTCAAAAATCATGTTCAATTTTTTTTACAAAATATATTTTAATTGTTAGAAAAAAATCGAAAATTTTACTTTAATTTGAAAATATTAACAGAGAAAAATATAGAATTTCGAAACTAATTTTCCAAAAAGTTATACATCTGCTTTTTTTTCCTCATGGAATGGATTCATTTTCTTATTTACTTGTATTTTAATCTCTTAAAATTTGACTAGTTATTCTGCAAAAAATATTTTTTTGTTCATGTTTTTATTCTTTTTATATGTTTTGATGTTAATTTGGGAATATTATTTAGGTCACATGAAGTACAAAAAAAAACATTCTACTCGGAAAAAAAAAATTCAAAAATTCATGGTGTGTGCATGTATTTTGAGAGGGAGAGTGATGAGGACATGTATGTATTTTATATGTGTTTAAATATAATAAAATTATTGGGTGTGTGTACTACAACAAAAGTGCGTGCATTAACCTGGGCCTTTTACATATTATAATCTATTTGGAAGCAATAATTCAGCCCATTAAAGAAAAAGAAAAATTTGACAGCCCATTCATTCATTTGTTTTGCAAATTTATTTAAATTGGTGGCTAATGAGTTTTGACCAAACTAAATGGCGGGCCCCACGCGCATTTGACCAAGTGAAAACGTGGCATCCTCAACACCCACTCGCTGTCTTCCATTCCATTCCATCAACTCCACGCCAGAAACAGAGCAAGTTTCACTGCATGGCCGGAAAATTGAAGAAGAAGCCGGAAGAAATCCACCGTCAAATTCGAAGCAAGCTGCCTCCGGAGAAGAGAAGCTTCGCCCATTACCGCTCGAAACCGGAATCTGGAAACAGCCTTGCCGCCTCTCAAGGCTCAGTCACCGAGAATGAACCTACAGCTTACCAATTCCACTCACACACACGATGCCGGAATTAATTGAAGAAGAAACGGAAATTCGCACAGCCACCACCGGGAAATGGAAGCCACCCTCTGTTCTTTGTCCATCACCGGAAATTAATTCACTGCCATTCCAAGCCACCACCGTTTGAAGAAGTGCCTTAAACATAAAATTTTATACATGCAAATATTTTTTATGCATTGCAAATACAATTATTTTTTTGAATCATTTTTTACTTTCTCTTAAACCTCATTAGTTTGAAATGAGACTGAGAGATATCAAATAGAGTTGACATAATTCAAACACCAAAATAAACCTCTATAGTATTTACGTGAAATTTATTACGAAAATTAAATCTGCATTTCCAGGAATTTTCCCCCACATCACCATTCGGCAACTGGCAAGGCCGTAGTCGTACCAGCTATGCTCCTTGTGAAAAAAAAAAAAAAAAGGTTAAAAACTTATATTCCATTGGTTTCATGTGAATTTGCGTATTTTTATTATTTGAATGACTCATGCATCTGTATATTATTAAAAAAGAAAATATCGATCAATTTGTATGTACACACAAAATTATACGTATATTTACTAATATATTTTATTTATAAAATATATTTTTCATATAGATGTGTTACCCCTTAAGGTGTAAATTCCTTCAAAATGAAAAAAATATACTCTCTCTGTTCATTAAAAATGTGCACCTTTCTTTACACGTGATTTAATGTTTATTCAATTTATTTGCTTATAATACGTATTAATAAAAAATAAATATATCATATGATTATATGAAAAAATATTAAAATATTTCCATCTTTGGTAGAATGTGCCTCGCACATTTTTCACTGGGCATGTGTATCAAGTACTCTCTCGTAATTACATTTAGGAGGCGTTTGGTTGGAGACTTTTGGAGGTGAGTAATAGTAATCAAAGTCATAGTGTGTGTTTGGAATGACTCTACAGTTCAGCTACATGAGAACTATGACTTTCATTCCATACCCTTTTCATTCCTATACATTTTTCATTCCTTACAATTATACCAAACAGCCCCTTATATATAGGAATAAAAAATTTGTAAGTTCTATATTTTGTCTTTATTTTGAATTTTGCTACATGTATTTTAATATTGATCATGAAAGTTTGAAAATAATTTGTAAAATAAAAAAAATTAAAATATTTTCAAAATTACGAGATCAATATCAAAATACATAATTCATGTGGATTAAATTCTAATTCGTAAAAAGTTGTAGAACTATAAAAAATTTAATCAATTGCATATATATATATATATATATATATTAGATCAAATATTTTAATTGGAAGTTAACGTACGATCTCACAATTTTCCCTAAAATTAAGTTCATGTTTGCAATCTCTAGTAAAATTGAAAAAATGATATTAAGTAATTTAGTAGCATAATGAAAAAATAAGGAGTGTTTTAAATTTAAATGATTTTAAAAAATAATTAAGAAAAATATATTTACAAAAGAAGTGCATATAAAAAAATATTGAGTAATATTTTTTTGAGAAATGTGTAGAAGTGCTTAAGTAAAAATTAATAATTAAAAATTATTATTTGATCAAAATAGAAATAAGCATTTAAAATAATTATTATAAATATGTTTTAGGTGATTTTTAAAAAAATTAAGCACTTTTACTTTTTATTCTGTTTTTTAAAAAGGCACTGAAGTATTAACGGCTGAGATGTTTTATCCTATCACTCGGTCCTTGACGCGTGGCCAGCATATTGTACGGATTTCTACACTATTTTCCGGTGAAAAGCTCTAGTTTTGCTACCTAATCAAAGAAGGGGGGGAGAAATGGCAGATGCAGCGATCTCATTCGCGGTGGGGAAGTTAGGGGACGCCCTCATCCACAAAGTGGGATTCCTGATAGGCGTCGAGGATCAAGTCCGGTGGCTGAAAGATGAGCTACAGACCATGCGGTGTTTCCTCAGAGACGCCGCCGAAAAGCAAGGCAACAATGAATACGGAGAACTGATACGCAAATGGATATCAGACGTGAGAGAGGTTGCCCAAGATGCTGAAGACGCCATTGAAATGTTCACTCTAAAGCTCGACAAACCAGCAAGGAAGAGAGATCTAGTGAGGAAGTGGGCCGGCTTCCCAAACCACGTGTCGCATCTCAACAGGGTCGGGAAGGAGATAAAGTCCATCCGCACTAGGCTCGATGAAATCAGTCAAAGACGGCAGAGGTATGGAATTGGGAATCTAGGGATGGAGTCTTCGTCAAGAAGCAGCAGATCTGAAGGGGTTGAATGGCGACGTCGTATAGCAGCTCGTTTTCAAAAAGACAGAGACGTTGTGGGGCTAAATGAAGACGCAGATCTCCTGCTTAAAAAAGTGATTCTGGACGAGGAAAAGCAGGGGCTTTCGCTTGCGGCAATAGTGGGGATGGGCGGGATCGGGAAGTCGACACTCGCCAGGAAAATATACAACCACCCAAAAACTGCGGATCGATTCCAGATGCGTGCTTGGGTAGTGGTTTCGAATGAATATGCAGAAGATGACATTCTGAAGCAGATTATGCAGCAGCTTCCCTTCTTCTTAGATGAAGACCAATTGAAGGCTCTGGAATACATCGAGGACGAACAAGTGCGCAAACAAATGCACCAACAAAAGGTAAATGAAATGCGTCGGCAACACCAGGAGATGCTAAAAGACGTGGAGTCTGTGAAGGAGATGCTGCAAGAAATGCTTCGGAAACGCCTCGAGGGAAACCCATACTTCATAGTTCTCGACGATGTGTGGGAATCCACACACTGGGATGCTCTCCAAACTGCTTTTCCAGACGAGCAAGGTTCACGCGCCATACCCTTTTTTCTTTATAAAAGATTAATTAATGCCCTGTTTTCTCACTAATGGGGATATGAGGAAGAGATTAGGAATTTTTAGGGAATTTGTTTCTAAGAATTTTAAAAGCACATACTAATTCACATTCATTAGTTAAACTCCATTTAGTTTGGAATGATAAATAAAAAAAAAATAGATGATGAATTTGAGATAGAATAATATACTCCACATTTTATATTCTAGGCAAGAACTAAAATCTAGCTTATAAGATCTATCTAAGTTTGGTATAAATAAATATTAAACATAATTCCTAAGATTTTAAAATAAATTGTTTATAGCTTATAAGCTGAGACAGTTCAATATTTTCCAAAACACACGACCCTAAACCACTGCCAGCCTCACCACATAAAAAATAAGAAATAAATTATTGTCTCATATTGCAATTAAAATTTGAGCAACACTTGTGTAGAAATTTCTACCATAGAAATATTTATTTTTGAAAAATTCGCGGATCTAAATCGAGTCGGATCATATTTGGACTTTTTTTTCCAAAATTCGCGCAACTTATAGTTCCAGGTTTTTTCGTTCCCAGGTATGTTACAATTTGGGCAAAGACGTGTTACAATTAGGCAAAATCTGTGTTACTAATTCTTAAAAAAATATTTTTTTGTATTTTTCAAGTAACTATAAAGAAAATATGTATTTCTGCAAATATAAATATGTGTTACTTAATTTATTTTTTATTCTCTTTATTGATTTATGTTAATAATATGTTTTTTCGCTCCCAGATATGTTACAATTTGGGCAAATGCGTGTTACAATTAAGCAAAATCTGTGTTACTAGTTCTTAAAAAATTAATTTTTTGTACTTTTCAAGTATCTATAAAGAAAATATGTATTTCTGCAAGTATAAATATATGTTACTTAATTTATTTTTTATTCTCTTTGTTGATTTATGTTAATAATATGTTTTTTCGCTCCAGGTATGTTACAATTTGGGCAAAAGCGTGTTACAATTAGGCAAAATCTGTATTACTAATTCTTAAAAAATTAATTTTTTATACTTTTCAAGTAACTGTAAAGAAAATATGTATTTCTGCAAGTATAAATATGTGTTACTTAATTTATTTTTTATTTTTTTTGTTGATTTATGTTAATAATATTTTATTCATGTACTTAATATATCATTTAATACCTTATATATGTTATATAAAATATAATATATATTTTTATAAAGATAAATAAATGTTTGTGTATACAGTAATTCACATTTGATCTTGCAGTAACACACATTTACTCTAATTGTAACACACATTTGCAGTAACACACATTTACTTTAATTGTAACATACATTTGCAGTAACACATATTTACTCTAATTGTAACACATATTTACTCTAGATATAACATACATTTGCAGTAACACAAATTTACTCCAATTGTAACATAAATTTGCAGTAATACATATTTACTCTAATTGTAACACATATTTGTTCCTCAAATTGTGTTATTATATGAGCACATATATGTTACTATAGGATAAAATGTATTTTTATTAAGAATAAATATGTGTTGTAATATATACATGTGTTACATTGCATGAAAAATATTTACTTCTACAAAAATAAATGAATGTGTAGAAAATATTATTTAATCTGGTTGTAACACACGTTTTGCCTTAAAGTAACATGCATTTTCCCAAATTGTAACATACCTGGGCGAAATCACAAGCTGCGCGAATTTTGGAAAAAAAATACTCAAATTCGACCCGATCCGATTTAGACCCGCGAATTTTCAAAAATTGATATTTCTACGGATCTTAGATCCGTAAAAATTTGTATTTAAGTGTTTGTCTTAAAATTTAAGAAATATTTGCTGCATATAAGTTATCATATAAATGAACTAAACTACTTAAAATTTGCATCTTGATCTTATAAAATATTTAAAATAAGTACAATCTTTTATTTAAAACCGTTTTTTTTTTTTGGAAGCTAAAACTTTCAGTAGTATTCCTATTAAATAAAAATGTATATATAGTATTTGATATTCATTTAAGCTCCTCCTCCTCCTCCTCCTCCAGGTAAAAAGAGCCGATTGCTGTTCACAAGCCGGAACCACATTATCACAAAGCGTCATGGATACATTCATAAGATGCGGCTGTTAAACCCAGAGGAGAGCTGGGAATTGTTGTTGAAGACGGCATTGATTGGAAGATGTCCGCAGGATTTGGAGGACACAGGTAGAGACATCTTGGAAAAGTGTCACGGTCTGCCCTTGGCAATCACCGTAGCTGGAGGTTTGCTAGTGGGAGAGTCCAAGACTGGATGGGACAGAGTTTTGAAACAGATCAAAAACTATCATTTGGAAACTAGTGAAATTGGGAGCAATGTGTCAGCAATATTGGAGCTGAGTTAAAGTGAAACTTAAAGTGAATGGCCCCCTTTATGCATTTGCAAATGCAAACAGGTTCCCTCGAAATATTACTCACTTGACACTCTCTCAGTGTGTTTTCTTACTTCCTGATTTGATGCAACAACTGGGTGAGTTACCCAAATTATTATTCCTCAAGTTAGATCGTGCAACTTCTGTTGAGTCGATCAAAGTATCCCGTGAGGGATTCCCCAGGCTCCAAGTCCTCCACCTCAGAGACATGCCATGGTTGAAAAACATGGAGATAGAAAAAGGTGGAATGTCAGAGCTCCAACGATTGCAAATCTATGAATGCTGTAACCTCATGACTTGGAACCTTAGAGAACACCTCAAATCTGCTGAAATCATCATTGTTGATGATAAATTTGGAAAGCTAGCTAATTTCTGAGCAGCTTGAAACACTTAAAAGATGACATGGTAGAGTGGCCTTAGTGTGTTTTGAGTGTTGCAAGTCCACTCTTTGAAGCAAAGTTGTTAAAGTTTGTTATGAAACTAGCTAATAGAAACTCATACTATAGCAAGTTATAACAGCTGGGTGATGGATGATTGGTTTTAATTGATTCTTATTGCAACTTGAAGCTGAGTCAGCAGTGGTCTTGTTGCACCAAGAGACAACTCACATCAATAAATAGAACTCTATGCATAGAGTTCTAAGAAAATATAACTTTTTATTTTAGTGGTGTGCAATATTTGAAAAAACTAACTTGAGAATCGAGGGGTTTTCCTATAGTAAATCGATGCGTAGGAACCAAGGCGTAGACTATATATGAAAACATACTAATTAATGAGTAGTATATATACTCATATTATTATATAATTACATGTTGATGTAGTGCGGTAGTGCTGAGTAATATATTATTATATAATATATTATTATATATTTCATGTGTGTGGTAGTGTCATATTGGTGCAGGTGCCATTATTAAACTTCTACGAGTAAGGTGCCAACTGCCATTTTTAATATATAAATTTCATTGATAACGTGTCGTTGCCATTATAATTATATAAACAACACTTAAAACTTAATATGAAAAAAACCTACAGTGTATACACATATATACGGCCGGAGATGTGCTC
>JAPKLY010000052.1:539587-629086 GCA_026898435.1 Prunella vulgaris
AAAAAAACCTACAGTGTATACACATATATACGGCCGGAGATGTGCTCGCCTTGAGGAGAACTGCACGACGCTGCTCGTGGAACATCAGCACCACCATGCACCGTCTTAGGAGGGAGAAGATAATGAAATAATGAAAGCCCTTTCAACAACTGATATACCCTCCATTCAGATGACCTTCTACTAGTGAAATTAACTAAACCAACCATCATAAACACTAAGTAGCAATGTCCACAATAACTGATACAAATTTAATTTGATGATTGAGAATATGCATATTTTGACAACTCTCACAATTTTATTGGGAGCTTGACTTATATATATATATATATATATATAGCCAATCAGTTGTTTGGTTAGTTGCTTTTCTCCACATGAAAGCATAGAAATATGGAGATACGATCAAGTTAAATTATCGAACCAAAGAAGAATGTATGCAATTGCAATGAGGCCCTAATTTTATACAATGACATGTGATTTCTACCAAATTAATCTTAAACAAAAATAAACGAGTACATAACCTCTAAATTCATTAAACATATTCCTTAATTCACTGAACCCCTAGCTCTTATTAAGAAACTTAGGGCTTCATATTGTTATTAACTCTCTCTCCACGACTTAGCACATGATAATCACATCTTTATACTCACAACTCAAAATTTTAGGCTTAGATACCTTTTAATTATTTAAAAGGTAATCATTGATATTGAAAAATTAATTAATTTTTGATAAAGTATTTGTCGAACCTGACTCATAGAAGATTTTTAGATTATTTTTAATAAATATACAACACATTTTTTCGAAGTATTGACTAAATTTTGACAGATAAAATAAGTACATTAATAGAATCGGCATATCTAAATAAGTTTGGAGGGGTTTATTACTGTGGAACTCCAATTTTAAGAATCAGGTGAGGCCCAATTGCTTCAAATTTTCACCAATCTAAAAAGTTGGGCTTCCACTTTCAAAAAAGGACCCAACTATACACCCCTCCCATATTATTAGATACCCACACTCAAAATATATTTATTTTATTTTTAATATATTTTTATTAAAATTTACTCGATATTTCAACAAAAATATGTGAAATGTATATTTGTAAAAATCTTAAAAATATTTTGTCAGTAAATATCTGTTAAATTTTAATTAATTTTTTTATAAAATATGGCGAAAATAAAATATATATATTAAAAAAATTATTTTATTTTTTATATATCTTTTTCAAAATTTAATCTATATTTCAACAAAAATATGTAAAGTATATGTTTGGAAATTTTTTAAAAATATTTTGTCAGTAAATATCTATCAAACTTTAATTAATTTTTGATAAAATATAGCGGAAAATAAAATATATACATTAAAAAGTGTGTATCTAATAAGTATGGAGGGGTATATAGTCCGGTCCTTCAAAAAAATCCAAATAACCCTAAACTAAAAGAGTTGGATCCGATCGAGATGAAATCTCCTGGATCTTTCATTAAAAATATCTAAAGGAAAATTAAAATAAAAGTATATTAAAACAATAAGAAAATCCATGAACAGTCACTCGTAACCACATATATATGAAGAGGAAGTTTTTTTCGCAATAGCTGTATTTACTATTGTGTAGGGAGTTTGGAGATTATCAAATTTGTACCAAAATTCCAACTGAAAATAATCATTGACTTTTTAAATTTTTTCAAATTGAACCGAACAAAAAAGTCAAACGAAATCATACTAAACTATACCTAACTGAATAACCGAATTAACAATGAATTAGAATTTAATTATTATTTTAATGAGTAAGTCTCTTATGTACCAATTACACGTGCAACTCAAGTTCATTTTTTAAAAGTTAAACAATTTATTATTTAAAAGTTGCACAAATTATTACTGAAAAATTAAACTGTAAAAAATACATTTTTCAGTAATAACATGTGTAATTTTTCAGTAGTACTTTTGTTGGACTGGCGAACTAATGTAATTAGTTTATGAATAATCGCCTAGGTTTGGAGGTCGTCAGGACCCACCCCGATCCTTAAAGATGCGGAGCTCGCCCACATGGAGGTAACTTACCTGCGTAGCTCGCTCAAAAGGGCTCATCTCTGTCATCCTAGAGCTCGCCGGGAGCTCGCCTTGTACCCCTAGGAAGGTCTCGCCGAGTTCCATCATCGCATAACGACCGTGAGCCACACAAGGCACTAGAGCTCGCCCAAACCACTTAGGCTCATCTCCGAGCTCGCCGACGAGCTCACCTATTAGTTGAATAGAACCCCGATGGTGCGCTCTTTTTCCCTCCGTCCGGTTTATCCACAAGGGTGGTTTACGGCGAGGTTTTTAATGAGTCCCATCCAGTCTAAGGCATAGTAGTAGGACGAGGCATGATAGAGGAAGCAGTGTGAGAGACCAAGACGAGGGTAAGGAACCCTCGTCAACACCGGAAGCCACATAGGCTCGTAAGGTGCCGTCTCACACTCACACGCCTATAAATAAGACCTCTCTTGTACTATTCACACAATTCTGAAAATTAATACAATCCCTACTGCAATATTTCTCTCTCTAAACTTTTTACTCTCCCTCCTCATATTACATCCAAGAACACAAATTCTTTGATTATTGTTTGATGGAATTAACATGTTATAACTAGCCACATAACAAACACCGGTTAGTAAATTCTATCAACAATTTGGCGCTAGAGGAAGGGTCGGACGGTTTTGAACCTGAAAAATTAAAAATCTCAAGAGCGAAAAAATTAGGGTTTGTTGAAGATTTGAAGGTGTTCTTGATAAAACTCAAGAACACTTGAAGATACACATACATCTTCATCCCTTGAACGAAGAACCCAGGTTTCCGGACAAAAACCCAAGTTTTCAGATTTCACGAAATCTGTCCGGGATAAGTTTTCAAACGCGCGCGTGCACACGAATAAACCGAATTTCAGATAATTCGTCACATGCGAGGCTAGACGAAAACTTGCACAGCTCCACTTAAGCTGGACAACCACCGCATCGGCGACCTCCACCACTCCAGCGACCTCCCTCCATCTCGGCGACCTGCAGCAAGCTACCCCCTCTGAAACCCAAAAATGGCTAACACTCGAGCCGCCAAGGGACAGGCCTCCGCCGCTGCGGGAAGGTCTAAAGGGGGTGATCAAAACCAGGCCGAGGTGGAGACCTCACGCCAGGTGGTGGAGACCTCACAACCACCTCCCCAGAAGAGCACCACAGCTCCGCGACCTCCGCGAGTTGCGGTGACCCAGGAGGACTTGGCCCCCGCTCTGAGGGACCTGGTCAGCAATCCTGACGAGCTCCAACGCACCATCGCGACCCTACAAAGGTTGCAGCAACGACAGCAGGACGAGCTCGCCCTAGTACCCAGGCGAGCTCCAGCCGCCGAAACCCGGGAGCAGACCAGGCCCACCTAGGGCACCCAAACCAGGGGGGACTACAGCGTACTCCCCACCGAGCAGGAGGCGAGCTCGGCACAAGCTCGCCAGAGCAGGGAGAGGACCGGCAAGGCCAAAATGGTGGAGGAGGGTCCCGCTCCTTACACTGGAAGGGAGTCGGCCTACACCGGGGCATCTGGCACCCACCACTCTCAAAGGAGGGAAGTCCTCCAAGGTCGCCTGGGCCCGAGATACGAAGAAAATGAGCGTACGGCAGCCCCAGCTGCGTCCCATGGGGACTCCGACCAACAGCCACACATGTCAGCCCACGAAAGGTTGAGGAGGCCCGCCACTGACCGGTTAGGCCCCCACGGCGGACGCCAGTTCCAGCCCGCCACTGAGAGGTCACCCCAGAGTGAGGCACCTCGGGGACATGCGTCCGCGAGACGCACGACCTTTGAGAACCCTCCGCCGGAGGTGACCCGAGATGACGAGGTGGCCTCACTGAAAAAGACCGTTGAAATGCTACAAGCATAAGTAGCAGCCAAGTCTGGCAGACCTGACGCCACGACTCTCCCCACCTCTCCATTGGCACCTGCCATCCTTCGCGCACCGGTCCAAAAGAAAATTTAATTCCCGGTGATGTCCGCATACGAAGGCGAATCGGACCCAAAAGTCCACCTGGCCAAGTATGCGGATTTCATGATTTCGATCGGCGCCACCGACTCCACCCAGTGCCGGAACTTCCCGCTGACCCTAGGGGACCGAGCTCACCGCTGGTTCTCTTCACTCGCCCCGGGGTCAATCTGCTCATTTGGCCAACTCTCACGGGAGTTCCTGGCCCACTTCTCTGGGTTCGGATCTTACCTTACCCAGAAACACCGGCTCGCCAACATCCACCAAGGAGAGAGCGAGACCGACCAGCAATACCTGGAAAGGTTCGACAAAATCCTGCTGGAAGGCGAGCCAGTGAGTGAGGACACCAAGGTCGTCGCAGCGATGGCCGGACTCAGGAGGGGCACCGACCTCTGGAAGGAGATGCACCTCGCATGTCCCAATACTTACAGTGAATTCCGCCACAAGGCGGGGGTGTTTGTGGCAATGTAGGAGGCACTACTGAAAGAAGTTGGTGCCCACGAGGAAAGGAAGCCCTACGGGAAGAAGTCCGGGGGCACCTACAAAGCTCCCCGGAACTTGAAGGCCTTTGGCGAGGGAGACGAGCTCAAAGAAAAGGTCAATCAGGTCCTCACTGTCTCCGTTGACCACGTCTTCACCGCCGTCAAAGGCAAGGCCATGCTGGAGGAGCCAAGGCGGATCCGCCAGGACCGCACGAAGCTCAACCCCAATAAATTCTGTGCTTATCATCAGGCCATCGGCCACTTCACCAGCGAGTGCCGAGACCTCCTCAAGCAACTCTGGAAATTTGACGAGGAGGGGAAATTGGCCGAGTTCGTGAAGAAGGCCCCAGCTAAGAGACCGAGGTTCGAGAGGAGGGCTACCTCCGATGACGAGGAGGAGGAAGCAGACCAACCTGGCCCCCACCACAGACGGAGGGCACCTCCCCAACCTCAGCAAAACATGGAGCCGACTCGGGAACTCTTGGTTCTTGAGGAGGAGATCGGAGCTGCAGGAGGTCTCCAGGACGGGGGATCCTCCATATCCAGGAGAAAGAGGAAGACCGAAATCCGAGCCATAAACCAAGTCCAGGAAGGCAGCTCCGGCCCCAGGTCCGTCTCACAGCTCGCTGACGAGCTGACATTTTCTTCAGCGGACCTGGAGGGGGTACTGATGCCCCACAATGACTCGTTGGTGATAACCGCCAACATCATGAACGTCCGAGTTCACAGGCTACTTGTGGACACCGGCGCATTCACCAACATTCTCTTCAAATCCACCTTGGATGCTTTAGGTGATTTTGAGTCGTATCTGGAACCTAGCAATGCTAGGATAGTGGGGTTCGGAGAAGCTGTAACCATCCCCCTAGGTAGTGTTAGGTTGAGCGTCCAGCTTGTATCGGCTGAGGATCCCGAAAGGAGACTGACTAGGCTCATAGATTTCCTAGTTGTCGACCAGCAGTCCTCCTACAACGGGTTCCTTGGTCGTCCATTTATTAATGAATTCAAAGTGGCGTGTTCGACCTACTACTACTGTTTAAAATTCCCAACTCCAAAGGGTGCCGGAACTATAAAATGTGACCAGAAAAAGACACGAGAGTGTTTACTCCAAATGAAAGATGGTCAGGTCAAAAAAGAGGTGACACGAGTCCAAGTCCTTGAAGAGGACGCACAGATTCCTGCAAACGAGCCAAACATCCTGGACGTCATCTCGGTCGAAACTGAGATGATGGAGGTAGGCGATTTGTCAGAAATCAACCAAGGCACTGGACCTGTGCAAGACACACAACCGACACCAATGGAGGACTTGGAAGAAACCCAAGTGTTGAGACCTGCGCAGGGGTCGGTACCTGCGCAGGGACAGCAGCCTACTCCCATGGAGGTAGCTGATGAGGCCCAAGGTGGGGGACCTGCGGGAGGTCAAGAACCAACACCAATGGACGTTGACCCAACTCCCCAAGTCACAACACCATCCCAAGCCGACAGACCACCGGAGGTGTTCACAGCCAACGGGCTCGCCCAAGCTGAAAGCCAACCCGATGATCTCGAACCACGCATAGGCCACGAGCCTGCGCAGATATCACAAGGGGAGTGGGACGAGTTCATCAATGACCCGAGGTGGAAAAGTCAAAAGAGAAAAGTAACCCCCATGGAAGAGTTGACGACACTCCCGGTGGACCCGGAAAGGGACTTAGAACTTTTCATCGGTTCTGAGTTACCTGAGCCGTACCTGTCGAGGATGGAGCTCTTCTTGATGACCAACCTAGATGTGTTTGCCTGGTCCCATGAAGACATGACGGGGATCCCGTTGGAACATGCTTGCCACAGACTTAACATAGATTCGACGAGGAGACCCGTACGCCAAAAGCAAAGGAAGTATGGACCAGACAAGTACGCAGCTCTAGCAGTCGAGGTGGAGAAGTTGTTAGACAACAAGCTCATCAAGGAAGCTTTGTGTCCGCAGTGGGTCGCGAACCCCGTCCTAGTGAAGAAACACAATGGGACATGGAGACTCTGCATTGACTTCACAGACCTGAACAAAGCATGCCCGAAGGACAATTTTCCACTACCTCACATTGACCAGTTGGTGGACAGCACCGCAGGCCATGAGATGATGACATTCATGGATGCTTTTGCGGGCTATCACCAGATAGCTCTACACCCAGATGACCAGGAACACACGGCATTCTACACCAACAAGAACATGTATTGCTGGAAAAGGATGCCGTTCGGACTCATCAACGCCGGAGCTACCTACCAAAGATTGGTGAACAAAATGTTTGACCAACACATTGGCGAATCCATGGAGGTGTACGTGGACGACATAGTTGTCAAGAGTTTGAGAAAAGAGGACCACCTGGACCACCTGAAACATACCTTCGACATACTGCGCCACTACAACATGAAGTTGAACCCCAAAAAAACCAGCTTCGACGTACACTCTGGGAAGTTCCTGGGGCACCTAGTTAGCCAGCGGGGAATTGAGGTCAACCCAACACAGGTCCAATGCATAATCGGGATGGGGATACCCGATTCCGTCCAAAAAATTCAAAGACTAACCGGGTGCATGGCAGCCCTGAACAGATTCATCTCCAGGTCCGGCGACAGAAATCGTCCATTTTTCGAGGCAATTAAAGCAAACACACGGAGGTACAAAGAGGCGGCCAAAGCCAACAAGCTCCACCTCAAAAACCACTTCCTCTGGACAAATGAATGCCAACGAGCCTTCGAAGATATCAAAATATACCTGGCGGATACACAGGTTCTGTCGAAGCCAATACCTGGAGAGAAGCTATATCTGTACCTAGTCGCATCGGAGGTGGCCATCAGCTCCGTTCTGGTCCGAGAAGAGGCGAAAACACACCTACCAGTGTACTATGTGAGCCAAGTTTTACATGAAGCAGAGTTGCGGTACACCCCAACAGAAAAGCTGGCTTATGCACTGGTGATGAGTGTTAGAAAATTGAGGCCTTACTTCTTTGACCACCCAGTAGAGGTGCTGACAACGTTCCCACTGCGTCAAATATTACAGCGCCCAGACACTGCCGGACGCCTACTGAAATGGTCACTGGAGATCAGCCAATACGGTATAACCTACGCACCCCGAACAGCGATCAAGGGATAAGCACTTGCCGACTTCATCGTCGAGCTAACTTTCCCACAGATCCAACGAGGGGGCGTATAGCTCCGTGGCATCTCTACGTGGATGGATCATCAACTAGCATGGCAGCCGGCGTGGTCCTGATCAGCCCAGACAGACAAGTCTTCACCTCCGCAATTTCGGTTCGACTTTCGAGCAACCAACAATGAGGCGGAGTATGAAGCGTTGATAGCAGGACTTAGACTATCATTAGCTGTGGGGGCAACCAATCTTCAAGTTTTCGGAGATTCCCAGCTAATAATATCCCAAGTCCGGGGGGAATTTGAAGCAAAAGAACAACAAATGATGACCTACCAGAAGATAGCCGCGCATCTGATCTCGATGTTTACACAAGTTTACATCAATCAAATACCGCGGCTAGAAAACACACAAGCAGATGCTCTAGCCCGGCTAGCTACTAGCAACGGCGAAGCCGAATTCACGGAGGTTGTGATCACCACACTGAAAAACCCCTCGACGTCCGTTTACAAGATATATCAAACCTCGAGTGGGGGGCAAGAGGATAGTGAAGATGGTGAAGATTGGTGCACTCCAATCCGAAAATACTTAACAGACGGAACAACCCCCGTGGACACCTGGGAAGCTAGCCGGTTAGTAAAGCAAGCTGCCAAATATACGCTGCTAGATGGCCAGCTCTATAAACGTGGATTCTCTCTACCCCTACTCAAATGCCTAACTAAGAAGCAGGGGTCTGAAGTGTTAGAAGAAATTCACGAAGGAATCTGTGGGAGTCACGCTGGGGGGCAAGCATTGGCATATAAGACGATCAGGCAGGGCTACTACTGGCCCACTCTCCGCAAAGATGCCATCAGCTTCGCTCGAAGGTGTCGAAAGTGCCAACTTTTCACACCTAACATCCACTCCCCAGCCAACCAGCTTAAGTCGGTTTTCAGCCCATGGCCTTTCGCGAAATGGGGTATCGATTTGATCGGCCCATTTCCACCTGGTAGAGGCGGTGTAAAGTTCGCTGTTGTAGCAGTAGACTACTACACTAAGTGGGCTGAGGCCGAAGCTCTCACAACTATAACCCAAGAAAGGATGATCGGCTTCATTTGGAAAAACCTGATCTGCAGGTTTGGACTCCCGCAGTCGGTCATCACTGATAATGGAAGGCAGTTCGACGGACAGAAGTTGAGGGACTTCTGCAGTTCATGGAACATCAAGAAGCACTACTCAACTCCATATCACCCCCAGTCGAACGGCCAAGTCGAGGCGGTGAACAAGATCCTGAAACACATATTGAAGCTCTGCCTCGAAGAAAAGAAGGGGAGCTGGGCAGACGAACTCCCGGAGGTCCTATGGTCCTATAGAACTTCCTATAGGGCCAGCACCGGGGAGACCCCATTTGCCCTAGCCTTCGGGACTGAAGCCGTAGTCCCGGTAGAAGTCCAGAACAAGACTTGGAAAGTGGTGGGATATGATGAAGAAAAGAATGATGAAGCCTTGGCAGTAGAAAAAGATCTGATCGAAGAGACCAGAGCTTCATCAGAAATGAAAAATGCAACCTACAAGCGTAGAGCAGAAAAATATTACAACTCTCAGGTCCGAGACCGAAAATTCAAGGTCGGAGACCTGGTGTTAAAAAAGAAATTGATGGCCCCACCAGGCGTATTCGGTTCAAACTGGGAAGGACCGTTCCGGGTCACCACAGCTTGGCCAAACTGTACCTATGATCTGGAAGACGCAGAAGGCAAAGCTTCGTCATACACCTGGAGCTCGGCACATCTAAAAAAGTTCTACCAATAGATTAGAATTCTGTAATAGACTAGTCGAAGGTTGGCATCAGAAATGTAGGTGGCAACCGATGTAAATTATGTCGCTGTAAAAATTCAGAAAAATTCGCGAAAAAGACGAAGAAATGTCTAAGGCAAGGTTCATGAAACCCAATGGCCCAACGTGAATCAATCGAAGTGCAGTTCGCCGCCCTAAGTGGTCTAAGACGAACGATTCGCGGCCCTAAGTGGCGTAAGATGAAGAATACGCACTCTCAAAACAGAGGTACAATTCGTAGTCGTAAGTGACGTAAAACGAACGATTCGCTTCTCGAAGTAGAATAAGACGAACAATTGTGTACCAGAAAAATAAACAAAAACGAGCTATTTTAAAAAGTTATAACGTAAAAGCGCAAATACATAAAGGAAATGAGTTGGACAAAAAATGCTCGGCTTATATTCAAAAGGATACTTAAGAGATTTTCAAGCCAAAAATATACTTGAAAAAATCCTAAGTATGAGTAGTGGTGCTGGCCACAAAGGCCGACCAGCTGGCCGTCTTTGAACTACAAAAAGCTCCTTCTGGGCGAGCTGCATGTGCCCGGCGAGCTGAATCTACTTGAACGAAAAGTAAAGCTACAAAAATGGGGCTCCTTCTGGGCGAGCTCCACAACCCGGCGACCTACTTCAAGTTGGAAATTAAAAAAGCTAGTCTACGAAAGCAAGGAAAAATCCTAAATCCCCGGAGCAGCGGGGACATCGGAAGGCATCTCGGAGGCGGCAGTAGGCGCATCAGCGGTGACCTCGGCAGGGGCAGCAGCGACCTGGGAAGCTGGAATGGCGAGCTCTACCTCGGAAGTGATGTTACCAGTCAGCCCGCTGGCATCAAACTCACCCAAGTTCAGCATAGTGTCCCCACAGGCCTCCTGCAGTTGCTCGACAGTGAGGAGAACGCGATCTCCCTCGCGAGCGACCTCCTTTGCCTCTCCGAGGTTCAGTTCCGGCACCTCGACTGTCTTGATAATTCGAAAATGGTCCGGTACAAAGTCGAGAGGAAAGCCGAGCTCAGGCAGGTCGCCGATATCCAGCTCGGCGCCATCGGGGAAGGGAACTCGGTCCAGGCACGCCTTAAAGTCACCCACGACTGCCTCCACCTCGTCGTCCCTATGAGCTCGGGCCCACCAGAGAGTCCGCAGAACCTCAGCATAACATTGGACACATCCTCTGTCAGAGGCCTCGGCCTTCACGGCCGCCAGGTCCGGCGAAGAGGAGGCAAGACTACGCAGCTCGGCGACCTCATTCACCTTCGCCTCTAACTCACCCCTTAGCCTCTCGCATTCGGCATTAGAGCTCATTACCAGACCCCGCTGCAGTGCGAGGTCTTTCTTCGTGATCCCGTGATCGCCGACCTCCTGGGCGAGCTGGGCGGCGAACTCTTCTTCCTTGGCCCTTATCCTTGCCTCAGTCTCCTGCTCGAGCCGGGCGAGCCGATATTGGACGGTCTCGAGCTGCTGGAGGGCGCTTTGCTCGGTGGCCAGCGATGCCTCGGCCCGTTCCTCGGCGAGCTGCACCTGTTTCTTCGCTTTGTCAGCGGAGTCCGCCAACGCCTGCATCCGCTTGTTCCTATCGGAGCGACCTGTCTCCAACTCGGCAACCTGCTCGAGGGCCTTTTGATTGGCGAGCACCAATCTACTCGCGTAGTGGCCCGAGAGAAGCAGGTTCTCCCTCAGGTCCTGACTGTTGATGCCCGCCACCAACGGGGTCGTCCAATGCCTAGGCATCTCGCTCACAGCGTCCCGGGCTATGCCCGGAGGGAGATTCCGCATCGAAGTGAGAGAGCGAGATCGCTCAAAGGCATGCAGAACCTCGTGGCGGTTCGGGAAGGCGATTGGAGCATAACTGCAAGATCAAAACAGATGAAAACTGTTAGAAAAATAAAGGACTGAAAAGCAATGAAAGTCAATTGGGCGAGCTACTTACTGAGCTCGGTCAGGATCCCAACCCAGTAGCGTGTCGTCGGTGGTTTGCACCCCGAACGGAGAAGGCGAAGGGGGCGAACTCCGAATGGGTGTGGCCGCCAGCGGGGCGGCGGATTGGACAGAGCCCCCCTGTCCTGACCTCGTCGAGGTCCTCTCAGCCCGGTCAGACTCCTCGTCAACCAGGCCGGTGTATCTCGTTCTTTTGCGAGCCGGGGGATCCTCCTCGCCAGCTCGGGAGCCACCACCACCTTGGGCCCCCCTCTTTCCTCGACCTCGCTCGGAGGGGGCAACAACTCGTCCTCCACCTCGCCCAGCCCGGGCGACCTTCGATGCCTTGGACTTTTCAGGAGCCTTGGCTTTCTCCTTTTGGGCTCCCGACCCACCTGCCTCGCCCTTTTTGGAGGCGAGCTCTGCCTTCTTGCTCGCCTCCAGCGCGAGCACAAACGGCGGGGTGAGTCTGTTGGGGCGAGGTGGGCCCATCTCAAATCGCTCTTTCACGAGTTGATAGGCCTCGGGGACCTCGGCGATCGGAATGGCAACGAAGCTACCACCTGCATAAAAATTGCAAATATTAGCATGATGGGCGAGCTCCCCCCATAGGCGAGCTGCAAAGAGTTGGACCTGGGAGCTCGGGACCTTGGATGTCAAGGTGGTGCGGTAGTGTAAGAAGCCCGGCGAGACACAGGCAATGGTGCGCGCACAAATGGGCGACCTGTCTGTCCCTCTCGCTTCTCAAACAGCAGATGGCGCGCACCACGTCGAACTGCTCAGACACTTTAGGCCTGCCCCGGCTGGATTTGTCTCTCTTCGGAACTGCAAAAGGAAAGGAAATTAGAATTAGTATATCTAATTCAACCCACGCACACCGAAATAAGAGACCTACTGCTGGCTTCCCCATATCCCCCTGGGGTGGGAATACGGTCACCCCGTCCATGATACGTGCTGGAGGCTCGCCAATCTCCACCGATGAAGAAAAACTGCTTCTTCCATTCACGGACTTTATTGGGCAGTTCCCCAAGAAATTTCTCCCATGGACGAGCTTTCAGGTAATAATACCCCGCGCCGTCCTGCGCCCGCTTGGTCACGGCGAAAAGCTCGCCCAGGTCCACCGAGGTTGTCGCATTCTCATAACCCTCCAACCCAAAAACAGACAGGGCGGCGAGGAGGTTGCTCCATGCATTCGGTGTGAGCTGGGTGATGGCCAGATTATTGTCAGCAAGGTCTTGGCCAAGGATCGGGTGCAGCGGCAAAGTAAGCCCGGCCCTCAAAACATCTACGTTCAAAGCGGTCATCCCCTCAGGAGGTGCATCGGCCCGCTCATCCTTCATCGGGGCATACATAAAAATATCCAGTGGGATGCGATACTCCCTGCGTATAATAGGCAGGTCGCATTCATCGATAAGGCTCACCACCTCGCCAGCCTTGTACTCAGAAGGGACGACTTCTTCCAGGTCGGCGGGGTCAGCGCGAGGTGCCCGATTCGGACAGGGGAAGCTCGCCGCGTACTCGGCGACATACTCGTTCAAATCAAATGGGTGAGCCACATGGGCGGGGACCTGGTACTCAACCAGCTGAGGTTCCGAAAAACCGATGCGGCGGAACCATTCGAGCGTGACCTCCTCCAGCTCGCCACCCTCCTCACCGACCTCGGCAGCGCCCTCCTCAACCTCCTCGGGTCCCTCGTTGCCGCTGGAAACTCTTTCCTCTTGGGCGGCCTCGCCACCTTCCTCCCATACCTCACGGTACACGGAACTGGAGGCTCCTTCCTCCGGATCGGGACGTAGCTCGCTAGGCAGCTCGCCAAGCGGCTCGCTGGAGACCTGGCGGGCTACCGAGGTCGCCTCGGAGCTGGAGCTGATCTCCACGTACGAAACCCAAGGTGGCTCATCCTCAATTATGGGCCGTTTATCAGGATTCCGGTCCGACAGGGTTCTACTCGAAGAGCGTGTCGACATGGTCTCAGAAGAGTTCAAAGGTCCCAAAGTCCAAAGTCCAAGAGTCAGGGAAATGCAAAGTTTCTCGGTGCAATCCACGGTCCAAAACCCCGTAATCCCGAAGAAACAACAGAAAAATCAAATAAAAAATAGAAGAGAAGGGAAAAGAAATCGAATCCTACCTTGAAGAGCCTTCGAAAATCCATCGAGCATAAGAAAAACCGGTCATCGGGAAAGCTCTGAGAATTCGAAATGCAAGAAGTGAGAAAATGAATCCATTTCCCCCTATTTATAGACGTCGGGGCGAGGTGCGATATTCACAGAGTACAGGGACCTGTTTGCAAGAAATTTGAAAGTTAATGTGATTGTGGGCGGGAACCGAGGTCTCAAAAGGCGTGCATGACCCCTGGATTCCCGCACCACGACGACCAGGAATAACCGCCCTCACCGAGCTCGCCTCATAGCTCGGCAATCACCCAGAGATAGTTCGCCGAATTTCAAGTTCTCCAGCTCGCCTGCACATTTGACGAGGTCATGACACATGCGAGCTGGGGGGCAAATGTTGGACTGGCGAACTAATGTAATTAGTATATGAATAATCGCCTAGGTTTGGAGGTCGTCAGGACCCACCCCGATCCTTAAAGATGCGGAGCTCGCCCACATGGAGGTAACTTACCTGCGTAGCTCGCTCAAAAGGGCTCATCTCTGTCATCCTAGAGCTCGCCGGGAGCTCGCCTTGTACCCCTAGGAAGGTCTCGCCGAGTTCCATCATCGCATAACGACCGTGAGCCACACAAGGCACTAGAGCTCGCCCAAACCACTTAGGCTCATCTCCGAGCTCGCCGACGAGCTCACCTATTAGTTGAATAGAACCCCGATGGTGCGCTCTTTTTCCCTCCGTCCGGTTTATCCACAAGGGTGGTTTACGGCGAGGTTTTTAATGAGGCTCATCCAGTCTAAGGCATAGTAGTAGGACGAGGCATGATAGAGGAAGCAGTGTGAGAGACCAAGACGAGGGTAAGGAACCCTCTTCAACACCGGAAGTCACATAGGCTCGTAAGGTGTCGTCTCACACTCACACACCTATAAATAAGACCTCTCTTGTACTATTCACACAATTCTGAAAATTAATACAATCCCTATTGCAATATTTCTCTCTCTAAACTTTTTACTCTCCCTCCTCATATTACATCCAAGAACACAAATTCTTGGATTATTGTTTGATGGAATTAGCATGTTATAACTAGCCACATAACAAACACCGGTTAGTAAATTCTATCAACAACTTTGTGTAACTTTTAAAAAGTAAACTTGAGTTGCATCGTATAACTGGTGCATAGACTAATCCTATTTTAATTTGTATTTGTTAAATTTTATTACAATATTATTGAATTCAAGTACAATTATATTTTAGTTACTGAAAAGAAAATTTATAATTTCACTTGCATTTTTTAAGCGAGAACTACTATTTTCAGTGACCAAATTGTCAATATATATAGTTCAAAAATCATTGTCAATGCGTGTTTTGTGCGGAAAAATCTTGATGGGAGAAAAACAAATGCGGACACATATTTATTATTAGAGTTAAAATCAATTTATCACATGTATTATATTGTTTATTTTAATTTATAATATGTACTATTTTTTTATCACATTACAACTTGTACTAAGAAAAATTTACAAAATGCTACATAAAGTTTTTTTTTTTTTGCAGTGCTATATTTGTTAAGATTATATTCATCATTCCATATTATTTATTTACTTATTTTATATTATAATTATTAATAATAAAAAATTGACGTTAAAATTTTTTAATTTCTATAGAACGAAGATAACATAATTGGAATTCGATTTTTACTGGTATCGATTTTTATGTGGCAAAAAATAAATATAAATAAATTATTGATATGAAATGACGCATATAACCTTGAAAAATATAGCATTGACAAGAAAAAAAAACTTAAATATAAATTACAATTGGTCAATTTTTCATAGTACAAATTGCAATTTAATAAAAAAAATTAGTACGAATTACAAATTAAATTAAAATAAAGAATATAGTACTGATGGCAAATTCATATTAACCCTCATTATTATTAATCATTTCAACTCCATGTTTCAAGATATCCCATTTATAATATTAAAATATCTTGTGAACTAAAACTATAAATCTGAAAATAAAAAAAAAAATCGAAATTTACCTAACCTTAGTCTTCATCCATAGCTTCATTTTCTCCTATTAAATAATTTTTCACCAATTGAGGAGCGATCACGAATTTTTTCACAAATTATAATAAATATAGTAGTTATTATTTTATAATATTTTTTTGTTCTTGAGCTCTTTGACCTAATTACAAATTTAAATAATTTAAGATATCTATACTAATATAAAAGAGGGAAGCCAATGTTAATCATTTTTGGACCTTTTTACCCTTGTCATATATTATTTTGTTGATTTCAACCCAACATCTAAAACACTTTTTCCACTCCTTTCAAAATAATCCCCATTATTCCACTCTTTTCTTCAGAGACCCTCCATTTCCAACTAAACCTACGCTACACCTGTTTGTCTACTGTTCCAAACCTTCCCCCAAATTCTTTCCTTCTCCTGCCGGCATTGGAACTTCCGACGACCATAACGCTCGACGGACCGATGACTCAGTAAGATGCGGCCAGGTATCCCGCTCTTGACGGAGCCCGTGCAATGTCTGCTGAGGGATTATCGGCCGACCCCGATTATGCACCTTCAAATGGCGCAGGATCAACGGGCGAACATAAGGCGGCCTGATCTTCCCGGTATCCACGGGTAACCATGAGGCTTATGAAAACTTCCTCCGTCTTTCTCTCTTCTCATTTTCCTACATCACTCTCGCTCAGCCGATTCGCCTTCATCTGCGTTAATTTGATTAATCCGGATCGATCGTTACCGTCTCCATCTCTATTTTCATTTCCATCTCTGTCGCTACCTTGGGTGCATGGATTCACCTGATATTTTACGATCTCAAATTATTTGGATCGGGAGACTTATCGGCAATCTAGGATCGGAACATCAGATTGTAAACAGTATGAATTTCTCTTTTATACTATTTTTTTAAAATTAATTCATTGGTGGACTGATGTGATGCAAGGTTTTATTCGCTCTTCTTGATTTTTTATGTAGTTGTTGATCATGCAGATTCGATCAATTAAGATTTTAGTTAAATAGTCCTCTGGGATTGATCGAATCTGGTGAGTGTTTCCTAACTCATATTTGATGTGAATTGAATGAGATATTGACAAGTGGTACTTTGGATAAACCTGTTAGTGTTAATTAATTTGGTATAGGTGTAATGTTTGGGTGCAGGGATTACCTAAGATTTTACTATCTCAAACTTTTAAACTGCATGGATGCAATTGGCGCTGCCTCAACTTTCTCAAAACCTCGCCGATATTGTGTAAGATCGTTTTTTAAAAAATTTCTTTTGGCGTATTTTGTGCTTTTAGGGTTTAAATTTATGGCTTCTGTCTATTTATTAGAGATCCAAAGTTTATTTTATGAATTATGATTTTTCCCTAGAGGATTGTGGAAGCTCTATTTGAAATTATTATTTTGGATTTTATCTTCATTTGTTGCAATAATCTTGAGAGGTGCAATTGATTTGTATATTACTGGATATTTTTAATTTGTAGTATCTATTTTGTGGCGTGCCTAATTGGATATTTTTTATGGTCCGTAGTCTAATCACACTGTCACCTAATTATTTTTCAAATGAGTACTTAAAAGGGAAAAATAAAATAAAAATAAAAGTGATCACCGATTCTTATAATAGTAGATATTTCCAGTTATTGCCACTTGGCTTGGGTATTTGTGTATTTGGAACTTCGGACGACCATGAGGCTCGACGGACCGATGACTCAGTAAGATCCGGCCAGGTATCCCGCTCTTGACGGAGCCCGTGCAATGTCTTCCGAGGGATTATCGGCCGACCCCGATTATGCACCTTCAAATGGAGCAGGATCAACGGGTGAGCAAAAGGCGGCCTGATCTTCCCGGGATCCACGGGCAACCATGAGGCTTGCATTAAGGCTATGAGTTTGAAGCTAACATTCCATGTGTCCTCATAAACTTTATGCCATTGCGTACATCCCTTGTCTGTGTGGTATACAAGTGATAATCGAGGGCTTATTTCTATGTTATTTCAGATGGATCGTAGGCTAAACAAAGAAGCCGAAGAAAGAGGAGAGACGTACAAAATTACCAAGCTGAGGTGAAATGAGGAAATGGACGAATCTGACTTGGTCCATTTGCGCAGATCATTTGAAGAAAGAGAAGCCCTTCTCCGAGATATAAGCTGGTAAACTTTGTCTCTTTACTTATTCTGATTGTAAATGGCATTGATTTTCTATATCATGATATATTTTTCGGTATTGTATCTTACTTGATTCTCTTCTACATTTAGGATATAAGTTCTTTCAAAAAAATTATTTTGTCACTGTTTGGTTAAGGGGTATCATAGTGAAAGAATGGGAATGGAAATGCAATATGTTGTGTTGTAACGAGGACTTAGAATTGAAACTGAGTTTTGATTCAAGATTTATAAATTTATGGTCTTTGATTAGTTTGAATTCTCCTGCTTTGTATTAATGCCATGTAACAGTATTTGTGATCCTCAAATATGTTAGTGAAATTTCTGACTCTTATGTCCCCTTTGCAGATTAAGTGTGAAATTTCAACCATGAAATTATAAGGAACCCTTGCATGTGTGAGGTTGGGTTTGACTTCTCCAAGAATGCTCATATTGTGAACCTATTGATAAGTAAATTGTTTTGATGTCGGTTATGGCTAGCAAGACAAAGATATATATTGTTATGGCATTTGTCGCTGGTGGTAAACTCTTTGAGAAAATTGTATGTTTTCTTCACTCTTATAGTCTTATGATAGCCTGATGACAATTTTATAGATGCATTTAAGTAAAAATTCAAAAATTTGATGCTTTCTCATGTGCAGATGAGTATAGGATGGCTGAAAGAAGATGAAATCAGGAACTTTCACCTAGCTACTCAATGTTGTTAATTATTGTCATAGTCAGGGGGTTAAACAAAAGGACCTCAAGGTACCTCCCATTCCTTCTTTCATATTTTCATATTGACATACACTTGTTGAATGGTGGCCATTAGAAAGTAATGAGTGCTGGTAGATTAGTCATGCAAATGTTCAACACCATCCACTCATGTCTGTCGAAATTGTGAAAGTAGATTATCTGGTGTTATATTATATGATGAAGAATATTTTATATAGTAGAATTATATATCAAATGTGGTTGATCTTTGTGTATGTCATCTAATGCAATTAGCTTTTATGTCTTTGTTAGGTTAGAAGAGAAGCTAAATAATATGTAGAGTTAGTCAATAAAGTTTATCGTCAACAGAAGGTATCAATTGCACCAAATAAATTCCTTTCTGGATGCTCTAGATAATCCTCAACGTACATGATTAGCTTTTGGTTTACTGGAGATATCTAATTATGGTGTCTTACAAACCTAATGAAAATTTAGTGGTCATTCATTTGGTGGTGGGGATGCTACGTTGCATATTGTAATCAACATTCCTTAATAAAAGTTTTACTTGCAAACTCTTCTTTACTGGGTATAGTGGTGCCTGGTGGTATATTGACAGAAGCTGGCATTGGTCTGATTGACCTCATATCGCAATCTGGCCTCTACCAGACTAACATATTCTTACTAGGAGATAGAACGGTACTCATTAATAATTTAGGTCAAAAAAATAAATATTACATGTTAAAGCATGAATCTTTCTTGAGATTGTCCATATGCATGAGAGGAAATAAGCACTCCATGCCTCCGACGTTAATATTTAAGTACTTGTATATCTTAATAAGTTTGCTTGGTATTAATATGATCTTTTCTGGTAGATCACTGCCACTAAACCATATTACTTAGGGTTCATCCATATAGGCTAAGATACAAATGACTATTTGCAAAAATTTTGGCACATGATAATACTTGTGGAACTATATTTGATTATCTTAAGAATTCTCTTTAAATCACACTGGGAAAATGTTCAAATTTGCATCTTGAAAGTCTTTTCCATCAGAAAATTTCTATAGTTATCTTATTTCTGTTATTTATTACTTTTCTTTAGAACTTCTGACGAACTCAACAAGATCAAATATTTGCTTTGGGAACGACATGCTTGGTGGAGTAGAGAGATTATGCCAAGAAGAAGCAAAATACCCAGGTTTATTATTCAAGCAGCAAGAGAAAAGATACCTCCGATTGAAGCTGATACATTCCTTTTTATCCCATACCAGTATAGCTCAAGTCGGTTCTTTCAAAGTCCCTGGTGGAAAATATGGAGAAAAATGTAAGTTAATTTGGAGGATTCACCAAACACTTGATCCACGCCGAAATATCAACCGGTCAGTTGAGAGGAAATCAGGTATTCATCCCACGAATTCCTTTAAGCCCAGCAAATGACGAGGGATATCCTTTCAAGTTCATCCGTAAACAATTTCCTGTCCGAATTTGTTTTGCGATGACGATAAATAAAGCTCAAGGACAAACACTACAAAAAGTTGGAGTATACCTACCGGAGCATGTCTTCTCACGCGGACAACTATATGTTGCTCTTTCAAGAGGAATATCCATACAGGATACCAAAATGTTGATCAAATCAAATGAGATTGATCAAACAAAAAATATTGTATATAAAGAAGTCATAATATAAATAAATAAAGATCTTTTGGTTGCATATCAATTATTTTTTAAGATAATACTCATTATATTTTTAAGAGATGTCCTATACATAAGCCTTTCAACTTGCAAATTATGAATCATGTATGTAGAGAGCTTTTCTACTAAATATGTATATGTATCCATTAACTTTTAATAAAAGACCACGATTTGAACAATCCTGCATACTAAAAAAACATAGTATTGAGCCATGTGCGTAGCACGGCACAGCAACTAGTTTAATAAAAAAGCAAGATTAAAATTGTCAATCACAAAATTGACCGGACACAACTTTTCACTAAATTAACCTTTGACCCCATAATAAAATGATGAAAGCATCCATCCTCCCTTTTTTTTCTTTTTTTTTTTACCTCACGAAAAAAATTAAATGTTACCTACTTTTTCAAGTTCGTTTGTTTCTTAAATTGAATGAGCCAGGAATTATGGAGGTCGTTTTCATTAGGACCCTACAAAGATCCAAGTTGCACTTCAATATCTTTTTCTTATGTTGCGAGTAATATCATTCAAACATCACAATGTGCTTTATTTGCATAATTCTTGATACTTTTGTTGCTATTTTGTTGAATACTGTTATCAATTTGCCCAATTAATCTTTTCGTTCAAGAATTGTTGATTTTAAGTATAGAAAATGGGTGAAAAGAGTTTCATTAAAGAGAGGATACAAAGACAAATTGGAAATCAACTAATTAAGGAACCAAATCCTTAACCAATTCATGAAATCTTGTATACACAAGATTGGTTTGTGTTTAGATTGATTTAAAATCTAATCATTTAACGAAATGTAAGAAGAACATAAGTTGAATTAGCTTTAATAATTATATAATAGAGATAATTTGATGCATCTCAACACTTTACACTTCATGTTGAAACTAGATAATTGCTCGTTTTATTGATTATTTTAGTTGGCTCGTTTTAATCTCATTGCTTGAAGTAGTGCTAGAAACAAAACTTCAATTCAAGGCATGTTAACATTTAGGATTCTCTTTATTGGCAACTTGCTGCCCTAATTAAATTCGATACTATTACTTGATTACTTTTCTACTATAACTACATATGCACTTAGGATATTGATTATTAGTTTTTGGGTATTGCTGATTGAGTTTTTAAAATTTAAGAATATATCATGCACATGGTGCATAACATTTTAATTTATTTGAGATTTAAATATCAATTTTATCGTGGGTATAATGTGTTTAATGATTTTAATTACCTACTAATACTTGAAATTTATGCTTTAATGTTTTATGTGTATTTCACAATTTAAATGTATGACACGTTGATGACAAAAAAAAATATATCAAAGAACTATATATATATCATATAAATGCATGTTAATCATCTTGAAAACAAAACAAATTGTATTGGAAATTATAGACCGTTCACATTATCTGACCTAAAACATATTATTGTCTATTAATTCATTAAAAAACACAAAATCTCTCGAGATGAAGCAATTTGCCATTTCAGTCAGAATATGAAAATTTACCCGTATAAATTGTCACACTTCGAAATATTAAAAAATGACACTAATTTATAAGTCTAATAAATTATTTCTCATATAAATCAGGTGAGTTAGCTCACTTGGCCACCGGACTCCTCACATGAGTGGGTGACTCGGGTGTTTGGAGATTTGGTGAACTAACTTCTAACTACTAACAACTAACATTTACAGATAAAAAAAAATTAATTACTTCTCATATAACCAATTTGTTTTAAGAAAAAACCTCAGTATAAGAGTTATTATTAGTCTTCTTCATATACTGAGTGCATTCAATTTGTTGAATTGCGCCGTGTGCATTTTGTTTGCTTTTCACGGGCTCTAATTACTTTCTTTTGGTTTCTTAAGATCGTAGTCACATCCTATAAATTAGTTTTATTTTATGGTGAAAATAATAATTTCAGAAAAGCAAATTATCAAATTCAATATTCAAATCTTCGAACAAACAAAATTAAATGAAGAAAACAAGAAGTGAGGCAAAAATTGAGGAAGTAAATTTGTACTTGAGGCAAAAATTGAGGAAGCAAAAATTGAGGAAGTAAATTTGTGCAGTCTGATCTGACTGAGAAAAGGTGAATTTTTGTACTTGTCATTCAGAACATAATCCTCTTTCTTTTTTTCTTTTTTTTGTGCACCTTTTGTCCCAATCGCATCAAATGCTTGAATGTGGACCCTGAGATATCAATAAATTAGCCTAAAAAATTAGATGACATAGTTGGCTTGAAAAGACCATAAGAAAGATAAAATCTCTGGTAATATACATATTGAATCATAAAAAATATATATATATATATATAATTACAAATTAGTTTAAAATATTTATACAAATATTTCTCAGCTGCAGTGTTGAGTGACTTCAGTATATAATTAATTCAAATGCAATGCCTTTGATATATATATATATATATGTGTGTGTGTGTGTTATTAACTTATTATGCGATTAAATCATAACTTTTTCGCAAAGTTTGGCCAGAAACTTATTAAATTGTGATACAATACGTTGTGTTAAAAAAATTAATTTGCAATTATGGTGAAAACAATAAAAATGATCCAGTACTTTTTTTTTTTGTGATACAAAATACAATGAATTAAAGGATTATACTTAAAATTAGGTAGCAGCTTAAAAGTTAATTGAACTTGAATACTGCATAAGAGATTCCAAAAAAAAAAAAAAGTTTGCATGATTATAAAGCTTGAAGTAGTCAATCAAACTCATAACCCAAAGATTGGACACAAATTTTTATTAATCTCTTAATTTGGAGCTATACAATGAAGTGTTAAACGTACTTTGATGAGCTCAACAACTTATTTGGCTCAATTTTATGAAACTCTTAAAAGTAGTAAAGAGGGTAGTTGGAGACATTTATTGTTGAACAATATCTTTACACAAATATACATCTTCTTTTGGGAGGAAAAAATATGTGAAAGAGGATGCTAAAGGCAGCTCACCTCAAAACAATACCCCACCTCATTTACATCACCACATGCTTTCCACAATTTTGTTTGATTGACAAATCCAAGCATTGCTTTCCAAGCTGTTCTTTCAAGTATGGCCATTATGTTTCTAATCTCCTGTCATGGACTAGGCCTTAATGTTGCTAGTCATTTAACATTCAAAAGTAATTAGTCTTGTGCCTTCATAAAGTTGGACTTCCACATTTACTTGGTACTGTAATAAATGGGAAGGACTTATATGCAATGATGTACGATACACCCACTCAATAGTTTAAAGCGTTTAACTTGAAAAGTGTAGATTGATTACATTGAATAGTGTAGGTTGGTTATATATAATAATGAACACATTGGATTTAATAAATCGACACACAGTTAAGTTAATTAAATTAATCACAAATCGCCACTTCAACATGCTAAACTCTGTATTATATAGAGGTGATATTAGAGATGTTAAACGGACCGTGGGCTGGCGGGCCGGCCCGTTTAACCCTATTTTTTACAGGGTTAGGTCCGAGCATATGGCGGCCCGTATAAAACCGGGCCTTTTTGGCCCGCGGGCTAAACGGGCTAGCCCGCCGGTTAACCGAGCTGGCCCGGTAGCCCGGTTTTTTAATTAAATTAAATAATTAATATATAATATAAGTTAATTAAATTGGAAAGTGATTGTGGGATGTGGAGGTGTGGGCCGTGGGCCTGTGTACTGTGGGCTGGCCTGATTTCTCCTTACTTGTGTTACATAATTGTAAACTTTATTAATTATATTTTTATTAATTATTAATTACTAATTCATTATTAACTAATAACTTAACTACAGATTAAAATAGAAAATAAGTAAATAAGTTAGATCTCAATTAATTCAAAACTTTTAGGATATGTGAACTTTAGTTATTAAATCATTAGTTCTATTTTATATTAAATTTTAAATTTGTAAAAAAAATTTACCCGAGCCCGTTAGTGGCCCGTTTAGCCCGCGGACCGCTAGGGTAAGGGTTAGATCCGAGCATATAGCAGCCCGTTAAGGACGAACCGCTAAGGTCCGGACCGTTTAGGCCCGGAGCCCTGTAGGGTTAGGGCCAGCCCGTTTAACATCTCTAGGTGATATTAGCTGATAATGAAATAGTTGAATAGAGGGGCATTTTGTATAGTGTAATTACAGTTTAGGGCAAGCCCAAAAAATAATAATTACAACAAAGAGCAAAATTTATATGAGTGTGCAAAAATAATTAGAAATGCACACTCAAAATTTATATAAAAAAAAAAAATTGTATTCGCAGGTCAAAGTGTGCCCTCCCTTGTAATAATCAAAAAATGAATCTGTATCCTAAATTTCTTATTTTTAATCTTTTTCCAAATTAATTTATATATATATGTGTGTGTGAGAGAGAGACAGAGAAAATTATCATTTCTTTGTTTCCATTTTATATTTATTATCAATTCTTATGTGTGTGAAATTTAATGCCCCAATTTGGTCTTAAATCAATTTTCTCTTTTTCTTTTGAAATAAAATTATAGTTCTCCATCGCTGATGTATATTTAATTTATTTGTTGCCTAATAATAGACAATGAAAAGACGAACTACATGGAAAAACATGTCGATACATCTCAAATATTTTCTGGCTCTATCACTTAATTAATTATATGTCCAGGTATAATTAATTGTTTCCCATATATGTCACAAATCACCAAAAGCACTACTAAAATCAATGTTCCAAGAAAAAGAATGATAGAAAATGAGACTTAATTTTTGGATAATATTTTGGACTGTTATGTCCTAATTAAATCAATTAAACAAAAAATCACTTTCTGGATACCTAAACTACTCCTGTCATTATACATGGTCCAATTTTTGGAAATAATTTCCAGTTTGAGAAATAATTAAAATCCAAGAAATTATATAAAAAAAATTAGGCCATATGGTTTATTATTGATAATGATTGGAGAGATACTGATATATAAACCAATATATTCTTTATAAAAGGTGCTTAATTTATTGCCTCTTCATTTATGAAAGAAATTGTGTATATATATTAGAAAAGAATCTAGTCCAAACAGTGTTTAATAGTTGATTATGAAAGAAACAGGATTGAGAGAGATATTGTATTGATGAAGACTGATATTGGTATGTATTTATAATATATTTGGTATTGAATGTAAAACTTAATCAACTTAATTAATGTATAGGACCTTTTGTTATTAGACATTTGTAGATAATTTATGTAAATAAATATTTAAAATTCATGCGTGTACGGTGAATAATTTGTTGTTTGTTCGAAAAAGAAAATGACAGAGAATTTTAAATTTTTGGGACAAATTATCACAATCCAAGTTAATGTAAATTTCGAAGGCATTGTAAATATTACTCCATCAGTCCAAATTCAATGTGGTCATTTCTTTGAAAATGGGTTTTAATGAATATCAATTAATTTAGTTAGAAAATAAATACGTTGAAGATGTGATGAATATTGTTAGAACTATTTATAAATAAAATGGGTGACAATTTATATAAATAAATGATTGTTGGAGGATAATGAAAATAAAATATCTATCTATAAATATATAAAAATAATAAAGATAAATTTTTGAACGAGTAGACAATAACTCGCTCACCTATGAAATCGTCAGTCGTTAGAAAGTGCGTGACCATCAGTACTTTCTATAACAATAATTAAAAAAAAATGTATTTATACTTCTATTGTATAACAAACTGGCATGTTTTACTGATAAATATTTGAGGATATCAAAAAGCACAAATTGTAATTTGTGGTTGCACAAGTGAGGTAATTGCTGAGATAGATTAATTTTTCTCGATAATTGTGTCACTCAAAATTCTATACCTACTTATAAAAAATTAGAAATTAAGAAAAGAAAAAAATATATTTATTAGAGCAAATGAAGTGCACTTTGTAGTGTAATAGTAAGACTCATTTTTACTAAAGAGAGTAAGTTAATTTTATAAAAAATATATATTATATTTTATGTCAACAATTTCAATTTTAAAAAAAATATTAAAATTTAAGACTATTTTCAAAACACTATATATCAAATTTTTGCAAAACTTAAACGAAAGTGACCTAAAATTGCAAGCCTGCAAAGATAATGCCCTCTTTTTACAAATAATTACAAGATACTGTCCTAAAAAAATAATTTTCCCTCTCTTTTATATATACATGACATTGTACTCTGCAATCAGAATTATTGTTCTCACGCAATATTATCAATAAAAATGTCTCGGCTTAATACGACCCCAAATATAGTCACTAATAACGAATTGGTAACCAAATTGTTGTGCTATTTTTGCTGATTTTTTTATTTTATTTCTCAGCAGTTATAACTTATATATACCATTTAAAGACTAACAAATTAACATTTAATTACTGCCATATCGTTACGTACTTACGTTCATACGTACATAAAGAAGCTACATTTCCATAATTATTAAGTTTTTAACACTCCTTTCCCAAAATAGTAAAAAGGAATACCTTGTTGCCACTTCCATCCTACATATGCAGTAAAATTGGTTGTAATAACTTCTGATCCCACTCACCTCCTCTGTTTCACCAATACCATTTATTGAATATCGAAAATCATTCCTTCATAGCCTTATATATATTCAGTGCCTCACGTTCTTACATATCATTCGATTCTAATTTAATTTACTCATACATATTCTAGTACATTAATGGCTAGCTTATTGTACTCTGCATGTCCACTTCTTAGCCTACTTCTTCTTGCATTTGCTTCAATGGCGGGTCGAGCCGAGGGACGAGCTTTCTTCGTGTTTGGGGATTCGCTCGTCGACAATGGCAACAACAATTACCTTATCACGACTGCACGAGCCGATTCACCCCCTTATGGACTCGACTACCCAACACATCGTCCCACGGGCCGTTTCTCCAATGGCCTTAACATTCCCGATCTCATAAGTATATATGATTTTATTTTCATCAATTGTTTTTTGTAATTTTGGATGAATTTCCATACATGGATGAATTTCTCTTTTTAATTATTTAAACAAAAAAAAAATATGGAGAGGATCCGTATTCGTATTCGTTTCCTTTCTTGCGTATACTTCTAATTTATGGCGAAATTTTTAGGTGAGCAAATAGGAATGGAATCTACACTGCCATACTTGAGCCCACATCTCAATGGGGAGAAGCTTCTTGTTGGTGCTAACTTTGCTTCTGCAGGGGTTGGAATTCTCAATGACACAGGAATTCAATTTGTAAGTTTATAAATAATTAACTTCAATTAATTTGCTAATTATCAACTTCTTTTAGATGCTGCAATGAGTAAAATATTTTTAATTTAAAGTATTAGTAATTTTCTTTATATGCACAAATATGGGTGGGAGGGGGGGGGTTTACAATTTGTTTAGTGTTCCTTTCCATAGCTTTAAAACATGTCTTTTCAAATCAAGCAAAAGAAACATTCAATTGTTACTTTTATAATAACCAATCATTTTCATAATTGTTTGTACAATTTTTTTATTTATTCGTAAATTGTTTATACACTAAAAAAAAAAGAATTATTTTATAAATTCTATCCTCACAATATTGACATATTTATATATTTACAAAAATTATCATTATTTTATGTCTTTTAAATTCACATTATACACAATCTAACCATTTTAAAAAAAAAAAAATATATGTTCACTTAGTTGTGCAAACACTCGTAGGCACCGGAGCATTAAAGTAGTCTTCAATTGAAAATTCTTCATTCAATCATCTTGTGAAATTCTCACTGCAAACATTTTACGGATATTAAATGAGATGATGAACATACGTACATATGATATATGATACGACGACTTTAATATATTAGACAAAGTGATACCACAAATTTTGCAACATAAAAAATATGAAATTTGTAATGTCGTGTTACTTATGTACAGTTGAATATTATCCGAATTGGAAAACAGCTGGAATACTTCCAGCAATATCAGTCACGTGTCAGCAGTCTAATAGGCGCGGAGCAAACAAACGCCCTAGTGAACCAGGCCCTGGTGCTCATCACACTGGGGGGCAATGACTTTGTCAATAATTACTATTTGGTCCCGTTCTCTGCAAGATCAAGACAATTCTCTCTCCCAGATTATGTCACTTACCTCATTTCTGAGTACCGCAAGGTCTTGACGGTAATTTCCTATCAATTCTGTATTTTTTTTTAAACTTTCCTTTTTTAGTTGATGATCAAAGCTGTGTGAGTTGGCAGAGGATGTATGACTTGGGAGCTAGAAGGGTTCTGGTGACCGGAACCGGGCCCCTCGGGTGCGTGCCGGCTGAGCTGGCGCAGCGGAGCAGGGGCGGAGAATGCGCGGTGGAGCTGGTGAGGGCGGCGGCGCTGTTCAACCCGCAGCTGGTGCAGATGCTGAGCAGCCTCAACAGTGAAGTTGGAGCCGATGTGTTTATTGCTGCTAACACAAGGCAAATGCATATGGACTTTATTTCTGATCCTCAAGCCTATGGTATATATATATATATGTTCACTTTAATTGGGAGTAATGTTATTTTGGCTGGTACTAGGACAATAATTTTTAAAATTTTAGAATATATCAAATCCGGAATAAGCTCAAATATGATTGAAATTATATCACATGAATTACACAATTATTCTGCATTTATAGATTTTGCAAATATGATGAATCACAAAGGCCCGTAAATTTAACAAGTTGTGCAGCTCACGCTCAATTATAAATGAGGAATTCTATATTCTCAAAAGAAAATAAAATAAACTCAAATTTGACTTAAACTGAGATATTATGTAGGACCTAAAGTAGATAGCTACAGGACATTAATTGATAATGGTATTATAGTTATAATAGAAAAATAATACAATTTAATATAACACTGATTTTTAAATTTTTGGATAAAACGAAATTCTTTTATTAACATATATATATATATAATGTCGTTCGTACAGGTTTCGTAACATCGAAGGTTGCATGCTGCGGACAAGGGCCGTATAACGGGATCGGTCTGTGCACAGTATTATCGAATTTGTGCCCAAATAGAGATATTTATGCGTTTTGGGATGCATTTCACCCCTCGGAAAAGGCCAACAGAATTATAGCCCAACAAATCTTAACTGGTGACAACAACTACATGACGCCAATGAACCTCAGCACAATAATGGCTCTCGATTCCATCACCAATTAACTCTCTATTTCCATTTCTATTATATAATATTTTTTATTTTCCCTTGCATGTTCTGGTATTTGCCTTGTTCCTAGTTTGATTTTTTTTTTTTTTACTTATTATATGTATTGCAAGTTAAGTTTGTCGGTAGAGATGTAATAATTTTAATATATATTGAAATTAATGGAGAAACCTACCAAATCTATAGATGTCCTTGCCAATTATCGTCCTGCAAACTTTATTTGGAACCCGTGGTTTTGGTATGGAGAAGTAAAAATAATTTATGTTGAAGCACACTTCATTAAAAAAAATCTAATTTAGAATATATATATATACACACACGAGTGGGTATTGTGTGAAAGTGGTTCATATCATAACAAGGCAAAAGAAAATTCATAATTATAAACCTTAATTCACAAAGTGATTTATATCATAAAAATAGTTCATATAATATTTTACCTATATATATACTCCCTCCGTCTCGGAGCAACTTGCAAGGGGTGGAGGGCACACAAATTAAGGAAAAAAATGAATAAAGTAAAAAAAGTAGTGTTTTGAGGGTTAATTTGGTAAAATTTTATGTAAAAAGTAAAGAAGTTAGTTGGATTGAGTGTAATGTGGGCCCAAAAAGTGAAAAAGTAATGGCATTTTGTGTAAATACGTAGATATTGTGAGGGTGAAGTTTATAAAAGGGTTTCCATTTTTAGTCTTGCAAGTTCCTCTGGGACGTTCCGAAAAGGAAAACCTGCAAGTTCCTCTAGGACGGAGGGAGTATATATCAATACTGTTGAAAACCAAGTTTTTCATGATAATTACCTAAGAGTAACATATAAATAAAATTTTATCTAAAAAGAGTACATGCTAAGATTAAAAATATGTGGAGTAAGATTTTCATGCACCAGCATTTTGTGCCAATCTAAGTACACTTTTAAGTAGTGATGGAGCCAGATTTTTTGATCAGGAGGGTCCAATTATATAATATAAATTAATATTTTAAAATAAAATCAAATATATACCTATTTCATAAATCGAAATGTTGAATTTAATTATATATAAAAATTAAAATAGAAATATAATATTAAAAATAATAACATTTTTCTTTCATTCTTCATATTGATGGAAATGTTGCATGATAGGTTTATGATCATGTTTTCTCTATAGCATATGTAACATGTTGAGTGTTACCATTAACAATTAAACATATTTTTCACATTATTAGCACTAAAGTTAATGAGAAAATAAACAAAGAGTAGAGATGGGTGTCTAATTAACGGGGATTACTTCAACTTATAAAAATTTATTCTACACACTTGAAAGGTATTTGAGTCTCAAAAATATATAAAAAAAAAAGTGAAAGTAGGTAATATAAATTTATTTTATGTAAGAAAATAAAATAAATTATTTTAAGTTGAAAGTGGGTATTTTAAGGTATTCCCACTAAAATACTATATGTATCCTTTCATAAAATTCAAAGTTTGAGAGGAGGGAAAAAAAGATAAAAAATGAAGAAAAAAAGTACAAAATAGTTCAACAAATTCGCAAAAATTACAAATTGGTTTATGTGCAAAAAAATAAAAATACTTCCGTGCAAAAATAAGAAACATTTCTATGCAAATTTTTATGAACCAATTTATAAATATAGTGATTTTTTTGAATCAATATGTAAAACACCCAAAAAAAAATGAATGACATTAGACAGAGTGAGCCATGGACCTTCTGTATGATACATGATTATTTTGCACGGTGAAAACCACTGAGGCAGCACAAACCAATAGTACAACTTTAACTTAAACATGATATATATACTAATTATTTGTAGAATTTCAGGGGGCCCAATGCCCCCCCTAAACCTAGTGTAGTTCCGTCCCTGCTTTTAAGTATTAGTATCAGTTAAGTAATATAAGTTATTCTTACAAAAGAATTGCAATTATTTCACAAAATAATATTAGTTGAAAATTTCAGTTGTTCAATGCAAGCAATTGTAACTATTTAGTGAAAATAATTAATACAATTTAAAAATACACTTCACACATTTTTTAGTTTGTGCACACAAAACCTTGTGTGCATATATATGTGTCTGTGTGTTAAATAATTAAAAATAAATAATGATCCATGATTTAAAAAAAAAAACATATCAAACATTTTAAAGAAGATAAAGACTTTTTTTTAATAAAATGACATCCATAAAATATGGGTCCGACTATATACCCCTCCAATTTTATGAGATACACCTACATATATTATTAAATATTTATTTTACTTATTTTTATAAAAAAAATTAATTAATGTATTAAAATATTAAATATCTATTTTACCTATTTTTATAAAAAAAATTAAAGTAAAACATACATTAATTTTAATATATCTATAAAAATAATTTTTAAATACATACTTTTTATTTGGTGTCGTCTTCCATCAATTCATTATTCGACATTACAGAATAAAAAAAATATTGGTAGGAACCGTAAAATTATTATGTAGGGACTTCAAGATTGATAGTAAGATTTAGAGAAATTGGTGTGCGGTTGGGAAAATGAGAAAGAGAAGAATGTGAAATTGATGGGTTGAAAGAGATAATATTAAAGGGGCGCTTGGTATGGAAATCTTTCAATGGTAATGGGAATTGGGATATAATTGTAGTAATTATAGTAGCTAATGAGAACAAATGAGGTACTTAACATTGTTTTTCCTCCAAAATAAGATAATCAGCACCCCCATTTGATTACCCCCTCTTCACCCTATAATCATCCTCCTCAATCAATCCCCCATATCACAACAACATCTTTCTTTTTTGTTCACTTTTTTCCAAAATTGGAACACAACACTAACCACCATAAATACAAGCACACATTCAACATATGAAGGGCAAAAAAGAAAAAGAAAATTTCATTTCTATTACCATTGAAGAATTTGTAACAAGCGCCCCCTAAAATATTTTTTTTATAAATAAAATAGTAAAATAGGTGTATCTTATAATATTGGAGGGGTATATAGTCCAAACCATAAAATATTTACGCATTATTACCAAAAGAGTACGGGCTAAAATTTCATGGTCCATGATTAGCACAATCTTAGTTACGGAAGCTTGCTCTCAGGCCCTGTAGCCCATTTTGTGTACTCCTTCAGCAAAAGAAAAATTAATTACAAAAAGTAATTTAATTATTTTACTTTTTTCAATTTAATATGCAAATATTTTGAGTTTCACAATTTAATACATCTGATAGTTAAATGATTTTCCTACAGAAATTGTTACATAAACGTAGATGCCAACAAATAAAATATATATTTAAAGAAAAATAACATCTTTAAAAGTATTTTTAAGTTGGGTTTCTAAGTTAAAATGTAGTTTGAAGAACTTTTTTAATTTTTTAAACACGATTTTATTTGTAAGCATGTACGTGGGCTCTATGTGACATCCACAATATTCCTGACAGTCATTTAATTGTTGTCGAAAAATTACCAAATGTATTATATAAAAAATTAATACTCCATCCGTCCCAAAATTATTTTCACACTTTTTTTATTTGTACGTCTCAACTCTACTTTCACATACCTAAAAATAAAACTTTTTATAATCACAAAAGTCAATAAAATACATTTTATTATTTTATTTTACACTCACATACTCACTTTTCTTTTGTTCGCGCCCAAAACTACTCATGAAAGTAAAGGAAGTATAATATCTCAAATATATATATATATATATATATATATATATATGTGTGTATGTGTGTCAATGAATTGCAATTAACCCTTTAATTAATGCCAATATACAGTATGTTTAATTGTACTTTTAAAGGAAAAAAATTTTAATGGCCTTAATCAACTCCTGAATTATTGTCCTGCAGTTAAATTAGGTCGAGTAGTTCTGAATGAATGCCAACTAATCCTTTTGACCTATTGTATATTAGGCCAAAATAACTGTTGTTAAAACATCTTAATTTCTTGAATCAGTCTAGTCAAATTAACTATTAAACTCACCCTAATTTATTCGCAATAATCAAAATTTTAGTTCTAATTGACCACGAAGAGATTAACTGCATGTATTATTTCATTGGTTCATTGCTAATAATAAGTATGTAACTTTTAAAAACTTATAAACTTTTAAAATAAAAAATAAATTAAAATATCCCAATTTTTTTTATCACCTCCACCGTACATCCCTACCCTAGCTCTCTCTTCCACTTGAACATAAAAAAAAAAAATATATTAAATTTACAATAAAATTATCAAAAAAAATTTAAATTTTATTAGTCAAACATTGTAATTTATCAGTTATTTAAAAAAAGACAAACACTCAAATAGAAATTTCTACGGGTCAAAGATCCGTATAAATACCCATTTTCGAAAAATCGCGGGTCTAAACCGGGTCGGGCCGAATTTGAGTATTTTTTTCCAAAATTCGCGCAGATAGTGATTTTCGCTCCCAGGTATGTTACAGTCGGGGTAAATACATGTTATTTTAAGGCAAAACGTGTGTTACAACCAGATTAAATGTTGTTTTCTACACATATTCATTTATTTTTATAGAAGTAAATATTTTTCGTGCAATGTAAAACATGTATATGTTACATTGTATGTGTAACACATTTATTCTTAATAAAAATACATTTTATCCTATAGTAACACATATATGCTCATATAATAACACAAATTGAGGAACAAATATATGTTACAATTAGAGTAAATATGTATTACTGTAAATTTATGTTACAATTGGAGTAAATTTGTGTTACTGCAAATGTGTGTTACATCTAGAGTAAATGTGTGTTACAATTAGAGTAAATGTGTGTTACTACAAATGTATGTTACAATTAGAGTAAATGTGTGTTACTGCAAATGTGTGTTACAATTAGAGTAAATGTGTGTTACAATTAGAGTAAATGTGTGTTACTGCAAGATCAAATGTGTGTTACTGTATGCACAAACATTTATTTATCCTTATAAAAATATATATTATATATTATATAACATATATAAGGTATTAAATGATGTATTAAGTACATTAATAACATATTATTAACATAAATCAACAAAGAGAATAAAAAATAAATTAAGTAACACATATTTATACTTGCAGAAATACATATTTTCTTTATAGGTACTTGAAAAGTACAAAAAAATAATTTTTTAAGAACTTGTAACACAGATTTTGCCTAATTGTAACACGTCTTTGCCCAAATTGTAACATACATGGGAGCGAAAAACATATTATTAACATAACTCAACAAAGAAAATAAAAAATAAATTAAGTAACACATATTTATACTTGCAGAAATACATATTTTCTTTATAGTTACTTGAAAAGTACAAAAAATTAATTTTTTAAGAACTTGTAACACAGATTTTGCCTAATTGTAACACGTCTTTGCCCAAATTGTAACATACCTTGGAGCGAAAAAACCTGGAACTACAAGTTGCGCGAATTTTGGAAAAAAATGTCCAAATCTGACCCGACCCGGTTTAGATCCGCGAATTTTTCAAAAATGGATATTTACGGTAGAAATTTCTACACAAGTGTTGCTCTTAAAAAAATATTTTAATTATAAATTTTTAAAACAGATTATAAGATATATACGAAACAAAAGGTATAATTTCACATTTTCCCTTATCTTTTGAATTCGACAAGAATTGCGAAGATCTACGTGCATTGTGTATATATAGGACTAGCTATTCTATACAATATAAGTATTGTACTATATTTATATCAACGCTGCACAACATTATGTACATAGTGTAATTTTAGAAAAATATAGAACAAAATTGTACAATTCTATTATAATTTATCCATGACAATTCTATACAACACATAATTCAAAATCAGTATATAATTAATCGATTACCCTAGTATTTTTCAAATAATAAACCTGCAACTATATATGTGCAGGTGGGAAAGTTAGCATTAGATTCAAGAAAATTCCTAACTTGTAGGCTTTTAAATGAAGCGATGGCCACAATTGGACCATATTGACGAAAGTACAATTTTCTTCTGTCAAATATTATATTCCCGGGAAAATTACAACATAGATTACAAAATTGACACAAATTACAAATAGGTTTCTGTGCAGAAAAAAATTATACTTCTGTGCAGAAATTGTGAACCAATTTGAAAATATAGCTATTTTTTTAAACTAATATGTAAGTGACTCATTATTCCCTCCGTTACTTTATAAGTCGCTCATACCTTTTGGGCACGAGTATAAAAAAATGTATAAAAATATTAATATAGTACATGTGATGTGATGTGATGGAAAAAATAAAAAAATAATAAGAATAGTGTAAAATGTATTGAAAATAATAATAAAAAAGTAGATAATAATTTCCAAAAAGGTAAAAAAACAAATGAGCAACATATAGTGGGACAGAAAAAAATGACAAAATGAGCAACTTATAGTGGGACGGAGGGAGTATATATATATTTATTTATATAATTTTCTTGCATCGACAAATTCACTAAGGAGGTGACCCTTGAAGGTGGGTGTAATGCATGCATGTGCAATATATCATCCATGTGGTGACAGTTGAAGAGTTTAAAAGTACGTAATTAATTACACTTACATAGAAATTGTCTCATACTTGCAACAGTTGAGAAAATATTTATAAACCAAAAAAAGATCATACATTTAAAATGTGTACATATAGTCATAAAATATTGTACCATGTAAGCACAATAAATCAAACAATATTGTGATTTAAAAAAAAAAAAGGCTTTCCTATATGATTTTTGAAAGGGAAAGAAAAAAGCTTTCATATGACTTGCAACTAATATTTAATTTTTTTAGTGAAATAATTAACATTCTTCCATTAATACTATTAAACGAAAATTGATACCTTTCAAACTACCCTTTAATATATTTTCAAAATAAATTTTACAATGAATTTTTTTTACACAATATACATAATTGTGTTTTTTTAATAGATGCAATCTAATTGAGAAAGGTTAATACAAAGTAATTAGTATGACATTCTTGAGTCAATTTTTTATTTGGAATTAAAATATAGCTTCAATATCAGTTTAACATTTTTAAGTACATAAATTTTGTTTTGATGCTTTAATTATTTTCCCCCAAAATGAGTAAACTTTTACTCAAAAATTAATCACACCCAAAATTAACAAATGAAAATATTAATTCTCAATAAAAAAATAAATATAAATAATTTTACGTTTGTGTATAAGATATTTTTTTTTTTTTTAATTCCAGCAAAAAATCGACTCCATTCATTGATGCCATGCGAGAGTCTCATAACCTTAAATCTTACAATTTCAAGAAATGCCAGCAAATGATTGAACTCATCAATTTTTAATTTTTTTATGAATCAACTGTCAAAATTAAATACTATCGATCCTAGCAGCTGATTTTTTAGGCTATTCTCTTTTCATTATTTTTTTACTTGAATTCTTTGTCCTTTAACCACTAATTGCATCAGGCCCATTATTTACAACTTCATGCATATAAAAACCCATCAACTCCTCCTCCATTTCAACCCACACAAACCACCATTCTCATAATTTCTCACTAACAAATAATTCAAACTCTCCATTTAGTCAAAATGGCTAATTTGGTGAAAAATTCAACAATTTCTGCAATTTTTCTGGTAGCTGTGGTGTTGGGTAATCTGGGAATTGAGATCGAAGCTAAGGCATTCTTCGTGTTCGGAGACTCACTGGTGGATAACGGCAACAACAACTACTTGGCCACCACCGCCAGGGCGGATGCGCCGCCATATGGCATTGACTACCCATCGCACCGTCCCACCGGCCGATTCTCCAACGGCCTTAACATTCCTGATATTATCAGTAAAGTCTCTTTGTCTTGCGTTATTTAGTTTTCATTTTTCAACCAAGAAAATTTTCCATCATTTAATTGTTGTTACGTCTGCAAACTTTGGCATGCAGTGCATGGAAATCTAGACTTCTTTTTAGTGCATGCAATTTTACATTTTTGTCCTCAAGTTTCCATCAAATTACTAGTGATACATATATCTATTGAAGTTGACTCTAAACAAATTTAAAGTGGACGTGAGGGTCCCATCGTCCGCCTTGACATTTATAATTATTCAATAGTTTTTTTAATTTATATGATTTTTGTGTTGTTGGATTTTAAGTATGCATAACATTATAATAAAATCAGTTTTGTCATTTGTAATGAGAAATATAAATTGAGTTTTGCATCCAATTTGTCCATTTAAATTCAGGATCGTCATTGTGTATTAAATGATATCAGTAATTAATACGTGGCGTTACTTGTGTACAATGTGTACAGGTGAAACGATGGGTTGGGAGCCGACATTGCCATACCTGAGCCCAGAGCTTAAAGGGGAGAAATTACTCGTTGGTGCCAATTTTGCTTCAGCTGGAGTAGGAGTACTTAATGACACAGGAATCCAATTTGTAAGTTATCACAAAGACATAACATATTCCAAATACAAGTTAGACAACAAATTGTACAATCAGATACATTATTTTATTTTCGTTAGTCGACCTTCATTTTGTATCTCATTGTCTTTAATTGCACACATTAAAAAAAATTTGTGATCTGATACCCCAATTCGCATGCACCTAAATATATTATTCGTCATATATAAAACTAATTAAAAAATTTATTTGTGTGCAGGTGAACATAATTAGAATATTCCAACAGCTGAACTTTTTTGAACAGTATCAGAAGAGATTGAGTAAGATTATTGGAGAAGAGGAGACCAAGAGAGTTGTGAATGAATCATTGGTCTTGATAACTCTAGGGGGAAATGATTTTGTCAACAACTATTATTTAGTCCCTTTTTCTCTAAGGTCTCAACAATATTCCCTGGAGGACTATGTGCCCTTTGTTATCTCTGAGTACAAAAAAGTCTTGCAGGTAAAGTGTACACATCTCAACAACCACTATTTAATTCAAATGTATACATACATAAATTCAAGCTTTTTCTATATATTAATTGTAATTAATTTCATTTCTCACTTTTTTGAAACAAAAGGGTCATCCCGTTGTAAATACACTAACTTTATTTTGATAGACGGGTCCAGAATTTCTGATCTCAAAAAAATATTATTGACTTTTGTGAACGCAAAAATATTTTGAAGTACTTATTACAGAATTGATTAGTTTTGAATGGATGATTGTGCAGAGATTGCACGATCTTGGACCGCAGAGGATTCTGGTGACGGGGTCCGGGCCGTTAGGGTGTGTGCCGGCAGAACTGGCGCAGCACAGTAGGAATGGGGAATGTGCAACAGAGCTAATGAAAGCTGCAGGACTGTTCAACCCTCAATTGGTTCAAATGCTCGATCAACTTAACCAAGAAATTGGCTCTGATGTCTTCGTTGCAGCTAATACCAATCAAATGCATATGGACTTCATCTCCAACCCTCAACAATTTGGTATGTTTATTCATTTATATTTAAATTGAAAATCTATTTAAAAAAAGAGTTAAATTGATCGATTTGAAGTAAAATTTTAGATAGTGAGTAGGAGTATATAGTATCTAGCTAACGATTGAATATTGACCAAGATGCATGCATAGGATTCCAATAGCAATTAATCTTCACAACTCAACTATAATTATTTTAATTATTATTTTAAAATATATTTGGATTACATTGTTGATAGTTCATCGGGCTTTAATAGTTAGACGATGTAAATGGTGTGGTTAAATTATTTTGTCATCCTATAATTATTGATAAACATCGTCATGGTATATATATAATTATATATGCATAATTCGATGAGTATTTAAGTGGACCCTAGAGTAGTATTATAATAATGGAATTAAATGTTTGCAATTAAATATAATGGACCACTCTTAGCGTAGATGATCCCACACAACCTAATGAAATGAACCATTGACAGGTTGGATAATTAGTTTGACTCATAATGTGTGTCTAATTAACTAGGCCTTTAATAGTCTAGCCAATCAACATTACTATAATCCTACTAATATATTTGCAATTATTAGTGTTTAATTAAGAAAGAAATGTAACTGTAAACATAGTAAATAATTATATACATACAAATAATGTTGTTTGTACTCCCATGTACATAATCTAGCGTAAAATTTTAACTTGAATAAGAGTGTCTCCCTGTAAAACGGGTTCTTGGTATGAAATTGATATTATTATATTCATTCAGTAATATCATTGCTCCAATAATTAATATTCATAATATTTTACACTGTAATATTAATTTTTAAGTATAGATTCGAGTTCTCCTCTCAAATTTTTAATTAAACTAAGAATTTTATAAAATTGTGATGCTCTTCAAACAATTCAAATTGTCAGTACTACATGTTTTTCAGTGTAATAAATCTATACTTTTAAGTATAAACAGACTCGACTGTTGAGTTAAATTAACATATTATGCATATGCAGGATTTGTGACTTCGAAGATGGCATGTTGCGGACAAGGTCCATACAATGGGTTGGGTCTTTGCACACCTCTGTCAAACTTATGTCCAAACAGGGACTTATATGTGTTTTGGGATCCATTTCACCCCTCGGAACGTGCTAACCGGTTGATCGTCCAGCAAATTTTGACAGGATCCAACAGTTACATGCACCCAAGGAACCTTAGCAGCATCATGGCTTTGGATTCCCGGGCCTAAACCAAAGCCCGCTTATCCACAGTATTTTTCAAAAAATTCAGATTTCGTGTCCTTTTTTTTTTTTGTTTAATGGTGATCCTCAATTGTACTTTCACGTTATTAGTGTGTGTTTTTCTTTGTTATTGATCGATGTCTCGATAATAAATGAATTCATTTTGGAATAATTACTTCAACAAGTTCATTTTATTTTATGTCATGAATATTTTTTTAGACAACCCCCCCCCCCCTCATATTTATTAGATACACACACCCCTTTAGTGTAACTCCCCTATTTTCGACAAATTTTTGATTGGGAAGTTGTCTAAATTTCGATAAGTATTTGTCGATTTATGCAATTTTGCTAAATAAATTTTTACGAAATATTGACTAAATTTCGACATAAATGTGTAGAAAATAGGATGGATATGTTTGAGGTGGGGTATAAATTAAAGTTATATAATTTGGTAAATTTTTTTATGCGATTAAATTAACCGACCAAGTGAAGGTCTAAGCCCATTTCAAATAAGAGGCTCATTATGTCGAAAGGCCCAACATGTTCAACATTAGCCGTCCAGACAAATAAAGATCTGGCCCAGGATAATAGACCCATTTAAGTATTAGTATTATATTTAGGAATTGTGAAAGTTAATTTTAGAAATAGTATAAAAATAGTCGTAGGAATTTGCATTTGTTGTAGAATTGATCGAGTTAAAAATTGACTGTAATTGCCGAAACATGGCTTGGGAAAATGAGTAAGAATGTTTTATAACTTGTCTATGGTTGATATCTTATTTCTACTCAAGTATTAGAGTGGTTTTACTTCTCACCAGCTATCGTCTTACAAGTTAGATTGAGGTGGTATCGCCTTAGGTTTTAGGACTTGAGCTTTGTTGGGGAACTAGTTACGTCATCATGGATCTATTCGAGGGTAATTTAAATATGAATTATTAAACATCTAATTCTATGATATAAAACAATTAACACAAATTAATTCAAGCTTTGAATAAATTGCAAATCATACATGATAAATAGTCCCAAACAAGCAAAATTATAAGGGATACATATCTATATTTTGATCAAAGAGACACCATTGAGAAGATTAACTATTTAAATCTAAATACCTTCTTGAGTATTTCCTAATTCAAGCTTGAAAATTATGTGAGAAATTAAATGAACTCTTTAAGTCAAGAAAGAGTTAATTTCTCATTCTTGTTGCCTTAGCTCTCAAGAAGAAGAAGTTGGAGTTAGTCTATCACTGTTGATATCTATTGATGGATCGTCATATTACATGACATTTATTGACGGTTTTATGAGAAATGTATGAGTTTATTTTTTAAAAGCTAAGTTTGATTCCTTCTATGCTTTCACGACGTGGAAGGCACACGTAAAAATTGAGACGGGTCTCAAAATGAAGTGTTTGAGATATGATAATGGTGGAAAGTATGAGCTCTGTGAGTTCAAGGAATATTATGCAGTGAATGGTATTCACATAGTGAAAACAGTGAAAGGAACCCCTTAGTAAAATGGTGTTGCAGTACGTAAGAACAGAACTTTGTTTATGATCATGATATTAAAGTATGGGTTGCCTAATATATTTTGGGCAGATGCAATTAACACTACAACCTACTTGATCAATAGAGGTCCTTATACCCTTGAAGAATGACATACCGAAGGAGGCCTGGAGTGGTAAGGAGATAAATATGACTTTTTTGATTATTTAATTATGTTTCATACGTTCATATTGATGTTGGTAGTAAAAGTAAGTTGAATGTTAAATATATTAAATATACGTTTATTGGATATGACGGTGGTGAATTTGGCTATCAATTTTGAGATGAGTACAATAGAAAAGTAATTGTTGTTCAAGATTATCATATTTAATGAGCAAATATTGTACAAAAATAGGTTGGATGCATATGACATTGTTGGTTCTGAAACTGAGGTTGTCGGAAAATAACTTATAGGCAGTAAGATTTGGACCAAATCCTTAGTACAAAAGGATGCAGGGTGTTCAAACGGTTCGAACCGCCGGTTACGGTTTTTCAAAAAATGGAACCGTAACCAAACCGACAATTAGGCGGTTAAGTTTCGGGTTTGTGAACCGCTGGTTCCGGTTCGAACCATCGGTTTTACGATTTTTCAGTTTTTTTATTACATATTTTAATTTAATTATAATTTATGATTTATGATTATTGATCTATAAATTTAAATAGTTGTAATTCTTTAATTAAATTTAAAATTTACCAACTTACAAAATCTAAAATTTACATAATAACACAACTATACAAGTACAAATTGAATTGAATTGAATTAAATTTTATTGATAGAATTCTTTTCACTTAACATTATAATGTATAAATTACAATCAACAAGTAACAACTAACAATTATAGAAATAGTACTATACTAAGTTACTAACACTACAATTTACAAACTAATTAGGAAATTATAAATTTGAACTGAAACCACCGGTTAAATTTGAACCGTAACCGCCGGTTAACTGTTGAACCGCTGGTTCTTTGGAACTTGAACCGAAACCGACCCGTCTATATAATGGTTACGGTTCGGTTCCACGGTTCCGAACCGCTAGTTTTTTGAACCGACGGTTACGATTTTTTTGAACACCTCTATGCAGCCCAATGAGGGATGAACAACTAAACATCCGTACCTGATCTTTTGTAGGCAAGATAAAAATTTCCTAAAGGTCTCCGCCCAGCAAATTCTATGAGGTCTACTCTATTACAAATTGTTATAACATAATTAATCTTATCCTCTAACTACACTCTAAACATAGTTTCGTTGGATGAGGTACGAAGTCTTCAGGTTATTGTTTTTGGAAGTTGACCGATGTTTGGTGAGGTCGAAGAAAGTGGATTCTCCTTGGACTTCGCTTGACATTAGGGATGTCAACGGGGGCGGGGCGGGGACGGGGGGCCAATCCCCATCCTCGTCCCCGCGGTCGCGGGGAATCCCCGTCCCTGTCTCCGCGAACTTCGCAGGAAAAATTTTATCCCCATCCCAGCCCCGCCGGGGAACCCGTCCCCGCGGGAATCCCCGGTCCCCGTATAATATTTTAATTTTTTTAAAATTTATTGATTTTTAATAATTATTATTAACAAATATAAATACAAAATTATAAAATGCACTAATATTTTTAAAATAAATAGTTAAAATTCAAAATAGAAATTTAAAGAATGTTCAAAATACAAAATACAAATTTAAATTATGTATATAATACAAAATATTAATATAAAATATGTATAAAATTCAAAATATAAATTTAAAATCTAAAATATATATTAATTACTTAGTTTATGCAGTATATATATAATTTATTCATATATATATATATATATATAAATATATATATTTATATGCATAAATAGTGGACGGGGCCCCGCGAGGCGGGGAATACAATCCCCATCCCCGTCCCCGTCCCCGCCTTCTGGGCAAAAAAAATTCCCGTCCCCATCCCCATTCCCGTTGTCTTCGGGGATTCCCCGCCCCATTCTGGGCCGATCCCCGCGGGGACCGGGGATTTTCCGCCCCACTGCCAAGCCTGCTTGACATCGTCGAGGTCAGGCGAGGTGGGGAGATACTGTCGAGGTCAAGACGAGGTGAGCCCGATGTCATGTTTGCTTGACATTGGTCTCGATTTGGGTTCATGCTTTAGGTGAATTCTCTTTGGTCTTTGTGCTTTAGACTTTGTTATTGACTTTGTTTTTTGTGCTCTTAAATTTTGAATTTAGTTCTTTAACTTTAAAAAAATTATGATTATGGTCCTATGATCAGTTGAGTAATCGGGTATAATCGGTCACATGATCAAAATCATAATATTTATAAATTAAAGAATTAAAAAAAACTTGATGAATCTTATAGGAAAAAATAAAATATAATTTCTCTATTAATTTTTGTGCTAGTTTTAAAGCTATTAAATTTCAAACTCCATCGCTTATGGTTTTTTTTTTTAAATATTGTAGTTTTTATTTACAATTACGAAAATATAGTAAAATTTAGGGGTCTTATGTTTTTAAGCAAAATCGTGAACATGGGTCACGTTTTAGGGGAAAACGTGATCCCAGTTCACGTTTTCAAACAATTTCTTCACGCCGTTAGTTAGCTGAGTCAACCAAAGGAAACCAAACCAATTAATGTATTACCTCCACCTTACCCCAATTAATGCGTCCCCTCCCCCCCAATTAGTGTGTAACCCCCCTCCCCCTGTTTTAAGAAGATGTGACAGGATATTAAGTTATTGACATTTTACAATTATTTTTGCATGCATTGGAAATTAATAATACATTTCATTTAATTAATTTTATTTATTTTGCAGAAAAATTATATTTGAAGATTCAATGAAGGTAAAATATAATAGTATTTATATTTCAAAATTTTCTAAATATACTTTATATTAAACATATATATATAAATAGAATAGTGGCTTCTTGAGAAAGTTCCCGCCAATATGGCTACATTAATAAAATATTATTGGTGGGATCAATTTATATTATATTGTCATTATGACATGCCTAAATTCAACTATCTCCCCCATTATTTTATTTTATAAAATTGTAATCTATAAAAATATATTTATTGAAGCAAATGAAGTACAATTGTTTTGTTGAATAATAGTGAGACTCTACAAAAGAGAGTGATTTAATTTTATATTTTTTTTACTTTATGCTAATAATTTTAATTTCTTTTAAAATTTTAGTTTTAAATCTATTTTTAACACACTATATATCAAATTATTTACCTTCTAAAACATTTAATTCAACACATATATTACACTTAAAAAATAAAATTTAAATCTTAAATATATGTTTTATTATTTTAAAAGTAATTATTTATTGACTTTAATTTAACAAATGGAATTTGAATATTTTTACTTAGATTATGTAAGTTATGTCAAAATAAGATCATTATATGAATTTAAGTACATAATTAAAAATTACATGATTGATTAAATATTTAACACACACACATAAATTATAATCTTTTCATACTTAAAAAATAATAAATATACCTCATTAATTCCTATAATATCCTTATTCAATCAAAACAAATAGTTAGAAAATCGAACTAAATCTAAAAATAATTAAAAACTTAGAAATTAATTTTAAAAATTCTAATTCTAATTCAAGATAAATAAAAATCAAAATATAATTAACTTTTACAAATTAAGAAAGAGCCAAAGATTTTTTTTATTATGTTTTTGAAGTAGAGAAAAAAATAGGAATGTGTTATTTTTTGTTTTAATTGAATAAGAATATTATAGAAATTAATGAGGTATGTTTAGTAATATATGCTAATTTTTTAATTTTATTAGAATATGTTTAATAAATAAGGTATATTTATAAAATTTTGGAATATAAATAATAATACTATTATATTTTACATTCATTGAATCTTCAAATATAATTTTTCTGCAAAATAAATAAAATTTAATTAAATAGAATGTGTTGATAGAATTTGTTAATCGTGTTTGTTATGTGGCTAGTTATAACATGTTAATTCCATCAAACAATAATCCAAGAATTTGTGTTCTTGGATATAATATGAGGAGGGAGAGTAGAGAGTTTAGAGAGAGAAATATTGTAATAGGCACTGTATTGATTTTCAGAATTGTGTGAATAGTATAAGAGAGGTCTTATTTATAGGTGTATGAGTGTGAGACGACACCTTATGAGCCTATGTGGCTTCCGGTGTTGACGAGGGTTCCTTACCCTCGTCTTGGTCTCTTACACTGCTCCCTCTATCATGCCTCGTCCTACTACTATGCCTTAGACTGGATGGGCCTCATTAAAAACCTCGCCGTAAACCACCCTTGTGGATAAACCGGACGGAGGGAAAAAGAGCGCACCATCGGGGTTCTATTCGACTAATAGGTGAGCTCGTCGGCGAGCTCGGAGATGAGCCTAAGTGGTTTGGGCGAGCTCTAGGGCGAGCTCTAGTGCCTTGTGTGCCTTGTGTGGCTCACGGTCGTTATGCGATGATGGAACTCGGCGAGACCTTCCTAGGGGTACAAGGCGAGCTCCGGGCGAGCTCTAGGATGACAGAGATGAGCCCTTTTGAGCGAGCTACGCAGGTAAATTACCTCCATGTGGGCGAGCTCCGCATCTTTAAGAATCCAGGTGGGTCCTGACGACCTGCCAAACCTTGACGATTATTCATATACTAATTACATTAGTTCGCCAGTCCAACAGAATTTATTATTAATTCCAATGCATGCAAAAATAATTATAAAATGTTAATAATTTTATATCTGGTCAAATCTTCTAAAACAAAGGGAAGGGCGGTTACGCATTAATTGGGGAATGGGGGAGGATACGCATTAATTGTTTGCTTTGTTGACACCGTTAACGGCGTGAAGAAGTGATTGCAAATCGTGAACTTGGATCACGTTTTTCCCCTAAAACGTGAACCACATTCACGACTTTGCTTAAAAACAAAACACCCTGAATTTTACTATATTTTCATAATGGTAAATAAAAATTGCAATATTTAAAAAAAAAACCCTAAATTATAGGAATTTTTTTTTTCTCTATTAATTTTTGTGCTAGTTTTAAAGCTGTTAAATTTCAAACTCCACCGCAATCCTTAAACCCCTCCACCATGAAGCTGTAAAAAAACGACCCACCCCCTTATCCACACTGCTGCTCCCACCAAAAAATGGCGTTCTCCCTACTGAGGCAGGCCCCCTTTTCTCTCTCCCTAACCTCCTGCGTCGCTCCTCGGAACGCCGCCGCTTCAGCAGCTGGACCATCCGCCTCTGTCTCCACCTCCCAACGAAAACCGCGACGGAAAAAGCAGCAGAACGACTTAAAATCTTCCGATGACAATGGGTATTCAGGAAGCGACGGTGGGAATTCCACGCCGTCGAGCGCCGAGAAACTCCTGAGGCTTGTCTTCATGGAAGAGTTGATGGAGCGCGCCAGAAGCGGCAGCGTTTCTGATGTTTCTGATGTCATATACGATATGATTGCCGCGGGGATAACGCCTGGAGCCAGGTCGTTTCACGGTCTAGTCGTTTCGCACGTGCTCAATCGAGACGAAGAAGGAGCGGTATTTACTTTCTTTTCCTTTTGGCGAGTTATTAAATAAATGCATTTGCAATTGCACTATGATTTGTTACTGCTTGTAAGAGCGCATCGAGTGTTCCAGCAGTCATACTCAATGTCTGTGCTTCTACTCAAACATAAGTATATTTCTAGGCTACTGCTCAGCTAGTTTAGCTTGTTAGTGGTGTGCAGATAAGTTTGACACTAGATTCAAACTAATTAATGCTATGTACAATAATTTCTGAGAAACTTTAAGTAAGTATGAGGGCTTAGGTTTGACCTGGAGCTCGAGGTAATCTTGCTTCATGAGTTTGAACTCAAGTTTGACACAAACCTGTTTGATTCTTCTTGCACTTCTACCAAATATATTGTTTATAGATTCTCAGCTTATTCATTATATGTGTATATTACAATTGATGTAGGAGTTTAATGGACTCATGATGTTAGCGTGTTGTATATTGCAACTGATTTGCAATGTATGTTGGAAACAAATATTCACACTTTTCATTAGCAGGGAGTATTCTTATATTACAACTCATGTATGACAGATGCACGCACTTAGAAGGGAATTGAGTGAGGGTCTTCGACCTATTCATGAGACATTTATTGCATTAATTCGTTTGTATGGCTCAAAAGGTAATGCTACTAGAGGATTAGAAATTCTTGCAGCAATGGAGAAACTCAGCTATGATATTCGGCAAGCTTGGCTGCTGCTTGTTGGTATGGTATACAGACCTATTTGGAGGTTTTATGAAATTCATGCTTTTCTTATCTGTCTAACATTTAATGCATCCTCTTTTTACCGCTAGAGGAGCTTGTCAAAAGTAGGCATCTGGAAGATGCCAACAGAGTCTTCCTGAAGGGTGCTGAGTGTGGCCTTAGAGCTACGGATAAGCTTTATGATCTTATAATTGAGGAGGACTGTAAAGTGGGGGATCACTCAAATGCACTGACCATAGCCTATGAAATGGAGGCAGCTGGTAGAATGGCAACAACATTTCATTTCAATTGCCTTTTAAGTGTGCAGGTACCAGCTTGCCTGTTACAATTTGTATGAAATGCCTTCAAGTTTCAAGGTGACAAGTGCACTGTTTTGGTACTTTAGGGTATGTTTGTTTTGGGATTTAAGGGGTCGTAGCAAGTCATGACTTTGAAATCCTGAGATGTGAAAACCTTGATGAATAGTAAAAGTGTGTGTTTGTTTTGGGATTTTAGTAGGGTAGGATGTTACTTTATGTCAAATCAAAGTGTGATAATGATTGATTCTATAGGTATAATAATAGGTATAATAAGTATTTTATGAGTGTTGTGTTGGAAAGAGTAATAATAGGTTTAATAGGTATTTTTAGCTGTGGATTGAGTTTGGGATGTGAAATCCGGATGTTACATCCCAAACTTGTGTAGAGCGTGATCGCAAAGTCCTACGTCCATCCGTGCTAGTCCCAAAACAAACATGCCCTTAAAGTTTAATTCTTGAAAGCAATAACTGTGTGGTTTGGACATCTTGAACTGAAAACTATTACTACCTCCGTCTCGCAAAAGCATGCATACTTTCCTTTTTAGTTTGTCAAACAAAAGTTTGCATACTCCAAAATATAAATATTCCTGTAAATCTTCACCCTCAAAATCTCTACCTCACAATCTAAATCCTACACATTCTACTCATTAAATATTTTCTTAAAAATTGTGCCCCTAAAAGTACTGCAAACTTTTGTGGGACGGAGGTAGTATCTGACTACAGAAAACCATTTCCACAACTTAATTTTGGGTGACTTTGTGGTTCTATTGAATCTTTTTTAAAATTTTTGAGTTGTTTTCTACTTTTCTTACCATGCGGCCAGGCTACTTGCGGAATTCCTGAAATTGCTTTCTCCACCTTTGAAAACATGGAATATGGAGAAGGTTTGCTTTTTATTTTCATTCTGCAACCTTAACCTATTTATCATGCAATGAGAGTTGTTTGTTTAATGTATATTTGATGCATAAGCTTGCGCTCTGTGTTCTTCAAGAAAGCTCTTGTAGGTGTTGAGGTTTGTGATGTAGTAGAATAAGTTGTGTTTAATCTAAATTAGATTTTGGCATGCTTGTTTTTCTCAAACAATGTAACCAATAAAGGCCATGATAATGGCAGTTTCAGTCAGGCTTCTTTGTAGAAGAGCTTTACTAGAATAAAAAATAATGCATATAACTAAAATTTCAAGCTCAGTTCTTACGGTGGCACTTGGGCTCTCTCTAAGATGTATCATCCAACCTTCTTCTCATACGTGCTTGTGAGATAATAATATCTTTGTTCCTCTGTGGATAAAACAGTTTTCAGTTTAGATTAGACCATTATGAAGCAAGTATCAGATTGACGTGGTGTTTTTGTTGCTGTAAGACATTACTTCCCTTCTTCTGACTAGTCAGTTGATTTTATTGACTGGTTGGAAATGTGATGCTTGTATTTGTGGAAGTTGCTTGTTTTGTTAATGAAGTAGTGAAGTTTTCATGTTTTGGTCCATGTCATATAAACTCATTTCGTTCAGCTTTAGTCATTCTCTTGGGCTCGAAGATGGTTTTAACTACTAAAGAAAGAAAAAAAACCATTCCTTCTTATGATTTTCAACATTTTGAAAGTTTCCTTACAGCGGTTATTGATTTTTATAGCTTACATGAAACCTGATACGGAGACGTATAATTGGGTGATCCAAGCATATACAAGGGCTGAGGCATATGATAGGTATATTAGTTTCTGCGTTTTGCACCCATCTTTCCATTGTATTTAAGGTGTTCAAATTCCGTTATGTGACTTTAGGGTTCAAGATGTTGCTGAGTTACTTGGGATGATGGTTGAAGATTACAAACGCTTGCAACCAAATGTGAGAACCTACGCGTAAGAATTTTATTCTTTTATATTTCACTGCAGAAATGTAATTTTTCAGTGTTTTAACTAGCATTGTCTGCTTGACACTTGCCTTTTTCACAATGAAAAAGTTCCTTCTTTCACCTAGCAGATAATATTGATTACTACCCTCCCCCCCCAATGAGGCAGAAGGGTTTTTGCAATCCATGTGTAATCTAGTTTATATGGATATTGAAGTATGAAGAGTATTTCTTAATTCATACTCACCCACTTATCTAAACTTCTGTGACCTTCAAAATGAAAAATTAAGATGCAAGAATGAAGTTTCATATTCTAAACTATTTGAAGACAAATGTGGAAGTTCTTGTGAGGATAACAAAGAAAGAATTTAAGACAAATCATTGTATGAAATAACATTGAATTGGTACTCCGCTAAAACTCAAGTTCTATATATATGATATGTGTATGCAATAAGTAGAGTGAGTCTCATCCCATGAATATGGTTTATGGCATAATCAATTTGCAGCCTCTTCGTTTTTCAAAGGAAGAAAATTTTTTTTTGAGCATGAGTAGTGGATAAATGGATTTTAAATTTTTTGTTTAGATTGTTGGTGGAATGCTTTACAAAGTACTGTGTCACAAATGAAGCCATTAGACATTTCCGTGCATTGAAAAACTATGAAGGTGGAACCAAAATATTACATCAAGACGGACAATATGGAGATCCACTTTCACTGTATCTACGTGCTCTGTGTAGAGAAGGTGTGTACTCTCACACTCTTTGAACTTTCTACTTTTTTTTTTCCTTTATTCACGTTCGTTCACTAATATAGAGCAGTAAGTATGTTATCTAAAAAATGGACAGAGCAAACACCCCCACCCACCCACCCACACACACACAAAAAAAAAAAGAAGAAGAAGAAAGCTGCATGCAACTCTCATACACTTCATGTTAAATAGCGTACAATTTATATTAATCCTGTATAATCTGAGTGATAATTAAACAGATGCGGTCTCTCAAAATATCTTATAATCTATGAGCAGACCCTCCTATAAGGTACAATCACGTAACTAATCGTTGCTACAGTAACATGCATTCCATAAGCTTGAGTACTGAAAAAAGGAGATTCACTGGCGTAAATATTACTTGTGTAGTGAATGTGTCTTTTGGGTACAATACCTTAATCTCAAGAAAAAACACAATTCTAGTCAGGTGAAAGAATATTTTTTCCTTATGCAATATGCTAATGTACCACAGTTGATCCAAAAAAAGTAGGAGATGAAGATTGTCATGTTGCTTTGGTTAGTGCTTTCATCTTATTTTCAGAGGCTCAGTGGAACTCTTTGTAACTGTAACTCATTGAATTAGGAAGAATTGTTGAGTTAATTGATGCCCTTGAAGCTATGGCAAAAGATAACCAACAAATTCCACACAGAGCCATGATCTTAAGCAGGAAATATCGGACATTAGTTAGCTCATGGATAGAACCTCTGCAAGAAGAAGCTGAAATTGGGCATGAAGTTGATTATATTGCCAGGTAATCGTTCAAAGCATATATGCATCATATAATAGGTACTTTACGTTATCATAGAAAATAATAAGAGTTATTGGGGGTAGAGGGGAACAGCCACAGGAAAATGGTCTGGGTGAGAAGGCAGTTTATTTTTAGTGTGCATGAATGCAAGTTCTTTAGGCAGAGTTAAAAGGAATATGAGTACTTCAAACTTCAGTAGTTGATTTTCTCCAGAGTGTGCTACTAATTCTCGATATCTACTAGGTTGTTGCATTTGGCATCCTTACATGCCTTGATTTGGTCTGGGTGATTATTAAGGCTTTGCGTGTTTACTAGTATTTTCTTTGTAATTCTGTGTCATGGCCCTAGTATGCATCTGGTTGTGGACCGTGTTGTGAAGCTTTTGATTTAACTACTGCAAGAGCTGAGCTTTGATTGACTTAAGCTGGGAAACAGGTACATTGCAGAAGGTGGGCTTACAGGTGAACGCAAACGATGGGTACCACGTAGAGGAAAAGCTCCTTTGGATCCCGATGCTGATGGTTTTATATATTCCAATCCCATGGAGACTTCTTTCAAGCAGCGATGTCTTGAAGAATTGAGAATACATCATCGGAAACTTTTGAAAACCTTGAGGAATGAAGGACCTGCAGTATTAGGAAATGTTTCTGAGGCTGATTACATTAGAGTTGAGGAAAGATTGAAGAAAATCATCAAGGGCCCTGAACAAAATACCTTGAAACCAAAAGCTGCTAGTAAAATGATAGTATCAGAGCTTAAGGAAGAGTTGGAAGCTCAAGGTTTGCCAACTGATGGAACTCGAAATGTTCTCTATCAGCGTGTACAGAAAGCTAGGAGAATAAATCGTTCTAGAGGTCGACCGCTTTGGGTTCCCCCTGTGGAAGAGGAAGAAGAAGAGGTAAATCTTTCACATTATCTATGTCTATTTTTTCCAGCAATAATTTATCTCTTATTTATTACATAATGCTCCCTAATTTTATATACAGAAATGATAGTTGCTGCTAAACCGATTATTTCCAGGTTGATGAAGAGTTGGATGAGTTAATCTCACGAATCAAATTGGAAGAGGGCAATACAGAGTTTTGGAAACGACGTTTTCTTGGAGAGGGATTTAACGAAAATCATAGCAAGCCACTGGATGTTGAAGAATATGATGTGCTTGATGTCTTAGATGACACTGATGTTGGTGACGATGTCGTGAAAGGGGGTGAAGATGACGAGGTGGATGAGGAGGAGGAGGAAGAGGAGGAAGTGGAGGAAGTGGAGGAAGTGGAACAATCTGAAAGTCAAGTCGGTGACAGGGTAAAAGATAAGGAAGTTGAAGCTGCCAAACCTCCTCAAATGATTGGAGTGCAATTATTGAAAGATTCTGAAGAGAGTACTAGCTCATCAAGAAAATCAAAGAGAAGAAAGTCTCGAGTATCAATGGAGGTATAAGCACTTTCTATTTTTCTCTTTCCATATTTTAAGTGAAATTCTTCCTTTTAATTGCTGAAATGTTTTTAGTAAGCTCTTTGAGTGCCATAACTGTGTTGTCATGTCACCTCTTTCCTTTGGCAATTGGCACATGAGTAGCTGGAATACTTATTACGCCTTTCTCTATGGTTTAATCACTCACGGTACCATACTGTGGCTTTATTTGGGGTTAGTTTGGTTCGCAGAATTAAAAAGGATAGAAAAAATAACTCTTGAGGAATCCAGAATCCAGCGTTTGGTTCAGTTGACACGAGTCCGGGACAAAAATGAGACTAATCCCGTCAATGATTGTGTATATGTCTTGGGGAGAGAGGTGTGGTAGACACACAAAAAAATTCCAAAGTACCTCTTCAAGCTTGAAAAATCAATTTATCACAACAATAAGAATTATAATCCATCAATTCCAACATAACACATAATTTGGAAAATAACAACCCAACAATATAATCCTAACTAATCCTGTCATTAGTTGTTAATACCATCCTGTGAAGCAAACTAACCTTTATTAAGTAAATGATCTAATATAGTGTGTCTATGATAGTATCTTATTTTCTATTGCCTTCTCGTATATTGGTTACCCAAAATATTGTGACTGTAGTTTTTATTATCTTGTTTTTTTGTTACATTTCTTTCTTTTATGACCTTCCAAATATGATACTTTACTGGTTTTCTTATTTTACTCTTGTCTACAAAATTTGTTTCTGTATTGTACCTTCTCCTGTTTCTAGTGGCCATTTGGATGTCTATCCACTTTTTGTTAATTAGTTTGCTTTATGTAATGTTGCAAAATCCTGATGTTGGTTCTCGTGCTGCAAATTATTATTATTATTTAAACATAAAAAAATTGAATACAGGATGATGACGACGATGATTGGTTTCCTGAGGATCTTCACGAAGCATTTAAGGAAATGAGGAAGAGGAAAGTTTTTGATGTATCGGACATGTATACAATAGCTGATGCCTGGAATTGGACATGGGAAAAGGAATTTAAAAACAAGGCTCCTAGAAGATGGTCTCAGGAGTGGGAGGTAGAGTTGGCTGTTAAACTGATGACGAAGGTAAAACATTTTCTCATCACCTAACGTGCTTCTACTCCTCAACTTGTGCCTTTTATTGCTTATTTATTAATCATGTGATCTATTTCATTTATTTTTCCCCTTAATACAATTTAGATTGACTTGCACATTTGTGCATGTAACATTGACAACTTAGCAAAATGGGTCCTGATTATAATTTTAACCATCACATTATCTCTGGGATATTATGATTAAAATTTTACGACTGGGATAGTGTGCTACATTATATAATATCCCTTCCATGTAGTTTCAGATCACAAAATTATTTTGCAGGTAATCGAATTGGGTGGAACACCAACCATCGGAGACTGTGCAGCTGTACTTCGAGCTGCTATACGAGCTCCTATGCCTTCTGCCTTCTTACAGATTCTGCAGACAACACATCGTTTAGGCCATGTTTTTGGCAGGTGAATAAGTGCCTCTGCTTCTTTTTTTTTTTTTTGAAACATATTCTGGAAAAATCAAGTAATGCAGTTATAGTTTTTTGGCAAAATTTGTGTGAAGCGGTTCACAAATAACACAAAGTAATAGCCATTTCTTTCAAAGTGTTAAAATCCATTCCAAATTATACTGAGACAATCTCACTCAAAATCTACTTTTGTTTATTGCGATTCTGGTTAAGTTAGATGCTGGTAGAAATACTTATCAACTCCTTAAAAATCTTGATATCAATATTTACTGATATATTGTGTGTTTTATCAGTCCATTGTACGACGAAGTAATTAGCCTATGTCTGGATCTTGGAGAGCTCGATGCTTCCATTGCCATTGTAGCGGACATGGAGACTAGTGGAATTAAAGTATCGGATGAAATTCTCGACAGAGTCATTTCTTCAAGACAGGCAAATGATAATCCAGTTAATGATGCCATAAACTAGTTTTTCTGACATATCATTTTTGTTTTTGTTTTCTTATATGTTTGTACAGCGGTTGTTGTATGGTTAGGGCCATTTTTAACAATTCTAAGGCTAAATTCTCTAACTCCTTTCAATATCATTTTTGACACGCTTTCAAATTCAATTATAATTATGCCCATTTACATGTATATTAGTTAATATTTATAGGTAAATTCTTGTGGAATAATTGTGTGAAATTTATTATTGACTGTTTTATGTGGTCTTGAGAAATAACATATGCAATTCCTGCGGTATATAGGATCATTTAATTATTATTTTCTTCTTTTTTATTGGTAAAACAAACGAAATTTAAATATAATAATTAAGTTTTAAAATCATAAGGATCCGATTTGAGTGATGGAATAACATGAGAATTAAATCATTATTCATGAATTTATTTTTAATTTTATGTTCTGTGTAATATTTTAATTGAAATTATTATTCTGTAAGAATGGTAATCTCAAAAATAAAGAATGGTTATATTCCTTTCAAATAATATGTTATTATCTAACTCATTCTCTGAGGAATTAATTTTTAATATAATAATTTTAACCTTGTAAATAATAATACAATATATTTAATAATATAAAAATTTCAATAATAATGTTATTTCTCAAGCATTTTAAAAATCATAGCATTAATAATAAGTTAAAAAAAGGTACAATAAAAAAAAATATAATGAACATGAACACTAATATTAATTTTAAACAATATAAATCATAATACTATATTTTTTATAATATAAATAACAATATTATTGTTTAATAATATAATAATACTACTTTTTTAATAACTGAAATAATTTTATTATTTTATTTTAAAGATTGTATCTTATTTAATTAAACATTTATATATAAATAAAAATAAAATAATAAATATAATAACAATATAATAAAAATAATTGTTATTATTTATTATATTTTATTACTTATTAATACCAATCATAACAATGATCATTTATGTATTATTCTATTCAACTTTATTTCATTCAGCATATCGATCAGATAATAATTTCAGAAGCTGCCATTTATTTTACCCTCTTCTAATTTAGAATTTTTTTAGTGTATTTTAACCGCACTTTAAATTAAAATTTTGAACTTAAATTCACACTGGTTTAAAGGTTCCATAAAGAAAAAAATACCTTTTTCAGACAAAAAGAATCGTGTACTCGAAATTATTTTATATTTTAGTATTTGCTTTTTTTTTTTAAATAATATTCCTCCATCCTTAAATTTTTTATTTGTCAAAAAATTTGTATCTCGTTAGATTTTTCATTGCATAAATAATTCAATTTTTTTTTTTGGAATGACTCGATAAAATACGTAAATCAACTTAAACACGCACTTTCCTCTAAAAAAAAAGCAATAAAATGTTCCATTTTCAAAATTAATGTAATAAAAGAAAAGAAATTAAAATTAAACCATTTCTACAGCGGATCCCATCGGTATAAATTGAGCTCGTTTACTCCACACTGTATTTTGTCCACTCAGATTCCAAGTCCTAAAACCCTAACTTAGAACCCAGCTCATCCGCTCTCCGATGGCGTCCGACGCTGCTAATCCAATGGAGTCGTTGACGGCTATTGCTCCCTCAATCTCTACGCCGTCGACCAGCCGTCGTATCCAGATCTTCCGCTACCAGATTCCCTCAATCATCAACAATTTAGGTACCTTCGCCGATGCTATTGAGTATCACGATTGTCTGCATTTGCGCACATATACTTGGCTTTGCTGATGGATGCGTGCCCATGTTAGACTTTGTTTGAAGGAATTTGAATTTGTGCTGCCGAGGCTTTATTTTGGCACTCTCGAAATTTGCTCCAATCAAGCATTTTCTCCCCAAGTGTTGGTAGTTGTTTATCGAATGCTTATAAATTATGAGTATACTTTTGAGGGAAATGGTTGGGGTGCTCAATTTCCCCTTTGTTTCTATAGATACATGTTGCTTCATTATTTGAGTGTTATCAGTAATTTACATGACAGTGGACACAAGTATGTCCTTTTTAGTTGTACGAGAGTTGATTATGAATTTTAATTTGTCATTACTCTTACTGCCCCTAGATTTCTTAATTGGGAAAACAACACTAGTACTGATGGGATAAGAACACAGCTGATTGTTGCCTAGCCTCTCTGACCTTTACATTTTCAACTAATAATCTAATTAGTCACAATCAACACCAACTAGATTCAATTTCTACTTGCAAGTGTCAAAGGCAGTACCATAAACCACATTTTAAAATAGAATAATGCCTTATGGAAATGGAATGAATTGTTGATCTTCCTTGTGGTCGAATTGCATTGTGTAGTTGTGACTCGGGTATGGAACTGTAACTTTTGTTTTTTCAGGCGTAAAAAGATTGGATGTGATGAATTAACACATAGCACAACGGCTAAGGTTCACATAACTGATATTATCTTACAGTTCGTCATTGTGCTACCATCACGTTTTGAGAATGGTTGTCAATGATGGGATGACCTTGCTTGAACTATCAATCACTTGCCTTTACTTAACTGAGTCTTTTAATCTTGAGGTGCAAAATAATGGTAGCTGAAATTAGAATGATAAAATTTGATGTGCATCACTAGATTAGATATAATAATACAAATACATTAGCAAGTAAGGGCAGTAGCCCTAGTAGAAGGGGAAGTTGGAGAAATGTGCTTAAGATCTTTATGGGGAACTTTAAAATTTAAATGTCCCATTACACCTAGCAGAAAATATTGAAGTACAGATTCTTTATCCCAGAATTTAAAGAAGATGAAAAGGCCTAAATTAACCTGTTATGTAGCTATTGAAGAAAAGATATTTGATTCTGTAGTATATATGTGTTTTTCAATGAAATCATGCATATCAACCTTCTGTTTCTTATTGTTGTTTTATCTTGTAGCGAAAATTACCATCAGGTTGAGCCAAGCCTACTTGAATATGATTTTTCTAATTTGACTGATTGACCGAATTAAAACATTTACACTAACATCTTATAGCCAGTTCAAAATCAACAATTAGATGATCAACTGAGTCTTCTCTTTATATGAATCTTTTCTGAATTTGTGGTTTTAGATATTACTTGATATTATTAGCATAAGTTCTGGCCTTTAGCCTTTTCAAGGTAAGCAACTCCTTGTTATCTCTAGCATTGGTTTCAGGAAACTGTCAATAGTAGTTTGGTTTGAAAACCATACTAATATTTGAAAATTATTGAACGCAGTTATAAGCATAAAGCTGCACTAACCATATTGATATCTAATATGCCACACTCTTGAGAGGACTCACTAGAATGCGTTGTTGAGATTTTTTGACGAAATGTTCAACTATTGTATGATAAATTTTCAGTTGTATGTCAGATTGTATCAGGCCTTTTATTATATATAAGTTCATGCACTCTAAGATAGTCAAATTGATTGCATTGATAATTGAGGATTATTGTGACTACTCATGATGTCGAGATTTAAAGTCAAATTTTCTGAAGATTTTCTGGGCAAGAGAAATAGAAACTAAACTACTAGAGGTTAGAAGTTGACCACTTCAAGTTGCAGTGGACTAGGTTTCTGGTATTTGACTTTAAATTTCGAGAACATCATTATGTTTCAGTTACTTCTAGTTTTGGTCTCTTCTGATTAAGCTACCGAAAAAGTGTGTGTTCTTAGGACATAATATGCTATCTGTGAAATAAACACTGTCTTGAATAGACTGCAAAAATAAACTTTCTCATGGAGAGTTTTATGTTATAACTTTTTGTTCATGTTCGTATCAAGCTACTAACCTTCTCTTATTCTTCTTACTAATGTGCCTTGTTTTCACATATCATAGAAAAGCAGTATTGCAAAAATCAGGTTAGGCAGCCTTCTACCAATCCGATTTTTGCAAAATTGGCCATCATAGGTGTTTTCGGGTCTAGGCGGCCGAGCAATCCTAGGTGTTTTTTTAAAATTAAAATTGAAAGTATGTATTTAATTAGCTCAACAGTAGGGAAAAAAATATAATACATGTTTTCCATGATAAGTTCATGTTTTTATTTCAATATTTTTAGTCTTGACTCTTGAGTTTTTGAGTGATCTGTTGTATATTATATTTGACAATTATGTTTACTTACATTAAAAAAAATCGAGGAGGCCCAGCCTCTAGGCTGCCAGATAATGTCCGATTACCATTTTTTCGACTTCTGCACCCTTTTAGAAAAGATGAAAAATATTGGCTGCAATGATGTTCTGGCATTATTTGGCATTTCTATGATTAAAGTTTACTCCCAGCCACTTTGTATTGCACATTAATGTTCAACTTGCTGACATTCAAATCTCCAGACTCTTCGCAGATGACTTCTGAGTTTGTGTCACTATTGGTTGATTTATTCTTCCAAACAATATCTATTTATGACGATCGTGGATCAAGGAAAGCAGTGGACAACATTATTATTAAAGCTTTAACTGAAGCTGCATTTATGAAAAGCTTTGCTGCGACCCTTGTACAGACCATGGAAAGACATTCAAAGTTCCAAACACTGACGGGAGGTTATAGGCTTCTAAAGTGGTCTTGTCTTCTCTTAATACATAGTCAGTTTGCCATGTTATCAAAGAATGCACTATCTAGAGTAGCACAAGCACAGACATCAGCTCTGCACATAGTAATGCAAGGATCATTCCGTGTGAGAAGGGCTTGCAGGAAAACCTTTTTTCATTTGTTCACTAAGGTTATATATTCTTTACAATGCATACTTTTGGTGCAACTTCTGAAGTTTAACTTTTTTTTTCTGATATGTAATGTGCATTTTCTGTTGCAGTCACCCAACATTTACGAAGCATACATGGTGGAATTGAAAGATGGTAGGATCCCATACAAAGATAGTCCAGAGTTATTACATCTGATGCTTGATTATGCAAAATCAAATCAAACTTCATTTGATAAATCAAAGGTGAACATCCATCGTGGTTGATAAAATTAGGCTGAATTCCTAAGTATTTTTGGGGTTTCATGCAAGCTGATTGCTTTCTGTTGTGTCTACAGGTCATATTTCTTGATGTGTATGTAAAATCAGTTCTAAATGCAAAGGAGAAGCCTACAAATGCCCTCAATGAAGCCTTTATTCCATTATTTTCTCGTCTTTCACATGAAGATTTTAAGAACACTATTCTCCCGTCAGCTGTCAAGATGTTGAAAAGGAACCCAGAGCTTGTTCTTGAATCAATTGGAGTTCTTTTGCAATCTGTCAATCTTGACTTGAGTAAATATGCCATGGAAATTCTCTCTGTGGTATTAACACAGGCTAGACATGCAGATGAAGGAAGAAGACTTGTTGCTTTATCCATAGTTAGGTGCTTGAGCCAGAAGGCTAGCAGTCCTGATGCTGTAGAAGCGATGTTTACTGCTATCAAATCTGTATTGGGAGGTTAGCATTTTGATGGGCATGTTCTTTGATTACAATTAGTTACTAGTTGGGCTGATTAGCTACTAATTTAATTTGAAATCAGGCACTAACTGGACAGTTGGTTAGTGTTCTCACAGATCTCGTGTATGAACAGGTTCAGAAGGTCGGCTTACATTTCCATACCAGAGGGTTGGCATGATTAATGCACTGAGAGAGGTTTCAGATGCCCCTGAAGGAAAATATTTTAGTAGCTTGTCACCAACTGTGTGTGGATATCTGTTGGCCTGCTACAAGGATGACGGTAGGTTATTGGCTTAATATTCTCTCTATATGTACTATACATGCTGATGTGTAAGATTGCTTTCTATCTACATTAGTGTGGTAGACTTGATTTTCTGTACACTCCTGCCTTCTAGAATAGATATTATGCTTTCAAGGTGTCAGTGTAAATATTGACAATTTTTTTCCTGTTTTCAAATTAAATGTGTCGATTTGCAGGAAATGAAGAGGTGAAGCTTGCCATTTTGTCTTGTTTGGCATCTTGGGCGGCAAAATCTACAGATGCTATTACTTCGGATTTGGTTACCTTCATTGTTTCTGGGCTCAAAGAAAAGGAGACGCTGAGAAGGGGTTACCTTCGTTGCCTGCGATTAATGTGCAGAAATACTGATGTAGTTATAAAGGTGAGGTTAAATGTGGCGTATAATCTGCATTGTTTGCCTTAGCTTTTCTGATTATGTTTCATTTAAGTATCATGTTGCATGATGTAGGTGTCTTCCTTATTGCTACCTCTTCTCCTAGTCGTCAAAAATGGTTTCACTAAAGCTGTACAGAGATTGGATGGTATTTATGCACTTTTCTGTGTGGCGAAGATTGCTGCTGTTGATGTAAAAGCAGGTGCTTACTAGTCTGGCTCAATTTTTGTGCACTCATTGTTTTTGTTTTACTTTTTTCTTTTGGTAACATGCTTTTATCATGAGGCCAATTCTGTTCTGGTATCCCTTGTTTCTCATATTTTTTTCATATCCTTTAGATGAAACTGTGTCCAAGGAGAAGATTTGGCAGTTGATCTTGCAGAATGAACCAACAATTATACCGATTTCCTTGGTCAGTATTCAGTTAAATTATTTCTACTTAAAAATAATATTAGCAACTTATCACCAACCTCATTTGAGAAGTACTTTTCTCTGAATATATGCTAGAGTGATAAGGCTTTATCGGTGCTTTGCTCTTGAGTGATACTGTCTAATTCTAAATAACCTGTACAAGGGATCTCTCATCCCTTACTTTCTCCATTTTAATAAAACAAAAGGCATGCCAAGGCTCTGATTTAGAAGTTGGTTTAATGTATATTCCATATATTGAAACAGTCTTTGAAAACTTAAAAGCCACATTGCAGCTGAGTATAGAGGCACCTTACTTATTTTTTTCCCCTTTGTCTTTTTTCCTGAACGAATAAGCTTATTCATTTGTTAAATACTTATTCTTTAATGTAGACATCAAAATTGTCAGCTGACGACTTGATGGTTTGCATTGACCTTGTGGAAGTTCTACTTGTTGATCATCCTCAAAGGTATGCCTTTTTTCTTTATGATAATATTGATTTACCTGCCAATCTTTTAGTTCTTTCTCTGCCATTAAATTAGAGTCTGTTCTTCATTTAGTGTGGCTTACAGTTACAGAGGAAACCTTATTTAAGCAGAAATGGACTTTATCTTGTAAATTTGTTGGCAAATCTTTGTTGTAAATAAAATGGATACTGGTGCTTTCTTTCCTTTCAAATTTCTGTATTATTTGCGGTGGAAGATGCTTCTCTAAAGTTAATAGTTCTAGAATTTTAGGGTTATCAGATTAAAAAGAATTCAGTGCATAGCTTGCATCATAGACACAGGATGATCCACCCCTCTCATACTTAGAACCTACCTAGTCAAAATAACCAAATTTAGGACCTACATGTGGAATTGACTTCTATCTGTTATGCTGCAGGCTATCAGAGAATTTTTCTACAGGAGGATTCCTGCAGGTTATTAGTATGATGGCATTTCTTTCATTCTTTTTAATATTGCAATCATCAACTGCTATTAATTAGTTCATCTTACATTTCAGTTAATCATTTTTTTGCTCTGCCATCCAATTTGGGACATAAGGAAAGCAGCCTATGGCACTACCAGGAAGATTCTTGCCGCATCTTCTCAATTATGTGAAGCTATTTTGATCGAATTCTTGCGGTATCTCTCTGTTGTTGGAGAAAGAGCCAATCTTCTTAGGAAGAGGTAAATCTATATTCAGATTTTATCTTTTACTCATCTAGTCCAAATCATTTCTACAAAAAACCACTATTGTCTTTCACCATATTTCATACCCTGAAATGTGCTTGTTTTTCTATCTAAAACAAGATTCCTCATTCTATTCCCAATATCCATGACACATCTGGAGTTATAATTATTTTAATTACCTTTTTGGTTTTGGAAGGGAGCTAGTTTTCCTACTATCTAAACGGTGGTCTAGACTTAAGAAACTTTGCATTCCATGTCTTTCTGAGTTTGCCCTCAAGCTCAACAATTATTTCTCGAGTTATGTCATTGCAAAATATGCCTCTTAATCTTATAAATTGTTGATATCTTTTGGCTGTTCCCTATGTGTCAGTGTAAGTCCACTGCTCTTACTTGCACTAATTAGTTACCTCTTAATTGGTTTTTGTATCTTGCTTAAGCCTTAATGTTGTTTGTTCATTTTATTTTCTGGGATCTCTTTCTTATGAATAATTTCTTTTTCATTCAGCGAAACAGAAAGTGTTTCAGATTCTCAATTTCCTTTCCTTCCATCAGTTGAAGTCTTGGTGAAGGCTTTAGTTGTAACAGCATCCGCAGTTTTCACTAGTGCCCAAGATTCTTGTGTGCAGCTAATGCTTTGCTCACATCACCCATTCATTGTTGGTACAGGAAAGAGGGATGCGGTTTGGAAGGTATCTTTCTACTGTTTATGTACTTCTCACAGGCCTTATTTGCGCCCTTGGTATTCCAATTTCTTCTGCACCAATCAGAATTAACAGCAAAATATAGCACATGTTACATCTGGTAATAAAAGAGGGGGTTATGTTGCAACAAGCATGCGGCATGCATTTCATGTTTTGAACTACAAATTGAACCTGTGAATTTTCAGGACTGATAGTTTATTCAAAATTAACAATATTTGCTTCATTCATTCCTGCAATATCATGCTCATTTTCTTTTCTTCCTTCTCCAGAGGGTGCAAAAGTGTTTGCAGAAATTTGGCTGTGATGCGATAGGCCTTATTACGGGTGATGTTGCTCAGTTATGCAAGGTGACTTCATTTTGGAAGTATTAATTTGCTCAGTTTGAACTCCCCTTGTTTTTATTATTCTGCATGTTTTCGTCTTTTACTCTGTTTGTCTTATTTTGTAATTATGAACTTGATTTCAAGCACAGATTTTGGTTACGATAATAATTAGCTTTTGGACATTTTTCATGAGATCTCAATGGTGCATATTTTAAGTTGACATGTATTACCCTGGGCTTTAGCTCTAACATACATTAATTTGCTGCCTTGAGCTATCTGTTCAATAATTGTGTGTTGTAAAATTGACAAAATTGAACTCTTCTATATGCTTACTTGTATTAGATATCATCCCATCGCCCCTTTGTAGATTTGTTAGCTTTGGATATTCCATGAAAGTAAAACTTTTTAGTTAATTAATAACTTTATGGAAACAATTTGTGCTGTTGCATAGTTGAACCTGGATCTTTTGCTCTTTCTTTATGATAATTAAGTGGATACAAGTTTGATTATTTGTTTAAATTTGTTATGTTCATTAAGGGGTTATTAGGTGTGCGGGGATTGTTGAGTTCCAATTACCTGGAACAAGAAGCGGCTGTAAATTCGTTGTCAACGCTGATGTCTATTATACCTGGAGATACTTATGCGCAATTTCAAAAGGTCCGACATTAGAAACAAAATTAAGTTACTATCTGCTAGTAGTTAAGACTTGAGATTAACAGAGTTAGATGGTTTATGTGGCTCTTACTTTGTAATTTTTGCAGCACTTCATTGAACTTCCAGATCTTGTTGCACATGACTCACTCTCAGAAGCTGATATTCAGGTCATATATATATATATATGTGTATATTTATCTTGTTCTTGACAGACTATAAAAGAGTTGTAATTGTTTATTATAGTTTTTTACTTATTAGAATTCCTTAGTTCTGTGTTACATGTTATTTGTATTCTGATGCAAATGCAATTGGCATGTACTGGTTTGACTGGTATAAATCTCTTCTGTAATCATTTGCTCTATTTTCATGCAAATGATTTGGATTATTTGAAAATTCTTGAGTCTTGATCTTGTTGATTGGCCGAAAAAGAGCGAACATATTTGTCTTTAGAATTGACATACTTTTGTTGATAAATGTGCAAAGCCACACATTGTATTATATCTTACCAGTATCCTTTCATGATTTTAATTGTTGTTAATGGCTTTCTCTTACTGGGCATGAGCAGTGCAAACCTTTAATAATGCCAAATTAACATTTTTTTTTTCTTCGTTTGTTCACTTTTTTTTTTTTGCATTGGAAGCTAACCTGTTCTTCTCTATTTATGACTTATAGGTGGGTTTGAAGGTGAACTATTTGTGCAAGTCGCCAAAATGTTCTTCTCATAATTTTTCCTTGTATTGGCCGTGTTAGATTATGCTTGATAATAGCCTTTTTATGTGCTTCACTATTTTGTCTTAGATTCTTGGCTTATTGCTTTATTTATGTTTTCTCGGGCCACTTTATTGAAGTTATTTTTTCTTTCTTAATGGCTAATGCTATTTCTGGATTACTTATTATTAGGTTAACTTGTTATTGCATGAACTAACCTTTCTTGTTCTCTCTTTGTTCCAGATTTATAATACTCCTGAGGGAATGCTTTCTACTGAGCAAGGTGTTTATATTGCGGAATCTGTTGTTTCAAAGAATATGAGGCAAGCAAAAGGACGTTTCCGAGTTTATGACAAGGATGATGCCATGGTAATTGCATGCTTAACTTGTCAATGAGAAGTATAGATTGGTTGTTCCTAATACACACATGCATGGTTCAGGATCAAGTTAGCTCTAATCACACGGATGTCAGTTCAAATCATTCTACTAGACGAGATGTTTCCAATAAAGGCGTTCTCAGTACGGCGAAAAAAGATGCCCCAAAATCAGTAAAAAAATCAGGCAAGTCCCAGTTATCTTACTGATTTGGGATCTCAGTCACCTTCTGTTTAGCTTATAATTTCTGTATGCTCTTCCCTATATGTTTATAGAGAAGACAAAAACCGCAAAAGAAGAAGCCCGCGAATTGCAGCTTAAGGAAGAGGATAATGTTCGTAAAAAAGTCGGGTCAATTCAGCAGAACATTTCCTTGATGCTCAATGCTTTAGGAGAAATGGCAATTGCTAATTCCATATTCACTCATAGTCAGCTTCCTTCTTCGGTTAGTTTCCATTTTGTGTGGTGACAGCTATTTATGGAAATATCTTTGATTCTTATGGTAGTCTAGCTTTACCTAATAGTTACCTACTTCATATAATGTTCTTTAGAAGATTTTAGTTTGTGTTTTGTTATGTAATGTGCATGATTATAAACAATATGGATGTGTAAGTTGCTGCTAATTGTGTCATTTATCTGTCAAGAATTCTATATTAAGATTTTCTCAACATAGTGTGTGGAGTAGCAACAACTACTTCTTTGGGTTGGAATCATCTCCTTTGCACCCATCTCGGACATCAAATACTCTGACATGAGTTATTAAGACAAGTTGTCCCATCATTTCAAAATAGGTCTTTTTTCACTAAAAGAAACATTAAAACCTTCTTAGGTGACACAATTTTGTTTCCTTTTATATTTTTATGTAATCCTTTTCATGTAGAACACAATAGTATCTTTTGTTGATTATCACGGGTTTGATGAGGCGTGTTCCTTCTTAATGTGCTTATATTTTTCTCAACATCATTTACTTTTAGGTTAAATTAGTCAATCCCCTTCTTCGGTCTCCGGTTATTGGTGATGCTGCCTTTGAGACATTAGTGAAACTCTCGAAATGTACTATTGATCCTCTGTGCAATTGGTCTCTTGAAATCGCAACTGCTTTGCGACTGATTGCCACCGAAGAAACTAATGTCTTGTGGGAGTTATTTCCATCTATTGGTGAAGAGGAGGACAATGGAGCACCATCACTTGGCCTCTATGAACGTTTAGTCAGGGGCTTAAGCATCTCCTGCAAATCTGGACCTCTTCCAGTTGACTCATTTACATTTATATTCCCGGTAAACTATAATACAAGTTCTTTGTCTTTTGATGTTTGTCCTAGTTGTGCCAATCTTATTATTTGTTCTGCAGGTAATTGAGAGAGTACTGCTTTCTCCCAAGAAGACTGGTCTTCATGATGACGTTCTCCAGATACTCTTCCTGCACATGGATCCTATTTTACCTCTACCTCGTATCAGAATGCTATCAGTTACGACTTCAATACTAAACTGAATTATGCTTAATTAATGTCTTGGATCTAGTTAGAGATTGGAGCTTTGCATTACAAGTGTTTGTAATTATGTCATTTATATTCACTTTTTTCCTAATACAAGGGACTCTCATCATACATCTCTATCTCAATAATTTTTTTGTTTACTATAAAATAACTATACTATGCATACTGTGCCAGATAATTTTTACTGTGCTTATGTTACTCATCCTATGGTTTCAGGTTTTGTACCATGTTCTAGGTGTTGCCCCTGCTTACCAAACCTCTATTGGCCCAGCGTTGAATGAGTTGTGTCTTGGTCTACGGCCTGAAGAAGTTGCACCTGTATGGTTTGATGTGTTTCTACTGAACTTTGACAATCAATCTTTGTACATACTAATTTGACCTCACATGCTCTTTGTGCAGGCTTTATATGGTGTTTATGCCAAAGAGGTTCATGTAAGAATGGCTTGTTTAAATGCTGTTAAGTGCATTCCAGCTGTGTCCAATTGTTCCATTCCTCAAAACGTTGAGGTTGCAACCAGCATATGGCTTGCTTTGCACGACATAGAAAAAGTATGGACTTTTTTTTTCATGTCATATTACTTGAGCAGTATTTATTTAATGTTTAATCTTTTCTGTTCCTCATATTTGAGTCATATTCTGGTCTACTCTGTTCCTGAGTAATTTTACTCAAGCCAAACTGCTCTTTTTTTCCCCCCTAAAACCTGTTTTTGTATTAGTATATGCTGGATATGTCTTAGTATGTGTCTGTTTGGGCTGTGACTTCCATCAAGAACCAGTCTGTGTATTCATCAATATTATCATTATTGTGATGATAATGTTGTCTCAAAGATATATTTTGCTTAACGCTGATAACTTTGTGTTTGTTCCACTAAGAAGCTGGTGTTTGTTCATAGTAACTTTGATATGACATTCATTTGTTGGAATATTTCTTTGTTACACAATGATAAAATTATAATCAAATATCCGAAATATGTTATCTTTTCCCATTCGTTTTTATTTGTTTGCATTCTGTTTATGTGATCTACAAGTTACATTTTTAAGTGCTTTCCAAGTGTATGTGTTTTACTAATGGTCTTCCTCTCCTGCTACCTCTGTAATCACCAGTCGTGTTTGTTGAAAAATTAGATACCCACGTCTCTATTACAGGAGAAAAGGTTGAAAGAAAATGATATGCCATATTTTATACTACAAGTCTTTCATTTTTTTGGTTACTTGGTTTGACTCAATTGTGGAGGAAAGATTGAAGCATTCATGATACCATGCAACACATTGACAAGCTTGGCTTAATATTGTTTGAAACAATTGTTCAACTGGTTCATTCGGGATTTGTGGGGCATTGCGCATCACACGGCTGAATGAAGAGGGGGCGTTCTTAGATATTTGTATTCCCTTGAGAGCTGAAAAAGCCTAAGTTGTTAACTGACTAATTATGACATTTCTCTTCCTGTTCAGTCAGTTGCAGAAGTTGCTGAGGATGTATGTGATTGTTACCGTCATGAGTTTGGTACTGATTACTCTGAACTATTTAAAGCACTTTCCCATGTTAACTACAATGTTAGAGTGGCTGCCGCAGAGGCACTTGCAGCTGTTTTGGATGAAAACCCTGATACAACACAGGTGAGTGAGTAACAAATCATCGTATTTGTGGCAATTTGGCTATTTGGTTTTCACTCTTTTTGATGATGAATAATTCAGGAGGCTCTGTCAACTCTGTTTTCTTTATATCTCCGTGATGCTGGGTTCGGTAAGGAGAACATCGACTCTGGTTGGTTAGGCAGACAAGGAATTGCTCTGGCTTTACATAGTGTTGCAGATGTACTTCGGACAAAGGATCTCCCAGTTGTGATGACGTTCCTGATTTCGCGAGCTTTGGTACTCATACTTCACTGTTTTCACTTCTCAGAGCTTTGTTAGTGCTGACTTTATGAACTCTGACTTTGCTTACCCTGGAGCTCTTCCTTGAATAATTTAGAATATGGAACTTATTCTGATATTATCAGATATGCAGTTGTTTTATGAAATAAGGAACGCTGCCATAATTTTGCTAATAGGTTGCTTACATGGTTTTATCATTTTATTCCTACCCGTTTTCTGTATTGGACTGGAATGAACAAGCTGGGTTAACTTTTGGTTGCAGGCTGATCCAAATGCAGATGTTCGTGGAAGAATGGTTGATGCTGGTATTATGATTATTGACAAGCATGGAAGAGATAATGTTTCTTTGCTGTTTCCCATTTTTGAGAATTTTTTGAACAAAAAGGTCGCTCTCCAAATATTTCATCCTAGATATTTATGTATTCTTTTACCTTATTGTTGATTTTTAAATTTTAAATATATGTAGATATTATAATCTAGCTTGACTCAGCTGAATGGAACACAACCCTTTTTTTAATCTATGAAATTCTCATGTAGGCATCAGATGAGGAAAAATATGATTTGGTACGTGAAGGCGTGGTTATATTTACAGGAGCACTGGCAAAACATTTGGCAAAGGTCCTAATCAATCCTTTTTAAAGCTAACTCTTTGTGAAGTGAATGCTTTTTCCTGAACGTTCATTGATTTGCTTGTCAGGATGACCCAAAAGTTCATGCAGTTGTGGAAAAGTTGTTGGATGTATTGAACACTCCTTCTGAGGCTGTACAACGAGCAGTTGCCACATGCCTTTCACCGCTAATGCAATCGAAGCAGGTATTCTTTGATTTCAGATAGTTATTTTGTTACCTGATTGTTGTTTTGTTATGACCTGCATATTGTGACTATACATTGCGTTAATCATTGTGTTGTGCTTCAAGTATATTATGTTACTTTGTCTGTGGTGGTTTTTTCAAGATATAACTGCTTCAGATGGAGTCATATTAGCAAATGAATATATATACACGTTAAAATACATGGTTGATTAAAACAAAAGGATTGTGTTACTTCGCTACACCAAAGCATATGTTAACGCCAATATATGCTTATGTTAACACAAGATCCCTGCGAGTCATGTAATTGCATTTTTTTTATCTTGTATTCTGATATTCTTTGTTATTGGTATCTACTTTTGTTAAGAAATCTTAAACTTATAATGTAATTATGGAATATGGCATCAGGAAGAAGCAGCAGCTCTTATTTCTAGACTGCTTAATCAATTGATGAAGAGTGACAAATATGGTGAACGCCGTGGAGCAGCATTTGGACTTGCTGGAGTGGTGAAAGGATTTCGAATATCATGCCTAAAGAAGTACAATGTTATGACAGCCTTACGAGATGGTCTTTCAGACAGGTCCTTTTTTTTGGAGAATGTTTTATGTTGTTTTATCTCAATGTTTTATGTTTCTGTCAGTGTTCTAAAAGTCCCTGCCTAACCCTGTATGGTGACTATAGCCCCCCTCCCTCAAGTCTAGGTTCTGTGCCCTAGTCTGCCATTATTGCATTTTATAGCATTAACAAGTGGGAATGGATACTGTGTATGCCAGTGAGGACTATTGAATTCCACTTAACAAACGATATATAGGAAGTCTGGTGAAGAAAATTAATTTGGTGACAGAGAGTCTAACTTGCTTAGATGACCAACAAGTCTCTATTGCTCAATGTAAATGGTTTTTGTTATTCCCTTTATGCAGAAACATTATTTCATGCTTCTCTCTTAAATATTCTGTTGTCTTTGCTCAATCACATTGACAATGCTTTTGGTAGTGGGTGGAACTTATTTACAGTTAGTAGGCTTTATGACTTGTTGATCACTTTATATACTTATAAGTTTTCCATTGCAGAAATTCTGCTAAAAGACGAGAGGGAGCTCTGCTGGCATTTGAATGTTTCTGTGAAAAGCTCGGGAGATTATTTGAACCGTAAGATTTATATAGTTTTAATGAATATGTTTCTCCTCCATGATTTTTGGGATCTAGTGTCAATGCATTCACCTGGCTCTCTTTTCTCTTTCAGGTATGTAATTCAAATGTTACCTCTGCTCCTGGTATCCTTCTCTGATCAAGTTGTTGCGGTTCGAGAAGCTGCTGAGGGTGCAGCTCGGGCAATGATGTCTCAACTTAGTGCTCATGGAGTCAAACTTGTTCTTCCAGCTCTTTTAAAGGTCTTCACTTACACATAACAAAAAGTCGTGCACTGATTTTATTAAATCATATTATCAAGAACTGAAGTACTCAAGAAGTCAAGTTAATTTAGACTGGTTTTATGAGGCTTGGTCCAGTGGTTGACTCTAAATGTGGTTGAGTGGGTTTAATATTGATATTTTTCCTTGTCCGAAACGTATGATGTTATTCTTGTTTCCTGAAGTAAAATTTTCCCAAGAGTTTGTCATGGGAAGTTACTTATGTTGATGAATCGTGCATTTTGGCTGACAATGTGGTCATACTGACAAGATATTTACTCATATTCCTCTTTTTCCTTATTTCTGATGCAAAAGAATAATAGACCAATTTATGGTAATTGACTGAAAAAGTACTGAAATTTCATTTGTTTGCTTGTTGATTTGTGTCGTACCACCTTGGCATTTTTTTAATGCTTTTTCCTGCTACATTCCGTGATCAGCACTAACACTGTATTTGGCAAGGAAAATGGAAGATCTGTAAAAGTTTATATGGTGCAGCATGTGAGTCAATTCTGACCATTATAACTCTCATGTCAGGGCCTTGAAGATAAAGCTTGGAGAACAAAGCAAAGCAGTGTACAGCTACTAGGTGCAATGGCTTATTGTGCTCCACAGCAGCTTTCTCAATGTCTTCCAAAAATTGTTCCGAAGTTGACTGAGGTCTGTGAAATGAAATAGGAACCTCTTGATTTTGTCTTTGACTGCTTCAGTACACCCACATGCATGAAATGTACAAGGAAGTTTATAATATTTCCACGTTTCATTAGTTTCTCTATTATACTGTAGGTTCTTACGGATACTCATCCCAAAGTCCAGTCAGCTGGACAAACTGCTCTCCAGCAGGTAAATTAAATATTTATTCAAGAATGAAGCCTCAATTGCTTCGCTTCACATATTTTGATGAGTTGTTCTTTGATTAGGTTGGAAGTGTGATAAAGAACCCCGAAATAGCTGCTCTTGTCCCCACTCTTTTGATGGGTCTCTCAGATCCGAACGATTATACAAAATACTCTCTTGATATTCTTCTCGGGGTAATTGCACAAACTGTGTGCATTTTATAGTTATTATATTAGAGTTGCATCATTAGCTTAAGTATTAATGGCTTCTGGCATTTACAGACCACCTTTGTGAATACTGTGGATGCTCCTTCTCTGGCACTATTGGTGCCCATCGTCCACAGAGGGCTTAGAGAAAGGGGAGCTGAAACAAAGAAAAAAGCTGCTCAAATTGTTGGAAACATGTGTTCGTTAGTTACTGAACCAAATGATATGATTCCTTACATAGAATTGCTTCTGCCTGAAGTAAAAAAGGTACTTCTTCATTTTTAAGTTGCCAACTGGTATAAAGTGATTTTATGTCACAAATTTTTACTATTTGTTACATAACAGGTCCTGGTTGATCCAAATCCTGAAGTTAGATCAGTTGCTGCAAGGGCCCTTGGTTCTCTCATAAGAGGAATGGGAGAAGATAACTTCCCTGACCTTGTCCCGTGGTTACTAGAGACGCTAAAGTCCGATGGTAATAATGTTGAGCGGTCAGGAGCTGCTCAAGGGCTGAGTGAGGTTAGGACATTGCTTGTGATATGCTCTAGTTTTTGCTGTCTACCTATTTTTCCATTTTGAGTCATGGATAAAAGATTTTTTTATGCCTTTTCAATTGGTTGTTTTGGAGGATCCTGATATTCTGTGTGCCTACTGCCTACTGCTTGAATCAATAGTTTGGTCATTGTTAAAACTGAGGTCTAGACAAACTAGTTATCTTTCTGAACATTATGGTGAAGCTGTACAACTGCATCTGCAGAAGTTTGTCATCGCTACCTGCATATTGTGCATATGAAGACATCTTCAACAGAAATATTTATGTCCTTTCCTTCTAATTCAAACACAACATATTTTATCTTTCTTCCCTCTATTGCTAATGCTGCATAGTTTTATTCTTAAATGAAATCAACTTTTCTTCTATATTGCATTGTTTAGTTTCATTACTATTTAGTTCTTTGAGAATCCAGGAGATAGGATGTCAGGTTGAATTGCAGTCTCTGTCTTTGTCTGAGCACTTGGATTTTGAAATTATGAGCTAGCTTTTAGTAATCTTGTATATAAAAACAAAATTTTCCTATGAAATAGAGTGCTGTGATCTATTCCTCACACCGTAGATAATAAGCTGGGTTGTTATGATACATGCTTGACATTTTAAATAACAAGCAAACGTATAATGTAGAAGCTAGGACAGTAAAGAAGAATATGAGGTGATGATAAAGTTATAGACACAACAAGATACATAGGTAACTGTCCTAAAAGTTATAAAGTAAACGAAACATCATCTGCATGAAGTTAGTTTTTTATAAAAACTCCCGAGGAATTTGATTTATTTTTCTCATATTATGCATGTTTATATTGATCAACAGTCAACGGTCACCCATGACTTCTTGTACTTTACAGATATTCCTAGTGAAAATATTCATTTTGTAAGCTGTGTCCTTTCTTTTCTAGGTACTTGCGGCTCTTGGGACAGTGTACTTTGAGGATATACTTCCTGATATTATGAAGAACTGCTCTCATCCAAAAGCTTCAGTTCGGGATGGTTACTTGACACTGTTCAAGGTTAAAATTCTAATGATATTGATGTTTTAAATTTCATTATAATCTTTGATTTCTATGCATATCAGCTGTAATATCCTGATGTTTCCTGCAGTATCTTCCAAGATCATTGGGTATTCAGTTCCAGAACTATCTGCAACAGGTTCTACCGGCTATTTTAGATGGTAGGCCCTTTTAGAAATCAATTCTTCTTTTCTCAAGTTATTATTGGAGCGTCTAATATAATCTTGTTTTGCTCATGCCTATTGGTATTTCAGTGTTTACTTGTATTATTGAGTAAAACCATGTGATCTCCTCCCCCAGGTCTTGCTGATGAGAATGAGTCTGTACGAGATGCAGCACTCAGTGCTGGGCGTGTCCTGGTTGAGCATTATGCTACTACGTATGCACTTTGAGCTTACCGGTTACCTATACTTTTAGTTTAACCACTTTTTTTCTTTAAAGGGCTACACCTTATTTCTGTCCTTTAATCATGTCAGATCTCTTCCTCTACTCCTGCCTGCAGTCGAGGATGGTATATTCAATGATAGTTGGCGTATACGACAGAGTTCTGTGGAACTATTGGGAGATCTTTTGTTTAAGGTGGGTACTCTAATTTTTCAAGTCATCCTTTTCTTGTAGAAGCTACTGGTAACCTTTGGTCCTGTAAATTGCCTTATTTAGGTTGCTGGAACCTCTGGAAAAGCCCTTCTGGAAGGTGGTAGTGATGATGAAGGTTCAAGTACTGAAGCTCATGGACGGGCTATTATTGAAGTACTTGGAAGAGAGAAACGCAATGAAATCCTTGCTGCATTATATATGGTTCGCACTGATGTCAGCATATATGTTCGCCAGGTACAGTGACTAAAAATATTTGATTTCACTTCCACTGTTGGATTAGGTGGACAATTTTTTTTTTTCTTATTTTGATATTAAATTTTGTGTTCTGCTCAGGCTGCATTGCATGTGTGGAAAACTATAGTTGCAAATACTCCAAAAACACTGAAGGAAATAATGCCAGTTTTAATGAACACATTAATCACTTCATTGGCATCATCATCTTCAGAGAGGCGACAGGTCCTTATTGTCTACCTATAATATTATTAAAGAATTGCAGTGTTATTGAACATAAAATTTGACTTTTGAGGGGCTCTGATGTTAATTCAGGTTGCTGGGCGTTCATTGGGTGAGCTTGTCAGGAAGCTTGGTGAAAGAGTGCTTCCCCTAATTATTCCCATTTTATCCAAGGGTCTCGCTGACCCAGACCCTGGCAGAAGACAAGTGAGTCTTCCATCCTGTTCCTGAATTACTGTACATTATATTTTGCTTCTATTTATCTGACCAACAGTATCTCAGCTTTTAACTACTGGGTGTTATCACTTATTCTGTGATCATAGAGTGAGCTGTTTCTGAAAATGGATAAAATATGCTCATGCTTTGCTTGTTTATGGTTTTCTTTTCTTAAAGTCCTTAACTCCTTACCCCAAATGATCTGCAGGGTGTGTGCATTGGTCTGAGTGAAGTGATGGCCAGTGCCGGTAAGAGTCAATTGCTGATTTTCATGGATGATCTCATCCCAACAATCCGGACTGCTCTTTGTGATAGGTTTGTCACTGCTTTTGGTAGTTATGTCGTTTACAATATGGTGAATAGAAATGATTACCTCCTTTTATGTCATAATTTACAGCACTCCTGAGGTTCGTGAGTCTGCAGGCACAGCATTCAACACCCTGTACAAGGCATGCCTTTGAAGATACCTATAAAATAGAATCTCTGTTTTAGTGCGTAAACTAATAAAATAAAAGTTTTTCTTGTGGTTTTGTAGAGTGCTGGGCTGCAGGCAATCGATGAAATTGTTCCTACACTTCTTCATGCTCTTGAAGATGAACAAACTTCTGATACTGCTCTTGATGGCCTAAAGCAAATCTTGAGGTATGCATTTATGTTCTTCTATGCTGTTGCTTGTGTATTTATTTTATTCTTTTACTAATTATTTTGTTAATTGCAGTGTCAGGACCACTGCTGTTCTTCCTCATATCCTCCCTAAGCTTGTTCACCTCCCTCTATCGTATGTATAAAAAATTTCTGACTACTTTGAACTTTAAGAGAACTTAATTTTTGTTTACCAACTTATATATTTGTTTACAGTGCATTCAATGCACATGCTTTGGGAGCCCTGGCAGAGGTTGCAGGACCTGGTCTTGGTCCCCACCTTGGGACAGTACTCCCTGCTTTACTTTCTGCAATGGGTGAAGGTGATGAGGTATGATCAACTCCCACCACCACCACCAAAAATAAAATTAGGATAGTTCATTAGATCTTGATCATATGCATACATATTCTTGGTTTAGTTTTGGTGTTTGTAATTTAACTTCTTTCTTTTTCTTTTTTTTCTCTTTGAAATTGTAGGATGTTCAACAGTTGGCGAAAAAGGCAGCTGAAACTGTTGTATTGGTTATAGATGACGAAGGCATTGAATCCTTGATTTCAGAGCTTTTAAAAGGCACTGCAGATAATCAGGCAGGGTTTCTTGGTTTATCTAACCTGAGATGTTCTAACCCACCCCTAGTGTCCAGGGCAACAATTAATATAATTTCTTGGAAGAGAAATCCTAATTACGTGACTTCTATTTTTCCAGGCTTCGATAAGAAGAAATTCTTCCTATCTGATTGGTCATTTCTTCCAAAACAGCAAATTGTATCTGGTTGATGAAGCACCAAATATGATATCTACCTTGATAGTTTTGCTTAGTGATCCAGACTCTGCTACTGTTCCGGTAATTCTAGAAAGAAGTTTGCTCTTGTTTAAATGTTAGGTGGCTTTTCTTTTATTTTTATTTTTCTTAAAAACCTTAATTTTAGGTTGCTTGGGAAGCGTTGTTAAGGGTTGTAGTCTCAGTGCCAAAAGAGAATCTTCCACAATATATGAAGCTGGTACGAGATGCAATCTCTACATCTAGGGACAAAGAACGCAGGAAAAAGAAAGTAAGTTTCAACAGTTTCTTATTTTTCAGATGGCAGGAGATGGAAAACATGATTTCATGATACACACAAAATTATTGCTATATCCCATGCATTATCAATTAATGTTATTGAGTTACAACTTTAATTCCATGGATACAGGGTGGCCCAGTTCTTATACCTGGGTTCTGTCTCCCAAAGGCACTCCAACCTGTATTGCCTATCTTTCTCCAGGTACTGCATTGGATCTCATTGTAGCTTAAAATCTACATATATGTGATAGTATATATAGAAATATGTGCATTGTATTTGTACATATATACATACAATGTGTATTATGTATCTGTGTAAACCAAATCAGAAGATGGAATAGAATTTGAAGTTACTGGGTATATATAGAGCACAAGAGAAAATTGAATGAAGTGTTTCCCTGAGAAAATTGTTTTCCTGAATCACAACTTGACCAGTTTCCAATATCTATGGTATAGTATAATCTCACCTACAGATTTTGGCATGATAATTGGGGACGGATTTTTTGAGTGTGTGTGTCTGTTTTGTTTACATTTTAGCATATTTTTATCTACTAGAAGGTAATGCATTACATCGGAAAAGTTATCAAATTGAAGGACACTATCATTTTGTATTCCCCTTGTACATTGTATATTCTCTCTTTATCAATCATGACAGCTGTGAGTTTTGCACTTTCTCATTCAATTGCAGATAAATTCAGTTACTTGACGGTTTGTATATTTTAAGCTTTAGCAGTTCTTTATTATACTAAGCCAATTATAGTTTCTCATTATGTGATTTCAACTGTTAATTTCCATGAATTATATAAATAGATGTGATCTCAATGTTCTTAAATATTTGGGTTTAATTTTCAATTTTGTGATTTCCAGGGTCTAATAAGTGGATCAGCTGAACTTAGAGAACAGGCAGCTTTGGGCCTAGGTGAATTGATTGAAGTGACAAGCGAAAAAGCCCTGAGAGAATTCGTTATCCCTATCACAGGGTAGGTTACATTGTGCTTTTGATGGATGTTTTTACTTTGTTACCTGTCTGCATCTTTTAGTTAGATGCTTCATTATATGACTTTTTGTTTGGTTCTAGACTTCTAGTGGAACTTAATAAACTTAGTATCTTGGAGTGACATATTGCAGGTAAATGTGCTAAACAAAATTCAAATGTCAGTTTCGTTTCCTGAGAGTTTGTTATTGGGTTACCAACTGATTCTTAATCTTCTCCATAGATTCTTAATTCAAATGTCACTGAATGTGCTTGATTTCTCTGTGTAGAAGTCTACCTCCATAGATTTTTGCACGTCACTGCACAAATTTTATCCTTCCCTGTTTCCATGATCATCCGAACCAAAACTTGCCATACATAAACCTATGTGGTTTCGTAAAGTAAGTCAAAAGCTGGCGTTAATCCTATATTTTTCTTGTTTTTATATCTTCTAGCCCATTGATTCGCATCATAGGAGATCGATTTCCTTGGCAAGTAAAGAGTGCTATTTTGTCAACTTTGATCATCATGATACAGAAGGGTGGTATAGCCCTAAAGCCTTTTCTTCCTCAACTTCAAACAACTTTTGTGAAGTGCCTGCAAGACAATACAAGGTTAGCTCACTGATATAGCTTAATTAAGTACCTGTTTTGGATCTCTATTTATATAGTCAGAAGTGTTCTTTTTATTTTTTAAAGTTGGTATGACCCAACTTTTGAATTCAAAAGCACTTCTCACTAAACGTGCCCTAAGTGCCAGCTGTTCTTTTGTTTCTACTGCTCCTATGTAGTGGACCTATTGCTTAATGATGTTCTCTGTAGGACCGTGCGCTCAAGTGCTGCTGTTGCCCTAGGGAAGCTCAGTGCTCTCAGTACAAGGATTGATTCTTTAGTTGGTGATCTTTTATCTGGTCTTCAGGTATTATCTTTAACTTTTATCCTTTCACACTCATTCTTTTGAAGCTCTAGAACATAACCAGCCCATTATTGTTTATCAGGCATCAGATGTTGCAGTCCAAGAAGCAATATTAACAGCTTTGGAAGGAGTGATTAAGAATGCTGGAAAAGGTTTGAGTAGTGCTGTGATAACTCGTCTTCTCACTCAGCTAAAGGATATGATATATGGTGAAGATGACCAAATTCGAAGCTCTGCAGCTAGCATCCTGGGGATTCTACTGCAGGTGAATGGCAATAATCTTGGGATTGATTTTTTTTTTTTTTATAATTAAGAGTATTGTGGCTCTCTAATAAGCACACTTTTTTCCTTTTATAATTCCGTGTGAAATTCAATCAAGGGTAGAATTGCATCAACCAGTGCTCAGTCATGATATTACATTTTCCCCCTGTTTCAATTTCGTTGTTATTGTTCCGTAAACCCACACATAAAAAAGTTAACTGTGCATTTGTATGTGAGGAGATCTTGAATAATATTTACCTTTCGTACATGTGTGAACAAGATTAAAGGAATAGTATAGAGTGTGCTATGCCAAAATTTATGACCAGTTTTCTTGTTATGTAACTTTATTTAACACTACTGAATTAAATCAATTTTTTAATTACTTACAAATCCATTATATGGTGTTCTTGTGCTAATGAGCGATGATCATATGTGACAGTACTTGGAAGATGCCCAAATTTCTGAAATACTCACAGAAGTAGCAGATTCGGCCTCCTCGTCTTCTTGGACTACTAGGCATGGATCTACTCTTGCCATATCATCCATGTTTAGATACAATGCTGGCATAGTTTGTGCTTCTCCATTGTTCACAAGCATTATTGATTGTCTAAAAAGTTCGTTGAAGGATGAAAAGGTATGCCATTTCACTACTGAATATTTTACATAAAATTTGGAGTGTTCTGGGCAGTGTTAATCTTTGTGGTGTTATCTTGTTTAGAACAGTTGAATATTTGGTTGAATTAAGTTACTTGTTTCTATGGTAATATCTTGTGTTTCTAATTCTTTAGTTTTTGTGCAGTTCCCTGTTCGTGAATCATCAGTTCGAGCTTTAGGGAGACTTCTACTACATCAAATCAAGAATGATCCTTCAAACACTTCTGCACATTTGGCAACTTTGAACTATTTGGTATTAGCAATGCAAGATGACTCTAGTGAAGTGAGGCGAAGGGCTTTAAGCGCTTTGAAGACAGTTGCCAAAGTACGTGTATTGCATGATCATCGCTAAATATCACATCATTGTGTACTCTATAACTAGTATATTTAATATTTTACCTAATCTCAAATATTTTGTAGGCTAATCTGCAGGCCATCATTATTAATGTGTCTTTATTTGGGCCTGGGCTTGCTGAATGTTTAAAGGATGGATCCACCCCTGTTAGGTTAGCTGCAGAAAGATGCGCCTTCTACTGCTTCCAATTATCTAAGGGTAAGAATTTGCACTCTTGTTGCCCACAAATGCTTTCTGATAATTAATTACGTCACATCCACGAGCAGTGACTAATCATTCAAATATTCTTTATGTCATCGGAATCTCTGGTTCTGCTGCCCTTTTCTTGCAGGCACGGAAAATGTTCAATTTGCTCAAAAATACATTACAGGCTTGGATGCCAGAAGAATAGCAAAGCTACCCGAACACAGGTATAGAGTTTAATTTCAACTTGTAAATAGTCTGTCATAGTGATGTTTCAGTGATGTTTCTTCATAATTTCTTTACTAAGTTGTTGGAAATAAATGTGCATTATGCATTATTTTTGTCAGCGTGTTTTCCATAACGTGGATAAAACATGAATTATTTCGATTGATAAAATTTATGTTAATACGTAATCTTCACGCAATATGTAACTGGATTTGTTGGCACAGTGACGACAGTGAAGATGGAGACGATGCGAGTAGCTGATATGAAGTGTGACTGCTGCCGATGGTATTTGCTCATCTTGGTCGTGATTTCTTGAAGTTTAAAATGTGTAGAAGACTTTGGGGGTCAAAGCTGGCATACCCAAAACCACTTTTGTTGTTAAGAGGAACCACACGCAGAAAACCCTACGCATGTATACGCAGATGGGCATTAGTTTGTCTTGTATGGGTAATTTTTGGCCTTGGGACTCAGAGTGAGCGCCTTTCTATTATATTTCCCATCTTTCAAGTAATGAACACACTTTCTCTCTCATGCAATGATAAAGTAATGAGAAACAGTGTCACAAAGAGAGTGATGTAAAGATGGCCTTTTTATGTGTACAAATTGACATTTTCTCCTATTATTGTAGAATGGGGGGCTTGTTATTTCTCTGGACTTTATGTGGGGCTTATATAAAATGCGTGCTGGGACTAAACCAGTTAGAAAATTATAGGGTTTATTTAGAGGTCCTGATACTTTTGCATCCCTGAATTCTTCGCGATCAGCATTTAAATCCAGATTCACATTAAGAAAACAAGTGCAAAAAAAAGGTTAGGAGAGATCTCTTCTACTCCCCTCGTTTTAAGATTTCTTTTATGCTTTTCTATTTGGACTTTCAAATTTTTTTCTATTTTTGAAAATAAAAATATGTACTAATAAAAGTCAATTAAGTATTTTTTTTCTACTCTATTGCACTAATTTTTTTTAATGTCATTTTACATATGAATAATTTTGGAATGGAGAGTATTAATCAATATGTTTGTTTTGGGACTAGCACGGTAGCACGGATGGACGTAGGACTTTGCGATCACTTCTCTACACGAGTTTGGGATGTAACATCCGGATTTCACATCCCAAACTCAATCCCGGATGTTACATCCCAAACTCAATCCACACCTAAAAATACCTATTAAACCTATTATTACTCTTTCCAACACAACACTCATAAAATACCTATTATACCTATAATATCAACCATTATCACACTTTGATTTGATATAAAGTAACATCCTATCCTACTAAAATTCCAAAACAAACACACACTTTTACTATTCATCAAGGTTTTCACATCTCAGGATTTCAAAATCATGACTTCCTACGACCCCCTTAATCCCAAAACAAACGTACCCTTATATTCTTAAGTTTCTCTTTTACTTTCTGTACAAGAATTATGAAATATAGTACTTTTTTATTTCACATGAATTTGTATACTTTTTATTCTGTGTTTAATACAAATTTGTATACTAAAAAATATTGATTCCTATGCTCACTTGTATAACTATATTTATATACATCCGAATAAAGTACACTCAAAAATATATGTAAAATAAAAATGTGTCTTCTCTTAGAATGCAAGTTTCTCAAAAAAAAAAATTTAAATATGTAATGGGGTGATGGAAAACAGAAAAGGTAGAGAGTGGAATATAAGAAGGGGAAGATGTGATAAATATTTTTTTATTAAAAAGCAGGAAGCATAACTTTTGACGTCTATTTTGAAATGTAGGGAAGTAGTATATAAACATTGTGTCGTGCTCGTGGTGAAGAAAAGGGAGTAGTATATAAACATTGTGTTGTGGCAAAAAAAAAAAAAAAAAGAAGAGAGGGAGATGTACCACTAGACGTCTCAAGAGGATGCATTGTTTTTTAGTATTAGAATTAGAATCAATTGAAAAAAAATATGGTAATGATGACTAATAATTAATTAGGTGGTTGTGGAGTGGTTAGATGGAGGCGAATTAAATTTGCTCTCAGGTGCATAAAGAAAGAGAAAAATCGCATAAAATAATTAAAGAAAAAAAAGTTTAGCAATTAAAAAGGGTGATAAGCAAGGGAAAGGAAAAGAAGGGTATTAATGGAGATTATTTATGGGTGGCAGATGCAGATAGTATTGAAGAGGGGTGCAATAAAGGAGGGGGTAAGGGGTAGCTCTCTCTATCTATTTGATTTATTTATTTATACCTTTCTGATTATACTTTTCTCTTTCTCTTCTTCAATGGTGTAATATATCTACATACATACTTAAGTATTGTTAGATATAAATCTTATGCGTGCAGATATGTATATATACACTAATGAAGCCATATCATGATTTTGATGCTGCTCTCTGTGTGTGTGGAACTGTGTGCATTTCCTAGCTAAATTGCCCTGCAGCCACCCCACCTTTAATTCTAGAGAGAGAGTGAGAGAGAAAGAGAGGTCATTTTCCAAGTTTGCGTTGGTGTTGGCCTGTTTTGGGGGTATTAAGAGGTGAGTCTGGCCAGAGATGAGCCTCTGTTTGTCCTAACAAATAATGGTGGTATAGTTTCCTCTGTTTGCACTGAATGAAATGGCAACTGTGTGTATGTTTCTTGCCATTATTTTTCAAGAATCTGAGGGAGTTCTCACCCCTTTAAACTACACAAAAAACACACAAGTCAGCAGCTTGAGACTTGCAAGGATTTAGAAGCATTTGGACAAGATTAACAACCCTCCTCTGTTCACCATTCAGGTATATATGTATACATACACACACACATACACCACTTGATGTGTGTATTTCATGCTTGTATGTTCATGTAAAATGGGGTTCAATCCAGTCTTTCAGAGTCCAGATGCAGATATCATAGATTGTGTTCATAAAAGAAAACGACAAGCTTTAGATCATCCCCTTCTAAAGAATCACAGGATCCACATACATTTCCTTTGTCTTTCTCTCTCTATAGACATTAAAAAGATTGAAAAGGCACATGTAGAACAGTTAATACATTAGATATGAAGCTAACGACAAAAAAAGTTAAAAGATTTTGTTGGATTGAAACTAATGATACATGATGATGCATAATAGGATTTATTAAGAAAAAATTACAATATAGTGTACAAATAAATGACATTAATAATAAATTAACTTTGTGAAAAAAAAAATTATACTGATTTAAAAGAATTTATGTGTTTATACAAATAATTTGAACTAATTTAAATACCACATGTAGTGATTAAGATATCACATGATATATGGAATTAGAATTTGTAGGTGGCTAACCCAAGACAATCCTAATCTGCAGAAAAAATAATCACATTTTAATTAGATTGGAAAAAAAAGAAGACCGAATAAACCATCAAATCGAAACGAGAAATCATACCAAAATTTCTTGAGTCAAATTCTCGAGGGAAGATTTTTTTCCAAATGATGAGATTGTTGTCTCTTCAAAGGTGTGGCGACACGGATTCAGCATGATTGCCATAATCCATCCCAATATTCGGCACACCAACTATTTTTCCTCCAGAATGATATGCTCCTAACAAGCCCCATTCCATATCCATCACTCGTCATCATGTCAAATACAGAATCCACAAATTTTGATTTTCAACAGCCAAATTTAAAATCAATAAAATTTTCTAAATAAATCTAATAAAAACAATAAATTCTACCAGAGAATACTCAATCTACGAGATAAAATCGTGCAAAAGGCACTCGCTCACTACATATTTACTTCCTATTAAATAAAAGTGGAGTTATTTTTTTCCCAAATTAATTATTGTTTGCCAAAAAATCAATCTTCCTCCTTATTTCAATTTTTATTTAATAAAGCAAGTTTATTATTTCTAGAAGATAATACTGCCCCCCAAATATCCTAGGTTTTTTCATTAAAAAAAAAAAAAAACAGCGTGTGAAAAATGTACCACAGCCTAACACCCACGGCTAGTTTTCATGCTCCGTCCCTAAGCCCTGTAACCCTGCGGAGATACTTCCTGTTATAATATTTTGAAATATATTATTATAATATATGGACATAATATATAGATTATAGTCCAGTGGGCTTTAGGCCCACAAGACTTAGATGCTAGGGTTAGGTATTCTTTATATATTGTATCTTCCCTTTGTATTCTATACATACTTCCATATTGTAAACGGCAGTTCATTATTAGTATAATCTCCTGGCTTGGTCGCCCCCAGACGTAGTCACTTTGTGACGAACTGGGTCATCAATACTGTGTCTTTACTTTTGCTTTACGCTTTCCTCTCAATTACAACACGTTATCAGCACGAGACTCTACGAGCGTTAAGGATTTACGAGAGGATTGCTCCAGCACAATTTTTGGATCGGATTTCAATATTCAGAATTTTATTTGAAAATTAAGCAGGAATTTGTGAGTTATAATTTACTGTTCTTTTCTGTGGTTATCTATTAAAATCCATTATTACTGCTTCATGTTTAAGATTTGGAATCCTGCAGAATATGGTTGCATATATGAGACTGAACATGTCGTCTGTTTTATATACATTCTTGTATGTATAGATATATTATGTGTTTGATTCCCGTCATAATTTTATGATATAATCTGTATGTTTACTTTGAATCATATGCTATGCAATATGCTTTATGGTAATATGCTCATCGATACAGAGGATTTGATTTCATTGCATAATGTATGAGTACATCGGCTATGCCTTCAATTATGCTCTTTCTGATTATTCATGTTGTTTTTGTATGCTATTCAGTATTGATGCATAACAAAACCTGAGTCCAAAAAACTCTGTTTCCAACAACTTTTTCTGCAAATTCATTTTGCGAAATCAAATACACAATCGACATAAATCGAAACATACCAGTTTTCGGATCAAAAACCCCTTTTTCGAAAACCACTGTTTTTGCAAAAACCCAATTGCATATTGGTGTTTATTGAATCGAAAATCCCAAAACAACAATCCGTACTGAAATCGGAAACCCTACCTGTCGTCAATAATCTCGCGAATGCCGATGGCCCCTGAAGCGGCCGACGGCACGGCGGCTGACCGCAATTGTGCGACGGCGCCATCCCCCCTCCACAGCGACGCTGCTGTGTGACGGCGTGAGGTGACGAACCCGTGCGCCCACGACGGCTATTGCCACGACGGAAATGGGCCGCGTGCCGCGATGCCCGATTATCGCGAAACGCGACGGCGGTGGGCCGCGTGCCTCGAGCCGTGACGGAATCGCGCTAACGGCGCCTGACCGGCGCACTGCAACTCTCGCCGCCGATTCGTCGCCTGAAGCGGTGACGACGGCCGCGAGCAGGCGACTCCGCGATGTCGATATTCCGATTACAGCCGCGCCATGATGATGGCGACGGCGACCACACGATCCACGGCGACGCGAAACGGCGTCTGACCTGCGCGTTCACGAACGGCGATGAAAAACTGCGCGATACGTGAGCGGTGGCGACTGGGCGCCCGCGGTGACGCCCCGTTTTTTCCGCCATGATCCGATTTTTCCGCCACTTATCATCAGTATTGACCAAGTCGTTTACTGATAAGACAAACCCTACTGAATGCTTTTTTGAGTTGGGCCAAATTTGTTTGGGCTCTTATGTAATATTGGCCTTTCTTATATTCCAAATGGGCAGCTGGTTTGGGGCTCCTCCCTTTAATGTTTTGGGCCTTTTCTGGATATGGGCCCTTTAATCTAATGCATATGTTGGCCTTTAATTCCAAATAAATGGGCTTATTTTCCTAAATGGGCCGATCTTCTTAATAAAAAAAATTTAATTATTAATATTAATTAATTAATTATTTAGGCCAATTTTTAATTAATTGATTGGGCACTTTATTCAGTTGATCCTAATTAATTTGGATCCTAACAATTATTTTTGGGCCCGTTGTCTCATTAATAAAAATTCATAATGGTATTATGAAAGTCCAAATCATCAATTTTTTTTTAGGTCTTATTCAATAATTATTTTTGGGTTCAAGTCCCATTAATAAATGTCTCACAAGTCATACACCCAGTCTTTTATCAAATACACCCCTATTATTAATTTTTGTCTTAGCAATATTTTATTGATTGAGCCTTAATTATTAAATGCTACAAACAAATAATTTTAATAAATTTTCATTTATTAATTTTTGTAGCAAAAACATGTCAAACATCACTAAATGTGAATTCAATTAATTGGCACTTGATTACCATAACTATTTGACATGGGCTCTCAACGTTGAAACTCACCTTGTCTCTAAAGACCTTACCGACACAACTAGACAACCATCTAAATCCACAACTGCCCAAAAGGCAAAAGCTCTAATTTTCTTAAGACATAATCTTCACAAAGATCTTAAGAACGAATACCTCACTGAAAACGATCCATCGACGTTGTGAAAATCCCTCCTGGATCACTTCCAACAACAACATGATGTGATCCTCCCCGAACATGCTTGGATAACACTTCGTTTCCAAGATTTCAAGTCTGTAACGGAGTACAACTCCGCCCTACATCGCATAGTTTCTCAGCTCAAGCTGTGTAAAGAAACAATAACTGTTAATCAGTTAATTGAAAAACTCTTTCCATTTTCCACGCTATTAATCTTGTACTCCAGCTGCAGTACAGGGCCAAAGAGTATCACACACACTCCGACCTTATTTCTGCACTTCTAGTTGCAGAAAAGCACAACCAATTGTTGATGAAAAATCACAATACTAGATCGGTTGGCTCACAAGCTGTGCCTGAAGCACATGCTACTCGGAGGAACTCTAGAGGCCGTAAACGTGGAAAAGGAAATGAGGCGAGTGGGGGACGCTGATCGACCCGAAGTCAAGGCCGTGGTAGGGGAAGAGGTAGAGGTCGCAACAATGCACAATCTAGTGCAACTGAAAGGAATGCACCTTAAGACAAATCGTCGAGCTCAAGTGCACAGAACAAGCAACTCTGTCACAAGTGTGGATGCGACGACCATTGGTCTCGCCAGTGTCGAACTCCGAAACATCTAGTGGAGTTATATCAACGCATGTTAAAAGACAAAAAGGGGAAGACTCCTAAAGGTGAATCACACCACATAGACAAAGGATGATCTCTTGGGTGAACATATGACTACAAAATTTAATACGTTTTTGATAAAGTAGGACCTAAGTGATCCCTTGTGCGGCTGATCAATCAGTGTCTGTAATCTTGGCTCTCCTTAGCATTCCTCATATCTAAACGTATCCAAACATACACTTAAGTGCTTATGGAGATTAATGTTTTGTGCTTAGTAGATAGTGCTACTACACATACTATCTTAAAAGATAGACAATTTTTCCAAACATTAACTGAAAAGAAAGGAAGTGTCACTACTATTTTCGATGACGACATACAAATCGTTGGCTCCGGAAGAGCCTCGATCATTCTACCTATGGGTACCGAATTAATAATCGAAAATGCTTTATTGTTTTCACAATCAAAGCGTACCCTCCTCAGTTTCAAAGACATTCGACAGAATGACTATCACATTGAAACAAATACTGAGGACAATAGTGAATATCTGTTGATGACTCACTATTTAAATTGTCATAAACACATCATCGAAAAACTTCCATCTTTCTCGTCTGGCTTGTATTACACATACATCAGACCCTCAAATCTCCATTTAGCCCTTAATCTAAAATTTAATGATCCAAATTCTTTCAAACTATGGCATAAGCAGTTAAAACATTCAGAACAATCCATGATGCGTCGGATTCTATGTAATTCATGTGGCCATAACATAACACACAACAGAATCCCTTCTGTTAATGAATACATATGTGATGCTTGCACAATGGGTAATCTAATAATTCGTCTTTCTAGTAGTAAAGTAAGAACTGAATCTCCTAAATTCCTTGAGCGGATTTAAGGAGATATTTGTGGACCAATACACCCAGCATCTGGACCATTTCAGTACTTTATGGTCCTAATAGATGAATCCACTCGGTGGACTTATGTCACCATGCTATCCACTCGCAATACTGCTTTTGCAAAGCTTATTGCTCAGATTATCCTGTTGATATCACAATTCCCAGATCATCCAATCAAATCCATACGCATGGTCAATGCCGGTGAATTCACCTATAAGACATTTGATGATTGTTGCTTGGCATTGGGAATCAAAGTGGAGCATTCGGTCCCTCATGTTCATACTCAAAATGGTCTAGCTGAATCATTAATTAGACGTCTTAAATTAATCGCTAGATCACTACTACAAAAAACGTACTTACCTATTTCATGTTGGGGGCATGCAATCTTATATGCATCAACACTAATCCAATTCCGACCAACTGCATATCATGAATATTCCCCTATTCAACTCGTGCGTGGAAATGAACCTAACATTTCCCATCTGCGAACATTCGATTGTGCAGTATATGTTCCAATACCACCACCTAAGCGAACATCTATGGGCCCACAAAGGAAACTCGGTATTTACATCAATTTTGTATCTCTCACAATACTTAAATACCTCGAGCCTTTAACTGGAGATCAGTTTACAGCCCGTTTCGCTGACTGCACATTCGACGAAGATCTATTTCCGGCCTTAGGGGGAGAGAAAAATACCATAATTAATAAATGCCGTGAAATTACGTGGAACACAAAAGATCTTCAATACTTAGGCCCACGCACAAATCAAACTTGAACCATAAGTTCAAAAGAAAATAAACTTGCAATAATCAGCAAGTAATCTGCCAGATGCATTATCAAATGCATTACTGATTATAAATGAAGTGACTGTGAATAGTTAAGGATGCCCCTATACGCCAGAAGCGTAATGAACCTCCTTACACAAAACCATGGTATATTAATGCTAATAATATATTCAGTCACTCATGATATCTCCTGAAGAGATTCGTCCTGAAGACTAGAAATCCTAGTAAAACGCACGTGCACATAGCAATCAAAATACTAGGATTGCGGAACACCCAGATCAATGGGAAATGATCAAGATCTGGTTTACATGAATCTTAAATAAACACAGGAGACAAACATATCACTGTTGTCGACAACATATTCGTACCCATAGTTGCTCTTTCTAAAATCTGGTACCAGTATCTAAATTTGATTAGATGCAATAGAAAGAAGCAAATATGGAAGAGCTAGACTCGCAAAATAAACTGTTTTGTTCTATCATACATACCCCCTAAATATTTTATCCCTGAAGGATATAAATGGGTATTAATACGAAACAAAATGAAGTTGAGAGATACAAAGCGAGATTAACAGCTTAAGGGTTTTTCGCAGTGACCCATTATTGAGTTTGATGTGATCAAACAAATTCTCCTGTTGTTAGTATTATAAAGTTCCGCCATATATCCCTGGCAGTTAAACGCAGTTAATGGACATAAATTACCGCATACTTATACGGATCATTAGATTATGATATCTATATGAAAATCCCCGATGGATTAACTATTCCCAAATGAGGAATAACGAACATCGTAGTATGTTCAGCATTAAATTGCAACGCTCGTTATATAGCTTAAAACAGTCAGGTCGTATGTGGTATAATCGACTAAGCGAATTCCTCCTGAAGAAGGAATACGTAAATAGCGAGGCTTTTCCTTGTGTCTTTACTAAGAAATCCCTTAATGGTTTTTGCATCATCTCGGTGTATGTGGATGATCTAACCATTATCGGAACAAGGAAAGAGATTGAAGAAGCAAGTTCAATCTTAAAAACTGAATTTGAAAAGAAAACTTTGGGTAAAACCAAGTTCTGTCTCGGCCTGCAGATCGAGCATTTCCCTGAAGGAATACTGATACACCAATCAGCTTACCTAAAGAAAGTGTTGGAGAGATTCCATATGGATA